>QGSO01000255.1:0-404016 GCA_011037825.1 Carya cathayensis | reverse complement strand
AAAAAAAAAAAAAAAAAAAAAAAAAAAAGAATTCTACTTATCATCTTCACTATATCACATAAGTTTTTAATTTTAATTTGTTTTTTCTTATCAAATCTGTGGTATATAGATAATGATTAAAAATTTTCATTTACTTTGAAGAATAAAAGTAAATAAAATTTAAAAAAAGAAGAAGTGTGGCGTGGGAAAATGCTGAATAACAAAAGTCATATGATATTACTCGTTTCTTAAACTTATCTGCACCCCTTTTTTTTTATTTGGCGATACGGTAGGAGGGGTCGAACCCAATGCCCATGAGAGCTGCGTGTTTATTTATTTTTCATTTTAAATTTAAGGTCTTCCGGCCCAATTACTGATGGCTTACTAAACGGGCTTACACAATAGGGCCGAGGAGAAAAGCCCTAAATACGAACTTGTATCATCTGGTTTGAACGTGGATTTGAGCTGACGTCATCGCACGTGACTTGGGCGGCTTACCTTATTTTCACCCACAATTAATATCCATTTCTCGACATCTCTCATCTCTCACTCCCCTTTGGAAAGCCGACCCTGCAAACAACCCCCTGAGCTGCATCTCCGCCACAAAAACCCTCGTCTAGGGTTTGGGTTTTTCCTCCGATAGTTGGTCATTTTTTCCGGGGTTTTACTTCCACTCCTATTCCCGAGGTATTCTTTTGAAGTATTTGCCGTGCAATACGCGGACGTTGTATTTGGATCTAGATCTGTGAGCTGTACCAATGGATACTCGCAAGAGAGGGAGGCCTGAAGCTGGGTTGAACGCTAATGGTGGCTTCAAGAAGTTCAAGCAAGGTTTGTAGAGTTCTCTCTCTCTTACTCTCGATTTTGACATATTTATCCGTTGGGTCCGCTTTTAACTTGTTATGCATGACATGCTCTTTTTGGCTGCTTAGTAAGTAGCGGAAACTTGGTATGTTGGCGTATTGGAAAATTCGGGAGTGTTGGGTAATTTTTTTAGGGTTAAGGTTCTCCTTGCCTTCGTGCGTTAGGCACTGAGATTTCTTCGGGTCCTGTTAGCTTTTACATGTGGTATTTTTTTCATAATTCAAGTTACAGAACATGGAATGTAGTGGTATTTGGGAAGTTGTCAACTAGAATTGGCAGGATTTTAATTGTTTATTTGGCCTAACGGGTTTTCTAACATGTGGTAAGCGTTTTTTGTATTTTGTAGTAAAGAAAGAAAAGCGGTAAAAAAGATTAGGGTTTTTTACTTTTAAAGATAATGGCCAGAAAACCGAAATAGCAAAATAATGAGCGTTCATAAGGAACCACTTAATCAATAATTGGAAAGATTGGTCATACTTTTTTAAAGGAAAAAAAGAAGTCTTTCATAGTCGTGCTGCATGTGTTATTTTGGTTTCGCATCTCATTATGAAATATTCTTTTTCTACCAATCAAAAAAATATTAAATTTTCTTTTTCTCAAAAAAACTGATCTGGAAATAGCTAGGTATGTTTCTCGTGGTTATCTTTTACCTTCAAGATAGAAAGTCAACACATTAAATTTTTTTCTCAAATACGCGAACCGAAATAATTCTCCCTAGATTTCTTGGGCATTTCTTGTTGGAAGATTTTTTATTTTATTTTTTGTGAATGAAATCTACAGTATCAAGATTTTAATCGGTTTGAAATAGTTGAGGTAATTGGACTAAGAATCCAGTGGAATATTAACTGAGAAAAAGTAACTAATTTTTTGCAACAGAAATGGACTCAACTGGTGTAGGAAGCAAATCGAAGCCATGCACCAAGTTTTTCAGGTTCAAATCTTTTCTCATCTAAATAAATTTTTGAGCTTGTTCCTATCATTTTCTAATGTTTATAAATTCTTGTAAGAATTTATTATGATTGTACAAGATAATAATTATTAACCTGCACTAATGAACTGGGCATTCAGAACTTATACAGGTACATACTGTGCAGTATAAAGAAAACTCCATGTAACGGAATACTGGTGGTTATTAATGAAGTACAAAAGATAACCTTTTGCCAGAATAAAGTTGGTATTAAGGATGTCACATTGAGATTCGTTCTTCTTTTGTTTAATTGATTTATACTGTACCTTATACCTAAATTGAAGTCCAAGTGTCCCTATCAATCCAGTAGATTTAATCTAAATGGTATTGCTCCATATTTTAGTGAATTGGTACAGAAATTGAACCCAACATTCTTTCAGTATGATACATGTTAATATGTTGGAATCTGGTAAATCGCATTCAGGTATGTCAAAATATTATATCATTCCATGCTTAAACATCAAGACACATTGTTGTAATTAGACAGGCTATAAAAAGATATATGTGTGTGTGTATCGTGCCACTTTTGAGAATTTATTCATTTTTCGTTGTTTCTATGAGAAGATAAAAATCCAGGGAAAGAAAGAAGAAAGGGGGGGAGTGGGAGTGGTTGTCTAAGTTCTGATAGTGAGTCCTTTCCAGCAGCCTTGTTTGCCAATATAGTGATATACTGACTTTTCTTTCTTTTCGGTATAATTTATGTCCTTTTCTTCAAATGAAGTTCTTGCAAGTTGTAGACAACCCCATGTCTAATGATGGATATGCTTTAAATTTGAAGGTTTTCTCTTGTATTAGTTGCTAGCTACGTTCTGTAGGTTATCTGTTGCATTTTGTATGCCTTTTTAATGCATTTTCACAAAGGTTTATTGTGGTTAGATTTGAATAATAAGTAGAACTAATGTCTTTCATTTTGTTATTTTCTTTTTGTGCGTTGATTATCAGAAAGATCCAGAAGGGTTCTAGACAATGATAAGAAGTGGATTCTTTTTTTTATACATAATAAAAATAAAAAAAATAAAAAAATAAAAGAAGAAGAAAATGAAGAGAGAGGTGAGTTCTGTGGAAGAGGACAAAGAGAAATACAATTTAGGAAGAGCAGAGATAAAATCATTGATGAGGGAACTAACTTTTTTTTTAATATGTGGGAGAACTAAATACAACTTGGAGTTAAGGAAGGGGGATAGATTTTAGCTTGTGGTTTATGAGATTTCCAACCCTTTTGGCTTCCAAGAAAGTTTTTTGATGGCTTTCTAAGACTGGTCGAGCTTTTCTTTATGTGATATAGCATCTTTTATTCTCAACCTCCCCTATTTTTTCCTGTCCTAAAAGGCCTGGTCAGGCAGAAAATATGGCTTTTGACTAAGGGTGAGCATGAATCACTTGAGTTGGTATTTAGTGGATATTGATGGTCTAACTGATGAGGTTGCTAGATGCATCCAGCCATCAATTTTGTGCTGAGTAACCTGAGTAATCGAACCAGGGACAATCGGTCATTTTTAGTTCGACCGGTTAGTTCACTCACTACATTTTCTAACCCAACGGATCTCATAATAGATCAGGATCTTCAACCTAACCTCATTTTCATCAACTTGCCAGATCTCTGTCCTTTAGACAGTTTTGCTCATAGATGATGACATCCTACTTACCATGTCATCATCTATGAGTTTTGCTCATAATGGTTAGGGGCATGGTTGCAGAGTGGGGGAGGCTGTTGCACGGTTTTATAGAGGGAGAGGGTTAGAGCTAGTAGGGTCAAGATAGACTGAAATTTTGGGTGAGGGGGCCTCTCAAGGATGGTATGGTTTGTGAAATTCCCAAAGTACCCCTGTAAAACCACAAAATTGTCTACCAATTTCTTTGAACAAATTTATTAGATCTCAATTATCAAGATTATATAATGATTCAAATATTTAAAATACACAATCAAATTTGCAAGACACAATGATTGGTTACGAAGGGAAACCCTTTAAAGAACTCTTTAAAGGTAAAACCCTACGGGGCAGCCAAACCCAGGAAAGTCAATCTTATTATTTGAAGAACAATTACAAGCAATCATCAATTACAAAACCTTTGCAATTCGACTATCTTACTTGCGAAGACAAACGACCTACCGCAGTAGCAGTCAGAACCTCTGGCGATCTTCAAATGTTGCCTTTCCTCCTAGAACTCTAGGGGCTGAATTCCAATCACACAATCCTCCAATACCGGAGCACGATCACACTTAAAGAGAGATGAAAAACCCCATGAAAATTCTCAAATGAATTTTCTCACACATATGCTCTGAATAACCACTCTGAAATTCGTGGCTCTCTAATCTCTAAGAAGATACAAAACTGAATCCCTTTAAATAGAAAGTCTGAAAAGAGTTTCAGTCACAGTAGGACTCTGCTGACGGTTAGCAACAGTCGCAAAAACGTGTGCCGATGGACTGCTAACATTTCGCGAATAACAATCTTCTGGATTGACTAATCTGTCCAGCTTTCTTTAGGATATACCAGGACTCGATTTTAACTTCAAAGACTTATCTAAACATCACCTAAGACTTCTAGATAAGGTTAACATTGTTTAGAGATAAATATTTATTTTTACATTTCATCAACAATTTCAAATAATATGATAAGACAAGCCTTATCATCTCATCATCTAATCCTAGCCAATTTTTGCCTTAACAGTTTGGATTTCTAATTTCCGCCATCGACTCACATCATTTTCACAATTTGATAACTGACCAATGTCAGTTGGTTTCCTTTGGTTTCAGGCAGGGGTGGCCATTATTTTGCTCACCCCTGTCACTGTGTCTTATTTTGAAGAGGTAGATACGTTCTTCATTGTTTTGGGGGTGCAGGATGTGGAAGTAATCCTTTAGTTTCTACTTTCTGGATATATCAATTGGTCTTAGATCCAGTCCATTTGGCTCCCTGCCTAATGAAACCAAGCTAGATGCGGATTCTTGTCTGAGAATCTGCCGAGGAGAGGATGGTTATGGAGTGGGGTTTATTTACATTTGAAGCATACAACCTTGGTGGGAATAGAATATTTTAGGGAATTAAGTTCTGTAACCTTACTTTTCATAGGTCCTTCCAAGGCAAGGAATAAAATTCCAACAATTTAGTTTGACGTCTCATGGAGCATGTAATTGCAACTAAACTATTTGTTTTGTGAGCTTATAGGTGAGTGGTAATTTTTATTTGTATTGTTTCATTATCCATGAATTCATTCATATGTGACGACTTGTGCATTGTAGTGATGGTTTTTGTTCTTTATATTGCTTGAGGTGCAGCAACTTGTTATCAAGTATTTACTGTGCTCTGACGTTATGTTTTGGATTGCAGTACCGCTGGCTGTCCCTTTGGTGAGAGTTGCCACTTCCTGCACTATGTTGCCGGCGGTTATAATGCTGTGGCCCAGATGATGAATTTGGGCCCTGCTGTTCCTGCGGCATCTAGAAACATGGCGGGGCCACCAACTATCCAAAATGGCTCTGCCCCTTCAGTTAAAACCCGAATGTGCAACAAGTATAATACTGCTGAAGGCTGTAAGTTTGGTGACAAATGCCATTTTGCTCATAATGAGTGGGAACTTGGTAAGCCTATTGCTCCATCCCATGAAGATCCACGCTCCATGGGACCTATTCCCGGTCGTATGGGTGGTCGTATGGAGCCACCCCCACCAGGCCCTGCTGCTAGCTTTGGTGCTTCAGCTACAGCAAAAATCAGTGTTGATGCTTCCCTTGCTGGAGCAATAATTGGGAAGGGTGGTGTGAATTCCAAGCAGATATGTCGCCAGACAGGAGCCAAGCTTTCAATTAGAGAGCACGAGTCTGATCCCAATCTCAGGAACATTGAACTTGAGGGGACTTTTGAACAGATAAAGGAGGCAAGTGCCATGGTGAGACAGCTAATCGTGACTGTTTCTGTGTCTGGCCCTCCAAAAACCCATGGAATGCCAGGAGCTGCAGCTCCAGCGGGAAGCAACTTTAAGACTAAGCTATGTGAGAATTTTAGTAAAGGATCGTGCACCTTTGGAGAAAGATGTCACTTTGCCCATGGTGCTGCTGAACTGCGGAAATCAGGGGTGTGAAGACTGCTTTTCCCATGATTAGTTCATTGCATTAGTTGTCATGCAGTCTTGTTTTAGTGGGGAGGTATGTTTTGGATTGTCGCCAATGCAATGCAACGCAGTGGATTGATGAGATTATGACATCCGAGTTTTTGGGATTCTTGTTTGTTTCAAGAGCTATTCATAGCTTTCTTAACCATAATTTAGCTTACAAAAGTAGATGTTTTTTCTGATTGCATTTTGCTAATGTGCTTTTTGACTTGGCGTTTTGGTTTTTTTTTTTTTTCTCTTTCTTTTAATCTGCCCCTCTGCCAAGACGTACCTTGAATTTGGTTTTTTATCCGAGGAGAATGAACGCTGAGTCATTGAAGCTCGCTTCTTCTTAAAACAAATAGCTATTTATCACGATAGAGTATGTGCTCTTATATCCTGGTTAATCATCGTACAAAACCAGCTGCTGAATGAACCACGTAAAAGCAGTTGAATCTTTGGTTTGCTATTTTCGCAATAACTATTCATGAGTAATTTCCAGCTTATAATGATGAATCGAGAACCAACCAAGGCTTTTGGACATTGTAATTTTGTATGGTATGGAGGGATGATTGTGTCAAAACCAAGATTTTATAGATGATTATAAATTAGAAGATAGGGAGAGGGATAATTTGTGTATTTTTTCCTTTTTTTTTTTAATTGAAAAATTCTAAACATAAACCTCTACACCGCATACTATCTATTTTTTTAATTTTTTTCTTTTATCAAATATTTGGTATATAAATAATAAATAGAAAAATTAAAATAGTTTAAAAAGAAAAAATTTTAAAAAAATTTAAAAAAATATAAAATATATGATGTATAAGATTATGAGCAGCAATACTCTTCCTAATTTTCTTTCCCTATATTAGGTATTGAGACATTGTCAAAGGATTATTATGTTTTCCTGCCGAGACAAGACAACCATTATGAATGGGCGATGGTTTCGTAGAAATTCACGTGGGACAATATTGGTGGTTTCTTTGCACGTGGGTAGGCCACGGTGTGACACTGAAGGGAAGCTGATTTTGGGCACCAAATTTATAATGAGAAATGTTTGTCCTTCCGTAATAGTGTTTACGTACTGACATAGTTTTTAATGTCATTTATCACGTACAGATCATCTTATTTTATTTTATTTTATTTAATTATTAAAATTTTCTTAAATTCATATATAAAATATAATAAATAATTTAATTTTATCAAATTTTAAAATAAAAATAATATTAAAAAATTATATACTTACAATATTTTATTTAACTTTCATCTCATCTCATTTTTATAAACAAACGAACTCATAGTGTTGAGTTTCTTTGATAAATTAAGCCGCATATTGCAAAAATGATAAGTGGTTCAAGGATGCAAATTATAAATTTTAAAAGATTTTAAATACAGTTATGCTGATCAAATATAGATTGTAGAACTGATCTAATTGCAGTGCTAATGTTGGACTGAGTTTCATGAACGGGATCCAAGTCCTTTAAAGTTTTTGCTTCAACTCAGATTAAATCATGCATACAATATTCATAAATATTCCAAGAACTATTCTTCATGTTTATTTATTTATTTTTATGTAAACGTACTAAGCCGGCCCGTTTGGATGCAAGAGAAAAACATTAGGCACATGTGATAATTATGTAACTATCAATAAAGGATGATGCTCACCGCTGGTGGCTGGGAGCCACCGCTTAAATTTTTTTTTTTTTAAATTGTTTTTTAATATTTTTAAATATTTTTAAAAAATATAAAAAAAATTATAATAATTTCTTATAATATTAAACAATTTTTTTAATTATTAAAAAAAAAAAAAAAAAACCAGCGGTCACCCCAGCGGGAGCCACAGCGGTGGCCAAAGCATTTCCCATCAATAAATAATCATGCATTAAAAGTCGGGGATCAGTCGGTTATCGATCAACCGTCAGCGTTCATGAAAGAGAGCTATGTCCTTTTCTTGTCTGCCAGAGCTATATCGTTTATTTGGACAGAAGAAACTGATCAAAATATGGCCGACACCATTTTTTTTTTCTTTAAATGGAATGTTCAGAGCTAAGACTCTGTTTGGAATTTTAATTCAACGGAAATTAATTCAGTTTATCCTATTTTTAAATTAAATTTAAGATCTAAACACTTAATTCTTAAATTATTAAATTCATTTAAACTCAAAATTTCTTTACACGTGAAATCCAAAATTTTTTTAACTTAATATTTCTTTACACGCGAAACTCATAACCTTCTTTAATTTTTTATAAATACATCTAAACTAATATTAACACCTAAAAACATTTAAACTCATTTTAAGTAGATTCCATAAAACTCACTACACCATCTCAGTGGCGGAGCCAGAAATTTATTTTAGGGGGGGCCAAATACAATTATAACAGTATCTAAAAATTATTTTTTATTCTATTTTTATATAATTTTTTTGTACATAATCTGATAGGAAAATTTACAATAAAAATAAAATACGTTTAATACAATTTATGTATTAAAAAAAATATTTGATATGTCAATAATAATATATTATTGAAATAATATAAAAACATTCATACAAATATATTAAACAAAAAAAATACAGAACATTTAAAATTGTAACTTGCATTCTTTTAAACAAACAAAATCATCAATTATTGAATCTAAATCAAAATTTTTAACTATTTCTCTTTCAATATAGACAATAAAAAGAAGTTAGAAATACTACTAGTTATAATTATAATTTTTTTTTATTTATAATAAAAATTGCGTATTTTATTTTATATGAGATGTGTTTTATTTATTTCATTTTTATATCAGATTAAATTTTATGGAGGTGCCAAAATAATTTTTAGAGGAGGGGTCAATACATGATAAATTAATATTATTTATTAAATAAAATTAATTAACACATATATTTTTTTTTTGTGGTCAAATTGTAGGGGGCCATGGCCCCTCCCTGCCCCTACATGGTTCCGCCACTGCACCATCTCAACTCACTACTTTTAATAAAAAACTTAACTTATTTCAATTCAGCTCAATATCTAAACAGGCCTAAAACTGTATCGATTATTATCCTTAAAATATTTAATTTATCCTTACGTGAATCTCAACGTTTAGGATATATTGGATCCAGCTTCCATACCATTAACTAGCCTTTTAAGTTTACCAATTGCGCAAAAAAGCAAAAACAAAAAAAGAAAAAAAAGAATATGACGTATCAGATTAATTTCTATGATTACTCGGATAAGATTTCTTTATAGATTAAATCTTTTTCTTAGAGGTTTCGCTTAGTTTATACGTTGAATATTTCCAACAAATGACGATATGCAATATTGTTCACTTTTACAAAATATCTCATCTTATTTTATTTAATTATTATAATTTTTTTAAATTTTTATACAAAATAAAATAAACTAATTAAAATTTTTAGTTCCAAATACAAAAATAATATTAAAATAATATAATTCTAATAATATTTTATTCAACTTTTAATTTTAATTTTAACTCATCTCATCTCATCTCTAAAAACAAACGATCGAAGAGTAATTCAACCCTTCGACATATAATAATTAAACATCTAGAACACGTAAAATAATAAACCAAAATCTATTATATATATATATATAACGTACGTTATTTTAACAAATATCTGTTAGTATAGGGCTTCTTAGCTTTGAATTTTCAAAACAAAATCATAAATGCATTAAGAAATCTTAACCCATTAAAATCTTGACATCTCTTGACGTTCAAGTTTTTGACTCATAAAATATACAATACCAACTCGGCCTATCTGACTAATTGAAAAAACAGAATGTGATCAGATTAAAATTTGTCCCTTAAAAAAAAAATTAAAATATTGAGAAAACTCAAATAACACAAGATCTCAATAATATTGATAGATTAAATTCTCGATCGTGAGAAATGGATTCAGTAGTTTATAAACAAAAATAAACTCATCGTAGGTGCACGTATAAATTTTTAGTAAAGAAGTTCTTGTAAATGCACATAAAATAATTTAAGAAAAAAATCTTCCAACTCGAGAGCATACCACCAAGGCTAAAGTCATTATCATTTGAGTCCATCCTTAGAATTATCAAGATGTAATTTTTTTAAATAACAAAAAATAATATATATTTGCGTAATATTACTGATACGACAAATATTTATATATCTATATATATATATATACTTGTCTCGATCATTCATTAAAAAAAAATTTGACTAATATTAATCACATGATACATATACTATTCAATTTTAGAATTTTACAAATATAATTAAATTTTCTTGGTGGGGTGGGGGCAGTTATTAGGCCAAAGAGTACGCAATGAAACCTAATAATATTTAAAGGAATAATATTATATATAGTCGTGAAGTATGTAAATATTGTGCAGTTATTTTAAAAAATAGTTAAATTTATTATTAAAAGATTAATTTTTTTTCAAGTGGATCACATATTTATTCATTTTTTTTAAAATAATTGCGCGACTTGTATATTTAAGACTGCAACTATCATTTTTTATTTTTAAATAATCAATAAAATCATACCACTCCATTAAAAATAAATTTTAATATTATAAAATTACTCTATTTTATATAGGGTTGTAAATTAATTATAAAATAACTTTAAGATTATCGACATGGTCCATAACAAAGAAAAAAAAATGAAATTAATGATTGCCACGTGTGCGAAATATCAAATTAGGTACAGAGAATGAATGGAGAGAGAGAGAGAGAGGGAAATTAGAAAAGCTTAAATACAGAGGCATCGTTGAAGGCCTAAAGACATGCCGGCTATTCCTATCCATTAGCCAGCGTTTCCGTTCAGAGCAAGCGACAGACACAGAGAGAGAGAGAGAGAGAGATTCGTTAAGTTTTGGGAGCTTCTCTATTTTCCGGTTAGTGTTCTTGTGCCTTTCCTAATGTTTATATATTAGTTTCTCTCTTGTTTGTTTCGTGAATGTTCTCTCCCTCTTTCCTTTTTTGTTTTGTTATACACATGATTCCGTACGTGCTTTTGTGATTGAATGTTGAAAATAGAGTGCCAATCGGAGCTGGAAGTTTTCCTCTCACGGTATATATGCTATTGAATATTTTGTTCTTAAAGATCTTGTTGTAAAAGGCCAGTTTATTGTTCCTAAAGCCTCTCAAAGTTTGAGATCTTTATCATCATCTTTGTTTCCTTCGTCAACCTGAACTAGCTTTTTCATTTTTTAGCTTCCTTGAATTTGTAAATCCTGGTTCAAGAAATGCTCTTAGCTTGAGCTCAAACAAAGAATGCGTGCATTATCGTATTAAAATTGGAGTCGTTTTCATTTTTATCCAATTTTAAGCCTCAGCTTTTAGGATCTCAAACCATCATGCATGTTCTAGTTTTTCCAGCCTTTTATCAGTTTATGGCCATTTATTTATTAGATTTATATTTTTTGTGGTTATTTTTTTTAATTTTGTTAAATGATTTGAATTCGATAAAAAAATATGTAGATTGAGTAATGTTATTCATCATTTTAATTTTTATTATCCTCTCATTATCTAATTATTTATCATTAAATAATTAAAAATTATTTATTATATTTTACTTGTGAATCTATCATCTAATACCACATCATGAAATAATGAGAGGATGATGAAAATATAAATAATAAATAAATTTTTTCATTTTCGAAACATCTTTCTTTCTCGTCCTAGCTTTTCTTTATTCGGGTATTAAGGATGGACGTCGTTCATTTTTATCAAACACCGATTCTTCAGTCGTCCCGTAGTTACCGGAGTTGCAGATGTCCTTTCACTTGTACCAGACGAAATATAAACAAAGCGAAGGAAAAAAAACGCGCGATGTCCGGTCAAGTTTTAGGGCGAATATTCCAAAACAAGTACACACGTTTTCGTGAAGAGTTTGAATACAATTACTTACGTGCGTTTTTTAAATATAGGATAAAAATTGTGGTCGTAATGCAATGAATTGAATGATAGTAAATGGAAAGGGCGGACGGATTAAGATCTTTTTATAATTTAAAGAAATATAAGATATGACTGATTATATATAATATAATATTATGGTCTATATTATAATTTATTTATACGTAGGATTTAATGTTTTTATTTTTAAGAAATCTATAGTATATAGCGTTTAAAGTTGGCCTGTAAAAATAAGGGATAGTCCGGTGAGTTATAAAAAAGATGGCCGCCTTCGTATGAATCCCGTAAAAGGTGGAGTGTGAGTGTGACCCACCTTCTGGTGTTCCCAGGCTCCACCACCCGCAAATTTTATGCGTGAAACGAAGAGTAGCTTGACTCGCTTTTGGTACGTACATAGGGAAAACATTTTCTTTTTTTAATTTTTTTTACGACGTGGTCCTTTTTTTAATTATTTAAAAAAAAAAAACGAAGGCACGAAATTGTCGACGTTCTTTAATTTCCATCATTTCTGCAATTAGACATGAACCTTTTTTAATTTACAAAAATAATTTATATATAAAAAAAAAATTACACAAAATTAATTTTATAAATTGATATAATTTGTTGTGAAATGTGAGATTATAAAATTTTTTTATTATAAATTATATCTAATGGATCTTATGACATCGTATCAATTTATAGATTTATTTTTAGGTAATCTTTTTGTGTATGAATGACTTTTTAATTTATATTTTAATTTCATAAACAGTACTAATCAAAGAAAATACAAATTTAATTGTACGAGTTTGGGGACAGGAATGTTTGGTGCAATAATTTTATTTTATTTTTTATTGTTTCTGTTGAGTTGTCTATTTATCAATTTGCTTTTGTAAAATCTTAGACCAATTATTAGCATTTCTTGTGGTGGATATCACATGCCACTTCTCTTTCACTCTTTGTTTGCAGGTTGAAGAATGATGGGTGCCGGTGGTCGAATGGCAGCTCCTCCGACTCCCAACGAGTCTGATCAATCCGACAGGCTGAAGCGAGTTCCCCACACAAAGCCCCCATTTACACTCAGCCAGATAAAGAAAGCCATCCCACCTCATTGTTTCCAGCGTTCTGTACACCGCTCTTTCTCCTACGTTGTTTACGACCTCGCACTAGCCTCTCTCTTCCTCTACATTGCCACCAATTACTTCCACCACCTTCCTCATCAACTTCTCTCATACCTGGCTTGGCCAATCTACTGGATTTTCCAAGGTTGTGTCCTCACTGGCCTCTGGGTCATAGCTCACGAGTGTGGCCACCATGCCTTCAGTGACTACCAATGGCTCGATGACTTGGTTGGCTTCATCCTCCACTCCGGCCTTCTTGTCCCTTACTTCTCCTGGAAGTACAGCCATGGCCGTCACCATTCTAATACAGGTTCCCTTGAGCGAGATGAAGTCTTTGTTCCGAAGAAAAAATCCAGCATCCGATGGTCCTCCAAATACCTTAACAATCCACCAGGCCGAGTCCTCACACTTGCCATCACATTCACTTTCGGCTGGCCTCTGTACCTCGCATTTAACGTTTCCGGCAGGCCCTATGATCGGTTTGCAAGCCACTACGACCCTCATGGCCCCATCTACTCGGATCGCCAGCGACTCCAGATATACATATCCGATGCTGGTGTTCTTTCTGTCTTTTACGGGCTTTACCACCTTGCCATGACGAAAGGACTTGCTTGGGTTCTATGTATTTACGGAGGACCATTGCTGGTTGTGAATGGGTTCTTAGTGCTGATCACGTTTTTGCAGCACACTCACCCTTCGTTGCCCCATTACGATTCCTCCGAATGGGACTGGTTGAAAGGAGCTTTGTCAACAGTTGACAGGGATTATGGAATATTAAACAAGATTTTCCACAACATCACAGATACGCATGTGGCGCACCACTTGTTCTCGACGATGCCGCATTATCATGCAATGGAGGCCACGAAGGCAATAAAACCTATTTTGGGAGATTATTATCAGTTTGACGGGACACCAATTTATAAGGCAACGTGGAGGGAGGCAAAGGAGTGCATTTATGTTGAACCGGATGAAGGTGGCGCCCAGAGCAAAGGTGTCTTCTGGTACGCCAATAAGCTGTAGTGCTAGTATAGTACTGCTGATTGGAACTGCCTATTATATATTAGCTTAAAATCCTTTATAGGTATAATCCAAGTTGTATACTTACTGCGAATTAGACCTTGTTTACGTTCTTCTGATCTCATAAATAATATTGTTTCTTAAATAATGAGAAGAAAGCAATATTTAAGCACATTTGTAACCTATATTAGGAACATCTTGAAACTTGATATGATAAATGAATCCTCATGTCTTGGGAATTAATTCAGAACATTTACCTTTTGAAGCGTATATCGCTCTTCCCTGATCTTCTATCTTCATAGCTATGATGCATGGATCAGATGGACGTTAGAAAGAAAAAAAAAAAAAAGAGAGAGAGAAAACGCTGTCTTGAAATGTTATTCTGGTGATAGCCGACTAAAATGGCCTGCCCAGCTAGCTTATGACCACTCCAGGTAACAAACCTTAGGCCTACTGAACCGAGGTCAGAGGGTGACAAGCTGGCCCGCATATTCTTTGTGTGTTGTAGGCTTTCTTTGTACAGAAACCTGGCCTAGTCCTGTCAAGTGGCCTTTGTTATGAATATACCGTGAAATCCAATCGTTCGAAGCCATGCATGCTATTCTGTTATCATTTATCAAGACTGCTTTGTTTTTCTTTGTAAGTAGTCTGCACAATAACAAATAGTATCAGCATGACAGCAATACCGTTCCTAATGAGGACATGATGGGGATTATATGAAAAGCACTGGTCCTATTGAAGACATTAGGGATCGATTTTGGAGGAGGGAGATTTTCATACTCATTTTTAAAAAAATAGTCTAATATATAATAGTTAGGTGTGCTCTTGATAAAACATTAAACATCAAATATTACTACAAGAAAAACAGACTTTTGCGACTAATTTATTGCAACGGAAAAACTATCAACATCTAAAATTGTATTAGTGACAACAAATGATGAAGTGTCAAGGTTTAGTTGATGGACCGATTGACAATTGGTGGTTGCACATGATTAGGAGCTAGCATCCAAACAACTCAAAATCAGATCATTTAAAAACATTTTAAGCAATTCTCTGATCCAACTTGTGTGATTTTAATTCATTAGTGCCCATTATATATGCTTTCACCTAATACCATAAGGTTTGAATAAGTATTTAAGAAACTCAATTTGACTAATTAAAGATATCATTGACATATATAGAACTATTTTGTGGGGAATGAACCTCTTTCTTTAACTATCCTCTACCATACCTTTTGAGGAATACTGATGTATTATAACACATCTTTAATGAAATCCATAAAACTCTCCACTTAGTTGCAATGAGTGGCACTTGGGTATACAATTATTGGCAGTTTTTAATTAGTTGACTTAAAATAAAGTGAATATAGTACGAATTTAAAATGCAGCACAAATACACTCCAAACGACATAAATTTCAATTATTTAGAAATTGAATTGGGTTTTAAAATATCTAAAACCGGCTAAACGCATGTAGCCTTAATAACGTTAGTTCCAGTTTCTAAAATGAAAGTCTAGAATTCGAAAACCCACACTCCAAATATATCAAGAAAACAAAAATGTTTACAACCGAGCAGGTCCTAGCTAGTTTATACGATGTGGTTTTTGTTGACAAACAATAAAAGTAAACATCTCTAGTTTAATGTTTATTTTTCTAGTTATAATTGGTTGGCTGAATTGAAGTCTGAAGACGGCGTTGGCGTAGGCACGCATACATCGACACGTGGCGGTTAAAATCCTTCCACGCACGTACTCTTACCATTCGGGCCGGCCAGGTCGGCATGAGCCTCTCGAGTGTTGTTTCGCTTCGCTGACGCAAACACGGAAACAATATCTATGATACCATCAGCCACGTACGATCTATCCACATCTCTCTACCCCCACCCAACTCAAATGTTACACGTCATAATTTCTTCCTGCCACAAATCATTCCCTCTCTTTCTTTTTTTTAATTTAATTTTGAATGTTTTATTCTTAAAAAATATTTTAATCACGAATTAAATATATAAAAATAAATTTATAAATTGATATAATTATGATACGTTAAATTATAAAATTATTTTTATTATAAAATAGATTTAACATTTCACATAAAAATAAATTTATAAATTTTTAATTTTACATTCTTCATTATTCACATATTCCTTGTCGGTATGTTTTTGATCTTCACGTTCCAACCAATGATCTGTCTCCACCTTTCCAAAAGTCATTGTCCTGCGCAGCCCATGGTGAACTTTTTCGATCCCATTTGCAAATATAAATATTTTTCATAAAAAAACTTAAGAAACATATTTAATTTGTCGAGTTAGAATCATTATATATGGCGTGTTAATTAGTACTATAAGAATAAGAAATAAGGCTGCCATGTCTGTCTCAAGTATCGCCCTCAAGGTCACTTTCAAGACATTAGATCCAAAATATATACGTCCCAAAACTCAACCCCATAGATCAAGAAGCGACAGTCTTCACTGTCAGGATTCAATCACATAATTAAGAAACTTTGTAAAAAAGAATAATACAATATTAGAATTTGTTTTTTTCGTTTTGTGGTGTTTATATAGTGGAGTTAGAATAGAAAAGAGACACTAGGAATGAAATAATTAATATAGGCATAAAATTATATCTAAATTATTATATGCATGTGTACACAAAAGAACGTTATAAATTAAATAAACAGTCACAAATTTGAAGAATAGTTTAAAAACATGGCACAAAAGATTGTACCAAATATGAATGAAAAACTGTACGATCAACCTCAAAGCAGTATAAAGAGATTACGTAAAAGTAAATTACTTATAAAATGATGTGACAGTTTTATATGATCAGTTAAATATACTTTACAATTTAACGTACTAAACATCATCAATCTATATTATTTTGTGAGTTTACTTTTATTTAATTTATTTATGGCTAAATATTTTTTATTTAAAAAATATGCTTCAAGAAAACTCACTACAAGAAAATACGTCTTTTGCAGCGCCTAAAATAGTCACAAAAAACTCCCAAAATCGTTGAAAATTAATATTTCCAGCGATCTATGTTGCACCGGACGTTAGTCGCAATTGTATACTTACTTTTAAATTAATCGAGCAAGACGAAAAATTCGCTGGAAATATCTTAATATTTGCAGCGAATCTTACCGCTATATATTTTAAAAAAACCGCCAGAATTATCCCTTAAAAGTATCCAAGAAATCTCTGGGAAAACATTTCCAGCGTAATATAATTGTTGCAAAATAACTATAATTCGCTGGAAATAAAATGAATTTTTCGCAGCGCCTTGTAATACCGCTGGAGATTGGTGAAAATTATTTCCAGCGTTTTCTAATTACGTTGGAAAAAAAATTTTTTGCAGCATTATGAGGCACTGGAATAGGAAATTATTATTTGCAGCGTTTTAAGGTACGTTACATATAATATTATTTCCAGCATTTTAGACCGCTGGAATATTATAAAACAGTGTCAACATATATTCCCAGCGTAATTTAAACGCTGGGAAAATTAAAGGAAACAGTTCCATATCTAGTGTTTCCAGCGTATATTGACGTACGTTGGTGATAATCTTTTTTCCAGCGTTCCATACCGCTGGAAAAAGCCAAAACAGTGTCAATACTTAGTCTTAGCGTTTTAAAACGCTGAGAATATTACACAAAACAGTTTAATATAAGCTTAGCAATGTTTATGTTTCGCTGGAAATAAATTTTCAACTTTAAATTTAATTCCCAGCGATGGAACCAGCGCCGATAATGGCCTTTTTCTTACATACACAATTCGTAAATGTTACAAAGTTTTCGGTACCTAATTCAAATCCAACTCAGACCACAACAAACCAAAATTCTTTTAAAAACATTCCATTCATCCATTATACTGTCCATTTAACAACCATACCATTTTCAATATATCAAAGTAGAATCATCCAATACAACATTGTGCTGATTGATCTTTTAGTAATCAATACATTTGACTTGGTGCATTAATGGAAGGGAATTTTAAGTACTATAAATCTGAGCAGCATATCAATCACAGGAAATACATATGTAAATTTGATCTGGAGTTCTTCTCTCAATAAACACCAATTAATGGGCCAGCAGGTTCCAGGGTGCTCATGGAAGTGGACATCATGAAGCTTCAACACCTTGTTGGCTGGAACATCTACAGCACAGCACACCCATCTACAGCATAGCTGCACCCAAAGGTAACAGACCCCTTCGATCAGTGTGGTGCAAACAAATCTAATCAGCTGGTAGGAATAAAATAGTACTCTTCAGTACATCAACATTTTGGTTGACAACCTCTGCATATTATATATATGCACTTGAAAATGGTAGGATACACTGACAACATTGCACCAATGTTTTCTACGTGGGTTACACATTTGTCTACTTATCTGCATATATATATATAATCACTAATGCTGAATAAAACATCATTAAGTACTTCGCATGTAAGATCTAATTAAATGAATCTCAAAGTAGCTAATTTAAGCATAAATAGATTTCGTTCCAGTTCTAACTGACAATATTAATTAGAGATTAAGGCCTTTACTGCATGTATGTTTTGGGCATGAATGGCATTCTAGGTGGTACGTGCATATAATGATTGCTTTTAACCAAACTGTCCTATGTGCATGTTTAGAAAACCCATAAACAAATTTTCTCCATATGATAAAGTTATTTTTTGCATTGCTTGTAAAATTAAGATTATGGAGTTGTGGTAGCTGGATTGAAGCAAACTTAAACAGTTTGCTAATGACTTATTATCCAAGAAAATCTATAGCATCTTGGATTTGTGTTCAAGTATGAACACAAACCTGCCTGGTTAAATCACAGCAGAAGCACCAATGCATTATGAGTAGCAACTCCCTTATTGTTCTAAACCATCATGCCAATAAAACTGGCCGTGCATGTGTGTTTCCCAAGATTGTACATCTAAGCTTTGATATTCAGTTATCTTGAAACACTTTGGAATTCATAAGCGATCTGAAGTTTTTCTACCTACATTTGTTTCTCAATCTTTTGTTTGTGTGTTTCTTTTGATTAGCTCTTTTACAACATAACTCATCATGTTTCTATAAGCATATATATTTTGGTTGGTATTTAATAAAAATTCCAGAATCTACCTTTGTTGCTGATCATTCGAACAAATATTGAAACATGTGGATTATGTAGCAGCCTATATTATCCATTAAGCATGCTTTCATTATGGAGAACCTCCCAAATATATATACCAACCTACTTTAACACAGAAACCTTGAAGACCCATATGCTAATTTATTCCATGAAACCATAGATGTTGTTTCAACAAAGATTTATGGCTTTTGGGTTTTTAAGATACTACTGTTCAAGTTCAATATCCAGCTTTCAAACTTCCAGCTACTTTGTTTAACTTGGAGTAATAAAATTCATGAGTAGATGAGGACATTTTCAAGCAAAGTTTGAGTAGATGAGGAAACTATTTTTACTAAGTTTTGGGGTAGATTGTGGTTTCCACATCTTTTTTGGTTAGACAAAAATGGATGCTACACTAGACTCTTAGAATGATATGTACTGGAGAACTACCCCAAATGTTGATTTTGACGCAGATTGGAAATCTGTATACTGTGCGTGTCTGTGTTTGTCTCTATCTAATGTATTATGTATGCTAATTTTGTCTACAAATTTTCAGATTTCACAACTTGGAGCATAACAATACTGTGTTTTTGTTTTATTTCAGGAAACTTTAAAAATATATATATATCTTCTTTCATCATACAGTACTCAATTGCTGTTGTCAATAAACTAACGTTATTGACAACATGATTTTTTGCAGTGCAGCGGAACACCCATAAAAAGTTTTCTGCATATAATAAAGTTATCTCTTGCAAGAAATGTAAAAATTTCTTTTTTGGAGTTGTCCACAGCTGGATTTAAGCAACCTTATAAAATGCCTCCAACATTCCCAAACTTCCCTTTTAGAAAATGTTACAAGGTTTTTTGTACAGATTAATTTACAAACTCCACACTATTCTCCCATAAATGTGATCAATATGAAGTAACTATTATTGAACAAGTGTACGGACTTTTGCGCTAGCTTATTTTCAAACTAACAGAGTAAATATATCATTAGGGCATTCGGATATTTACCAGCATAACTACAGAATTAATTTCCAGCAGCACCCCAAACCCATCCAGCCATTCTGCAACATCTCAACCATGTGCTCTACAGTCCACAATTGCAAATCTTAGATTAATACTTTATATCTCTTGGTATTTACAACCAGTCAGTAAGCACCATTAATTTAACCACAAATTTATTCATCTTGCTTTGGAAATCAAATTCTAAGATGGGGCCAGGATATCAGTAAATAATTTTACTGCCCCATAATATTCCTTCTTGGTGAAATAGTCGTTGTTTCATATTCTTGTACATCAATTATACAAAATACATAGGTTATCCTTTCCACACCATAACAAGCACCCTATAATGATAACTTATTTCCTATTAAGTAAGTTTTTTCACAAGTCATTAAAGTAGTGCTTGCTCCTCATCAAATAAATATGGCAAGAATATGTTGGGGAATGATGACATCACCTGTTCGTTCAGTCACTCAAGGTAGTCCCATACTCTGATAGTTTATATTTGTATGCATCCTTGGCAGGAATCCCAAACACTCGCGTAAGGTGAGCCGTCCCATTCATACCATGTACATACATCGTATTAGTTATCCTGTACAACAAGTTATCAGGTCCGTAAGTTTACGATTAGTAGGATGAGAATACAACAAGGCAGTAAAGTCTGTAATGTTGCCAAGAGAATATGGTATAACATCTAGATAATGGTGGACTAGATATTTACCTGTTTGATATTATCACATAGCTTAAAATCGTCCCATGTAGGTTGCCCAAACAAGAGTATATAATTCCCGATATCTCAATGTGCCAAAAAATATGTTCCAGCCCACCCCAGCGTGCTCCCACAAAACATATATATAGCCTTCCATCAGATATATATATTGTCTATCCACCATTGGATACTCACAAAATATGCACCCAAAAAGCCACAAAATTTGCGATTCCTTTCTTCTCACAAAAACCCGCTCACTGAGTCTGTTGAACAGACTCACTGAGGGATAGGTTAGCAGAGAAGAAAGCCCTCAATAGGCGGTCGGTTTCCTCTTGTCTCTCCAACAGCCTTTGCATGTTTGCCTTCATTGCCTCAATCTCACTCTTAGAAGATTCAGCATCTTTCTTATGTTTTTCAATCAAAGCTAAGTACTCTTTTTCTCGTGCCAATGAGCGTTGTCTCGTAGACTCTGGGATTACCATCTCTCCTAATCCTCTTGCATAACCTGGTCTATGACCAAGTACTTCTCTAAAGACATCCGCTGCTGCTTCATCAGTTCGTTGCTCTGGTTCTAGATTATTCAGCTTTCCAACATATCCTTCTGAAATACGACCAATAAACCATCGATTAACTACAATGCATGCAGTGGGAAAAAGTCTTTTTAAATTCACCCTTGAACAAGAACTACCATGCCCTTAGCCAATATTTGTTATGCTGGAATATACTCACATATTTTTCTTCGGTGGCAAGTGTTACAAATTTAGAATTCTTCTTGAACCAATGGGTTTCCTTGAAGAAGTCTACCAAATTCGTCGATTCTCTATTTCTCTGTTTTTGTTTTTATAGATTAAAAATTTTTAGGTTCATCTCCTTATGATTTTTATACTAACTTGGAATTAAATTTGACAGGTAACAGGGGAGACAAAAAGATTGTACATCTGTTCCAGGTACTATCGAGCGCCAGAACTGATATTTGATGCAACTTAGTACAACACAGCCATAGACATGTGGTCTACTGGCTGTGTTCTAGCTGAATTATTGCTTGGAGAGGTAGGTAGCCTATTTTTATGTGGTTAATTGTTCCAATGTTTATCTACTTCTTAAGTACCTGCAAAAAAAAGTATGTCTCTTGATGCCAACCTATCTTTTCTGGTAAGCGTGCAGTAGACCGGCTTGTGGAAATAATTAAGGTGAAATACTCTGAAATAAATTCGCTAGTAAAGAGTGGTGTCCACTATATGCAGATCTAATCAATTATTGGCTTGAAAATCATAAGCAAATCATTTGATCTCTCCAACATTCCCTAACTAGCTTCCCTCAGCCAAGGAATAAAAAGATGACACTAGAATTCAAGCTATCTGAATATATATAGCACTAGAATTGCAAATCTTATGGTTTAATGTAAAGCATCAAATATATTAATGCTCATAAACTTTACAGTGCAGCAGCTTGGCAGATCAATGATGGAGTAAATGCTATACATAGTTGCACTTTATGCTTTCTAATAAATATTTTCTCACTTTATACAAAAAAATTCTCCATCATTGTAGAGTAAAGACTGTAGAACTAATAATTGATTCATAGTATGTAATGCAGTTTACTCAAGAAAAAGACCATAATTTTGTTGCAAATGGTAGGAAATTTGAGAGCTAAAGTCCCTGGCTGGTGCAAGAGTTGATTCAAACCCACTTAAGTACCTTGTTTAGTGCTCTATGAGTGCTCATTGTCAGTCGCTAGCTCTATGAGCAAATCCTAACAACACAATTAAGCCTTAGACATTCATTAACATAAACTGCCTAATAACTGCATGTCTCTTATAGTTTCTTCTTGCAAGTGGTTCAAAGAGTATTTTATTTCTGGTGGGAATAGAAATTTTGTTTCTAAATGTCAATTTCTGAAATGGTTCATTGAATATTTGAAAGCAGTCACAACCTTAGAACACCAATTACAATCTGCCAAAGTGTCAACATGGCTTCATAGCTCGGACACATCACTACTGCATCTAATGACCCCATTTACTATTTTCGCACAGCTGGTGTTATTGCAGAATAGTATAACTTCACAACTTCCTATAAAAGATTCTATGCTTTTCTGAAAACACAATTATCCTACAAGAGGGTGCCTCACCCTCCATTTTCATCCTCCAATTAACGGAGAACACAATGTTCCATTTCCATGTATTGAAGAAAAATTGAGTTGTTGTGTCCATACTTTCCAGCAGACACACCTATTTGTTAACATATATAACATAGCTACGGAAAAGGGCCAATTATTTTACCCAGAAAAACCTAATTACTATAAAGTCAATAAACTTAATTGTTCAGTATGTGATTACCAACATATTTGCAAAACGTGTGGATTTAATAAAATAGTATTGTATCAGAAAGCTATTGGTGGTATGTCTTTTTAAAGTTACACTAGCTTAGCTTGAACCTAACCATATCTTTATATTCCCTGCAGTACACCTATAAAACAGATACATAGGCATCTTGCATATGGGAAATTCCCATGTCTGATTGGTGTCTGTCACAAAAGATACACTAAAATCTTTCCATGAATTAGGTATATCTCTAGAATTGCGAGAAAACCACAAAATGACATTTATATCAAATTGTGATCATCATTTCAATGGCAGGAAAATAAAACTACTTACTACAGCAATGCCGGAGATCGTGCGAATGAAACATGTCTTAACCCGAACAAACCAAGTTCAAGCAGTTTTCTTTTTGACAGCTTCTCACACCAAGTAGGTCTTCAATCCATTCCTAGGACGAAGCGGGGATGGGGTGGGATGGGGGGTAGGTTCCATTTAAGCTATGGTTCACTAGCATAGATGCCCAAAGGCTTCGTCTTCCGAGTCTAATAGGTATCATATCTGTTAAGTAGAATCCTTTGTTGAGCTCAGATGAGTAACATAAAGTTGTTAACCTGAAATTGACCTTGACTAACTTTCGGATCGAATCATAACCCAACGCAAGTGTTCAGTCACTTATTTTGACATGTTCAAAGTGGTTACAGTGAGGCTTGAAGCTTTTAATTTGATTGGGATTTTTTTTTCTATAATTTAGGTCTTGGCATTTCTGACTTGTGAGTGATGGATATGGACAAACTATTGGCATTTCAAAGTGGTAAAGATATGATTTGTTGCTTCTGTTTCTTTTTCTTCTTCTTCTTCCTTTCGTTGTTGGGGGATGTTAATGTAGGTTGTTACATAACTAATATTAGCTTCTTGTGATGGGAATGTGGATCAGGTGAATATGAATAAGTAGACATGGTTAATTTGTAGCAAAGAATGTCATTGAAAGGAGCTGTTTGTTGATAACAAGGCTAGCCAATATATAACCCAAGTACATGGGACATATACAATATTAACTCTTTTGTAGGCCACAAATCTAGATTTTAAGAGAAAGCCTATAGTCGTTGCAGCCTAAAAAGGGAAATAACTAAAAGAGTTCGGAAAAATGAATAAAACATATACTAATGTTACTTTAAAAACCTGTAAATGTACTGATGTCCTAAACTAGGAAAACATGAAAATGAATAAAATAAAACAAGAAACAAGAAAAAATACTAGCTACCTCTAAAAATATAGTGACAACTTGTGTTACATCACTTTGCTCACTGGATGGTCAGGATCTGTTTTTCCAAGAATAGGTCACACAAATTTGCAGTTATGCTAATACCCACAACTTAGACCACCACGTACACAACAAAAACAAGCTATTGGTGAGAAAGGAAGAAGATGGGAATCGGACTGATAGTGAGAAAAATTTACCATGTAAACAAACAGGCAAGCTTCGAAAAATATAAATTCATGCATGAAGGGGAGCTTTTATGCGAATTAAAGGGAGAAGAAAAAATTTTACCTTCACAAGAAAAACTCTGTGCCTGAAAATACGCCGGTTGATTCCCCAAAATGAACCCAACACCGTGAGCAATTTACAGGGAAGCCGCCAAGAAACACGAACCAGGGGGAAAGGGGGTGGGAAAATGAGACTCCGAAAAGGCTAAGACCAGCTACGTGAACGTGTGTGCGTTGTGAAACCTTCAAGCCGAACATTAATCGGATGGAAAATGCTGGGGATTTGCAAATGGAGAATGGGTTTTGCCGAAGAAGGGTCGGGGGAATGAGTATAATCACTTATTGTACTGTTTGGGGGAAAGTGTTGGGGGGAAATAAAGGAAAAAGTGTAATGTTTGGCGCCTCACTTATTCCCGTCGTAATTACAATCGTTGTAGCAACTTCTTTTTATTTACAGCGCCATTAGTTGCCGCTATTATACAAAAAATCGCTGCAATAAAAATATTCACCTTCCCCTTCCCGAATCTTTCAATTATAAAAATATTATCTTCAACGATGTATAAATCGCTGTAAATAACAATCATATCCAACGATTTTTTTTTCAGCAATTAAAAAAACGTTGCAAAAAACATATTTTCTTGTAGTGACTGCTTATTTGCGACCAATTATTTTCAACAAAATGATTATTTCTAACTAAAATGAGTCACAAATACTCACTTTTCTTGTAGTATATATACATACACACACTACAATATTGATCAGTTCAAAACTTCAAATGATATTCAATGATTTGTTAACGCTGATCCACCAGAAAACAGTTCAAGTAATTCAACAAGTTGCTGAACTAAAAAACAATCTGAATGATTTTTAAATGTTGGGAGTCCATGCATGAAGGTGCAAAATAAGAGAATATTTAGTAACTTAATTACTAAAATATATATGAAAAGGGAATTAAAAAGGTTAGAGGGACTGAGGCCCGATTGAGGGAGCATAAATAATTATGAACTCCTGATCTCGTGTCGATAATTAATCTATCTGCAACGCTAGCTGATTACGAATGGCTAGCTGTTGTTTGTACATATATATTGTGCAAGCCATGATTTCGGGTTTTATTCCAACGATTAAGATTCTCATATATAGTTTGAGATATGACAAGATGGGACCGAGCCAAAATAGTAGCCATGGCCATGGCCGTGCTCGTTTATGAGCGATCCCAACTCCAAACATGTTGTTGCCATTGATCTATGCATATGCATATGCAAAGTCATTTTTGCATAATATGAGTATAAATTCATCTGCATTGAATTATCTATTTCCAAATATTTGGCTAATTATGAACAGTAACTTTACACTTTTACATATCTACTATTTACTCTCTAAAATATATTTTACTTATTCTTTCTCTCTCTTCCCACACTCTCCCACACACTCTATTATTTCTTTCTCCTCCAAAATAATAAAATATAATATTTTATTATTATTTTGCTTTAAATATGCATAAGCCAATGTGAAAATTTTGTTGGAATGACAAAGTGGATATGCAAAAGAGATGATTTTGCATATGCATATCCATATACCAATGTGAACGCTCTTTTGAAAGAAATAATATATATATATATATATTGAGAGTTATTTTGACGTACACCCCTAGCTATTTGAGAAGAGAAATTTTCTTTTGTTAAACATCAAATTAATAAGTTTGGTATATTTGGTAAGCATATATATTAAGGAAAGTTTTCCCTCAAGAATAATGGGGTTTTACCAGCTGGCAGATTGTGCAAACTTATAGAACGAAGCATGGCCATAATCTGCAATGATTATGTTTTCATAGATCATCAGATCACAAACAAAATGCTAATAAACAAAGAAAGAATGATCCTAACTTATGAACAGATCCGGGGTGTCTTCATGTTTTTGTTTTTGTTTTTTTATTAAAGCATGATATATGAGATATGCATAACCATTATCCTTTTGATCTTCCCGGTTCTCTCGGCATGCATCTCTCCGGCCAGAAGACCAAAAACTGTACACAATATGTATAATTATCTAATCAACAAATTGGGAATTGGGGGACCCTCAAGAGTTCTCTTTACTTTATTGACTTCCTTGCAATCTGCCAGACATGGCTTCATCCACTACTTTCTCCCAACACACAGCCTTTTTAAAAAAAAAAAAAAAAAT
The DNA here is from genome assembly GCA_011037825.1 of Carya cathayensis. Classification (NCBI taxonomy): domain Eukaryota; kingdom Viridiplantae; phylum Streptophyta; class Magnoliopsida; order Fagales; family Juglandaceae; genus Carya; species Carya cathayensis. The sequence continues at coordinate 377,309 of QGSO01000255.1, read as the reverse complement.
CTTTTTCTATTGCCCTCCCCATTAAACAATCTCCATTAACACTTCTTCTCCACCTATATATTATCTCTCTCTCTCTCTCTCTCTCTCTCTCTTTCTATATATATATATATATATATATAAGCCTCCGGCCTTCCTTTCTTCTAAACAAACACACCAACTTCTCCGCGCCTCTCTCTCTCTCTCTGTGAGCATTTTCCAATGGAGGTGATAACAAAGAAGCAAACTTGGAAACCCTGTTCGACTTCAACTCCTGATCTAGCCGTGCACCAAGATTCAAAGAAAATATCCAAACCCAAACCAAAGATACGCATAATTCACATATTTGCACCCGAAATCATCCAAACCGACGCAGCAAACTTCCGCGAGTTAGTGCAACGACTCACCGGAAAACCCGGTACAGAAAAGGGCTGCAATGAGAAACCAAGAATTACCGGCAGAGAAGAGCCGAGAACTGCTTCATCCGACGAGCCAGTGGCGAAGAAAATGGAGCTCCGACCTATGATTCGTGGTCTGGAGTCAAGGGAGAGAGCTAAGGACGAGGAAGGGATGTGGAATGGCGAGAGTTCAGGTGGGTTCTTAGGCGGTTTTGCAGACTTGGAGTTTATCCAAGAGCTTGGTGAATTCCCACTTCTTCCGTTGGATGCTAATTCCCACATGCATGGCTTTGGAGAAGCTCAACTTGCCTAGCTATTAATAGAAACCGAAGGGTTTTTCTTTCATGGCCTTTTCTTCTGTCATTTTATGATCAATGATTGAGCTTTAGGGATTTTTTTTAGGGTTATCTTTAGGAATTTTGATTTTGGAAATTTTATTAATCATATGGTATCTGATGATGATCTTTATTTAAGTTTTCTGATACTCTTAAGATCCATCTCTTCTGTAAATAGCCGGGCTACACTCTCAGGCTTCTTCTCTAGCTAGCAGAGAAATTGCCTGAATTCTACACGACAACATTTGGATGTAATTAATAGAAGCACATGAAAATATTTTCTTAAACTTTTTTTTATTAGTTTTCTTATGAAATTTCAGTACTTCAATGTATAAGGGTTTTGTCTCTTTCGTTTGGATGTGGCACTGGTTCGTCTTTGTGGGCCTCTCTTTCACTCTCGAGAATATTTTCTGGCGAACCAAACAAGATCGTGCAGAATTTAATTCTAGATAAATGCATTACTTTTCTTGCAAGATTTGCTATACATGTATTTTCTCGTTTATACCAATCTATTACGAAAAGTCGTCTTTCACTTTATCAGGTCGAGATATACAGAGATCAGACTGAAATCATATTTCATATGATTCCCGACTTGAGGAACATCTTCCAATCATACAACTGCATAATTGGAAGATGCATGTATTCACTTAGAAGAGTCTTACCTTCCATTCGGTTGTTAGAGTACTTAATTGAAATCAATTCAGTTTAATTTAATTTTAAGCTGAATATAATACCTAAACACCTAATTATCAAATTAGTAAACTTATCTCAATTCAAAAACTCTTAACACTGTGACCTATAACATTTTTTAACTTTTTCATAATATCTCTAAACTCATTTTAACATCCAAATATATCTAAACTTATCTTAAATGGGTTCTATAAAACTCAGTATATCCATATAAATAATTCAACTTATCTCAACTCAACATCCAAACTCAATCTTTAAACCTGTAATTTGATGATGATTTTATGTACTCATAAATGTAAATGGTTTGGAGCCTAGAGATTATTTTTGGGTTTATTAAGTTCAAGATTAATTAATGACCTGTCAAGGAAGCGGATCGATTTAATTTCTGAGCTAACAAGTAATTTGATAAAAGATTAATGTTAATCAACCTCTCAAATCTCCATATACTACATTTTTTTAATTTTTTTAATATTTTTTAAAATTTATTCTTCTATCCATTATCAAATTCTTCTTAAATTTATTTGTTGACGCGTAAACAGGGGTATGAAGTCAACATTTCCTCTATAAATTTAATATGCAAATTGCAATATGGGCGGCGCTTGAATGGGATTCAGTTGGCTAGCTATGAGTCTATGACGTGATTGAAACTAGATTGGATGACATAATATTTTATAAGTTAATATTTTATAAGTACGATGGGCATTACGTGTTGATTTCTCAAAAAAAAAGAAAAATAATAATAATAATAATACATCGACATGTTTGTAAGTTTTTATTTTTATTTTTTATCAAACATGTTTGGAAGTTGTAACTTTGTTGAGTTAAAGTTACAACTAAATTCATTTAATTATTGTAATTATTTTAAATTTTTACATAAAATATAATAAATAATTTAATTTTTTAAAATTTTAAATATTAATAATATTAAAAAAATTATTTTATTTAACTTTTTAACTTCTATCTCAATTTATTATCCAAACCTCACCTCATTGCTTTCAATCAAGCTTCTGGTCATGCGCTCCCGTTCCAAATGGGCTCTCTGCTTGAGCATTAAGAGCCTATGGGTGGTGCCATTCGGCCAGATGGGCACTGGCATACCGAGTGATTGTATTTTGAATGGAACAAGAAAATAAAATAATAGAAGCAGCTCGATCAGAGAGAGGAGGAGGAGGAGATGAAATGTAATTCTTAATTCAAAAAGGTAACTGAAGTAGAGAAAATTTTCAGTCTCTCATACATGTACAATTAATTCCTAACTCTCATATTCTGTAATGGGTTCTCCCAAGGAGGACGGGGCCGCTACCAACCTTGTTAGAACTTCAGGCACTCCAGCTGCATCCCTTGTTATCTGTGTCAAAATCATCAAAGGAATTTAGATTGTGAGAAAATAACCATCCCTATACATCGGCTCTTGACCATACTTGTGAGTCTTCATTAGGATCCTTTGACGTGACAATAAGAGAATGTTTGTTGGCATTGCACACTCATCGATCACTTCCCCAACCACATATAAAAGTTGCCCTTGAGGCTAAAACTCTCCATCTTTTAGCTTAGATATGGTACATGCCCATCATTTATTGTAAACACCCCTCCCCCATTCTTTCTTCAACTTTTATTTTATTTATGTTGTATCTTCTTCATAACAACCTACAAATCAAATGGTGCCTTTCAAAAAGTTTTTCTTTTGATTAGTGCCTTTCAACATGTTTTTGGAGCAGCAAAAGAAAGCTTAGTGTTGTCATGTTAAGACCTTGAGCTATTATAACTTCACCTTGCCCAAAGGTAATGGTCTAGAAACTGACGTTACTCCCACAAAATTTTCAAGATTACAAGCAAGAAAGGCACAAGAAGGAATGTTTCAAGTAAAATTGTTTGATTGTGCTAAAAGTATAAGGAAAGACGATGTCAAAGGTATGTGGAGGTATCAAGGAGGAGAAAATAAATATCATTTAAACTCATCCAAGGAGATTACGCTCAATAACGTACTTACAAGTATTTCATCATCAAGATAAGAAATCATGAATAATCTCTGGAAAGTTCCACCTGTACACCGAAAAAGAAACCTTAGTATCCAACTGAAAAACATACATGTAAAAAATTATGCTAACTCATCACTGGATTCCTACAAGTCGTTGATAAAATATAAACCTACTCTTTTCCGTATAAATATTCACAAATTTATCATTCTTAGGAAGGCATTTGAATGGAGTATTGCCCACTTCTATAAATGGACAGTAAAGAGACTGAAACGGCATCCCTCAAAATGCCAAAACAGCCTTGCTAAAATTTGAAAAGCTTCTTACAGTAAAAATCCTTAAGTAACATTGTCAACATGTTTGCTTTACTAGTGTGGTGTGCATATGGAGGTATGAGAGAGAGACACAGTGCGCATGTGTGTGCAAGTATACAAAAACATCTATGTATATACACACACCAAGGATGTATTACATTCCAGATGAAAAACATGGTGGAACTCTGCAGGTTCTGACACCCCAGGAAGTTTTGAGTACCGCACCCAAGGTCACTAGTAGGCTCATAGAATTGAAAACAAGGATATTTGGAAGATTTAAACAATCAAGATCACATTTTTCCACCCCAGCTCATCCGCTGCTTCAGTTACCAACTAAAATGATATAAGTAATAATTAATAAAAGCAAACTAAGTCGCCCTGGACAGATATACCCAACGGATTTGCAGAAGTTTAGGATTTAAAGGTTCACTTGTTTGATTCCAGTAGAAAAGAAACTGCTAAAAAATAGCTTACTGAGAGGAATTGTCAGCCCACTGGCAACGGCATCCCGAATAGGAGCAGGCAGTTGTTGCATTGTATTAACTGCCTGACCAAAAGCACCTCTTAGCTGTTCTGGTACTGTTTCTTCAATAACTGTTGGAGACTCCAGAATCCCTTCAATGTATTCCTCTTTCATTCGAAGCGGTCCCTCCACAGATAACCTGGTGGAAAGATTCAATTTGCTTTCTATCTGCATTTCAATGTAAATCAAGCTCAAAAAATGCGTAAACACAAACGTAGTATAAAAATGTACAGTTGCCAGCACTATTATTTGATTCTGACACTATTCTTGCAACACTAATTTATTTTACTAGACAAGGGTAAACCCTGTGTGCCCAGGATGTGTGCACAAAACTCCCAAGAATTACAATTCTTAATAAAGGGGGTCAATAAAATCCTTTTTCTTTTTGATTGCTAAGGGAGTCAATAAAATCTACAAGCGCAGAAGATCGCTTGAACAACAATCTGAAGAATGCTGATTTCAACTCAACAGCAGATGGCTCTGCACCACTAAACAGACCATTATTTATTTCCCCTCCAAATTGTCCACATTAAGCGAATGGGGGAACATTCCAAACGAGAAAACACCTATGCTTTCCAGACCGGCCTTTCAAACAAATTATCTTTTGACAATTTTTGGACACTGAATGACAAAGAAACTTCCTTGCATGAGCAACACATCTGTGCATGCATATTCAAAGAAAACATTTTTTTTTACAAGTACCAGCGTGGACATTTAAATGAACTCTTAAGTTATTACCGAGTTAAGTAATTTCAAGTTCGCTGTAATCTTTGCATATCCATCCTTGATTGCCACGTCCATTTTTGACAAATTAGCCAAAGTTGAAGGAAATCTCCTGCAATAATACAGATAGGAACCAAGGCTATTAGCCACCACTCGACCAAATTGTAAATGAAAACGCCAAGATTTAACAATCACTTCCAACAAGGGAAAATAGATTAAAAATAAATGAAGTACTTACTCAAATATAAATTTAGCAGCAAATAATCCTGGGCTTCCAGACCCGAACCACTCAAAATTCCATCTACCTTCCAGAAAGGGCGACCTGGACAGCTGAGGAAATGAGTTAGCAGCATCTCATACCAATTATACAAATATGAAAAATCTTGAATGGGCACCTACGTAGTTGGTCTAGGTGTTGGATTGAGCCTCTCCAAACCAGTTATCCTCTCATTCACATCAATGCGCTGTATATCTGTAGTCTTACCTGTAACTAAAGCCTCAAAACCCCCAGAATCTTTAAACTGAAATTATGGCTCCACAAACAAAAACTAATGAGCTTGAGCTTGAGCTTGAGAATTTACAAAAGTACATTCTTGTGCCATATGACTCAAACCCAAAAATAAATCATTATACAAATTGAGAGAGAATACACGCTGAAGCTGCGACTTCTTGCTCTCCCACATGTGTTTGACTTAAAGCAAGAAAAAACAACTAATTGATGGATTAAATTCTATCGATATTTTTTTGATGACGAGGTATCCGAGAACTTTCATTGTCCTAGATAAGGTTCTGGTTCTCGACTAATCCCCGAGGTAAAAAATGTCTCCGCCAATAAATTTGTCACCTTCACCGCAGTGCTTTGTTCGTAAGAACTAGAGATCAGCCAGGAACAACCCACCTGTAGGGTCTCCTTTCGATGCCTTCCTCGCCCAGATTGGGGTATCTGGGGAGCCTTTTAACCTCCTGCTCAGGAGGGAAAATTCTATCGATATTAGGTTACATGAATGAAACTAAGCACCAAAGCAACCGAAGAAACGGAAAGTAAACGAAACTTGTCAACAGTTTTCAAGTAGTTTGCATTTCCAATATTTCTCAGCAACCGAGCAGAGCGTAAAGCTACAAATTTGACTCCGTACTGAGTGAATTAAAAATATTAAGTCACGAAACAATAAACTACATAAATATCGGATTTACGAACAAAAGGAAATCAATTGAACACTAAAATCATGTAAAAAAATGTTTAGCACAAAAAAATAAAGTTTATATATATAGAAAAAAAAAGTGATACCCACAGCGAGAAGAAGGGATTCTTTCGCGGAAAGCCTCTCCATTTCCTTAGCGTAAGCTGCCGGAGCTCCTTGTACTGCCTGCTGAACCATTGCTCTGAAAAAGGATCTCCGGCCAATACTCTGGCAGACGTACCGTTTGCGGTGGGTCTCCGTCGACCTAGCGGGGGAGACCAGCGGAGTAGCAGTGGCTGGGGAAGACAAAAACGGAGACGACGAATTTCGACGCGACCGGATTGCGGAGATTGCAGGGAGTGAGCCTTGTATGGAAGCCATTGAAACACGAGTTATAAGGGAACCCTAGGTTTGTGGAACAATGAAGTGGAAGGTAGCTGGCCTGGCGTGGGGAGGGAGGGAGACGAGACAGAGACGGGCGACGTCGCTGTGAGGGTATTTTCGTCGGATAAAAGAAACGTTTGTTTTTGGGAAAAACATGAAAAATGGAGATGCGGGGTATCGAACCCCGTACCTCTCGCATGCAAAGCGAGCGCTCTACCGTTTGAGCTACATCCCCACATTGTTCAGGTATTTGAAAATCTAAATATCTTTCTAATTAAATGAATTTTAACTCTTAAGAAGGAACTTATGAACAGCCTAGTGAAATTCGGTGGGACTACTCATCTTCCCGCCATGGAACCCATGGAAATCGACTCCGAGAAGACTCTCCAGAGAAAACAGGCTACCTATTCCTCCCTGGTAAACTACCTTCGTTCTCTTCTATATTGCTCCAAGTTTAATCTTCTATCTCAATACTTAACCGCTTCTCAGTCCGTTTGGTTGCTTAGAAACCGTAGGAAAATGAAAAAAATGGACTCTTCTCGTGGCCAACTCTCAATAGATTCTTCAATCTGAAGCTGCACTTAGCTTTTCTTGATGTCCCGGAAGCCAACGTTTTAAAATTTTTGTTTGCTTGCTCTTTTTTTCTGTGAATTTGAGTTTGGCATTGTTGGTCGCAGGACGATAACTTTGAGATTCAGAAAGAGACGTACAGGGGCCAGCAGTACAGCCAGATTTACTTTGCTCGTCTCCACTTGATGCGAACCCTCCTCTATTCGCTCGTTCCAAATCGGAAACCCCATTTACCTGGTAACTTCTGCTTCTGAATCTTCTAGAAATTTATCATTTTTGTGCACTCAAAATTGGTTTCTGGCCTTTTTGTTCACATTGGTATCCTGGGCTTTCGCTTGTTTTCAACCATGTGCATTATTAAGCTACCCTGAGTCTTCGGTTTTCGATACAGCTTAGTTTTAGGGTTTAGGTTTGGGCACGTTGTGACAGTTTTTTCAGGGTTTTGTGTTGAAATTTTCTTGTACCATGTGAAATCACCAGTTGTCCCATAAGCTTAAGCTAATGGAAAGACGTAGATTTTATTTACAAATAGCCTTTGTGATTTTGTTAGTTACAAATGTGTTGTGTCCTTAGTTTAGCTTATGGAATTAGGAATTCTTGTTTGTGGGAGAATAATTTGGGATTTTGTAGTTATAGATAATTACATGTTTATGAGAGTTGGAATTCGTAGCTGAAAGTTAGTAAGCACTGGGGTTTTTGGGTATTACGAGAATAGGATCTTGGCACCTACTTTTTCCTTCTTATATTTTTCGGTTGAGAATTGAGGCCAATAATTCTATGTTCGTTTTCTGGGACATCTCAAATGATTTCTTTAGGTTTTGATACGATGATAATATTTTAATCTAAGAATTTATTTTTTTTAGGTCTCAGCAAGGTACTGATAATTAGATAAGTAGGATTCCATGCAGTAATTTAAAAAATTTGCTGGGTTTTTATTGGGTTTCAGTTTGCACAATTTTGCAATTGGAAGAAGGCAAGGAATGCATCATTGTTGGAACCCTTTTCAAGCACATGAAACTCAAACCTTGCGTTCTCGATGAGTACTCCAAGGAGGTATTTTTATCTCTTTATTTAAAAAAAAAAATGGTTTTCATGATTGAAGCCGGAGTTTTAGAAGTAAATTACTTTCATTGCAACCTACAGAGATCTGCGACTCCCCTTGTCAGGCCTCATAATTTTATGCACACAGATGATAATTTGGTTTTAGAAGACGATAGTGGAAGAGTAAAGCTTGCTGGGAGTGTGCTCTTACCATCTGCATATGTAACAGGTTTGTTTGATGAAAAGCATATGATACCGAAGTAAGAAAACCTTTATCAGGATCTGATCGTAGTTCACTAGTTTTTTTTTTTATGCTATTATTAAAAAATGAAACCACATTTTTTTTTTGTTTGGAAATGAGTTGCTCAGGTTGGTTTACCCTTTTTTCCGACCCAGTGCAGCTTAAGTCATCTTTATTGCATTACTCCTTTTAAATATTCCTTATTGCTAGCCTAATGAATGCAGTTTTTGTTAAGCTGTTTTTTAAATCATCATGTAGCTCTAATAGGTCTAGAAGAAAAATTGATTGGATGGTTGTGATAAAACTTTGTGTAATATATAATCAAGTTCTTAATGCACTTTTCACCTATCTACTTATTTATGTGTGGAAATAGCTGTGAATGCTCAAGTATCTTATGTTCTTAGCTTTGGCTAAAATCTGAGATGTGGCTTACAACTTGGTATACCAAAAATCTTAAACTGTTCTGTATAAAGCATGTTTATTTGCACTGACATGGTACACGTGATAGGCATTGTTGTTGCTTTGCATGGGAAGGAAACTGATGCTGGCGACTTTTTGGTTCAAGATGTCCTGGAAGCTGGCTTACCACCTCAGATAGAGCTTCCTCTTAAATCAAGTATGATCTAGTTTACCTTCTTCCCTTTTTCTCTCTTGATGTTTCTACTTCTCTGTATATTATGTGCATCAGCGACTTGTTTGTTTGTTAGACACATTCTTCTCTATATAGCTTTTGGAATAATAATCGCTAATAATATCATAAAGTACTTATCAAAAAAATAATATCATAAAGCTATTGTACGCATTAAGGGACTTTTTTTTTTAACTGATAGGAAGGAAAAATTGAACGGGCATTACCATTTGTTTAATTCTCTTCACAAAAGATACTCACCTAAATTCTGAAATTTTGCTTATTAAAAAAAACAAAAGATATCCACATATAAAATAAATTTTGGGAGGAAAATTTGAACAAGAAGTTTTAGTGTTGAATTTAAAATCAAACTCATTTATTTATACCATTGGCAATGACATAAATCATCTCAACAGCAGCTTGGGAATTTTTTTATTTTTTTTATCAGTAAAAGTAAACGGCATAGCCCAAGTACATAGGAAGCATACACTGAATACACCTAATAAACACTAAGCACCAGAGATGGATACAAGCAAATTCTGAAAGAAGTTCACGCTCACATTCATGAATGAAGTATTGAGTATATGGATACATATGTGTAAGCTAGGAAGCAAGGAAAATTATCTTAGCGGGAAAGAAGTTCACACTCATATTCACTAATTAAGTGTTGAATATGTACTTTACTTAATAAAAAAAAAAAAAAAAGGTGTTGATTATATACACTTGCATGTGTGTTTCAGTCCTTTTTCTCCTTATGTTATATTATGCAAAACTGGTCTCTCTTATCATGAGTCTAAATATTGGGTGGAATTGTGAATAGGATCGAAGGAAATTAGAGAAATTCTGTTTGTCATCTAGAATTCATCATCCCCAGTCACATAAGTTGATATTTCACATTTCAAGTGCCTTTTTTTTTTTTTAAATTCAAGTGGTTAATTTATGAAGCCACTTGAAAATGTGTTACATCAGTTTGTATGACTAGGGATGACAAAATTAAAGTTAAAAAGTAGCATTGCTCAGGAAATTATTTGAATTGTGTTTGCAGAGTTAGCACGTATTCTTATCTACGCTTTGTCCTGATTTCATTAATTTTGAATGTGCAGGTGAGGACAAGTATGTTGTCTTTGTATCGGGGTTAAATGTTGGGAGCAGCACTTCTAATCCTCTCCAATTTCAGCTTCTTGTTGATCATATAACAGGACATTTAGGAGATGAGAAGGTTCACCTTGTGTTTGCCTTAAAGCTATTCTTCTTCTTTCTTTCTTTTTTAGACCAGGTGGGAGGGGAATACCTTCTTTTTAAGCTATCCCAGATGGCTAATTTTATAGGACTATAATTGAACAGGAACAAGGCATTGCAGCAAAAATAGTTCACTTTGTAGTTGCCGGGGATTCTATCGAAATCCCACGTGGTCTTCTTAATGGACAGGTAATGCATTTACGATCTGTGTGTTCTTAGGTGAATGAGCAGCTTCATTTTTATTTTTTTTAAATACATATTAATATTTTTATTTAAAAAAAAAAAAGAAAAAAAAGGCAGCTTCAAAAACATATCATCGCTTGTATAATTTTCAAGTAATTTTCTCTTTTAGTGAAAATTGATTGGTACACCTGCCAAACAGATTTTTATCTGTTAAGAGGAAAAAAGACAACAAGATGGCTATATCACCTTATAATTCCAAGGATGGAAGTTATTCTGAGGACCTAAAAGTTATAGTTTAGTAACCTTAGGGGATATTATTGTGATTTTCCCTTTTATTTTGTTGTTATTTCTTCCTTGTTACTTTTCCCCTCTCTCTGGTAGTCTGTTTGTTGCTTCATTTGAAAATGTTAAAAGTTTTTTTTTTTCTTTGTATTAGTAAAAATGTTGAATGTTAGAATGGGATTTATCCTCCCAAGACCCTGCTTTGACATGTTCATCCCTGAGTTTGGTCTTTGTGCATGTCATTCGCTTGTTGCAACCAGTAGTCTGTTTTCGAAAGATTTTTAGTTGTTTGTATACTTGCAAAAAGGATGTCTTGCATATGGATTCACGAATTAGTTTTGCTTCCTTCCTATTAACCAACAAATAATGAGAATTTCTTCTAAATTATTTTGATAAGACTGGAGTACAGAAAGTTCAGGATGTCACAGTTTTGTTTCTACAAGATTTTATTTATGATCATGCTAAGATTCATCAAAGCACATGGCAGTAACCCATTAATTCATTTCCTGTAATTGTCACTTTATTTAATACATGCAGAATTTGGCTTCAAAGGATCAATCAAGGCTGTCTGAGCCTATTAAAGAGCTAGATATCTTGTTGACACAGGTTATTGTCGTTGGTTTGGTTGAGAAGTTAGCTTTGTTTCTGTCTCCAAATTGTGACTATCTACATATTTCTAGATTGCTGCTAGTTTGCCTCTAGATATCATGCCCGGCCCCAATGACCCTGCTAACTTTTCGTTGCCTCAGCAGGTTAGTTCTATGTATTGAAAGCATATTTTCATTGCTATAATCTGCATCTATTGGTTCGATGCTAATTTTTCTTCCTTTCAGCCGTTGCATAGATGTCTTTTCCCTGGGTCTTCCGCGTATAACACTTTTAGGTCTTGTACCAACCCTCATTGCTTTGAGCTTGACAATATCAGGTATCCGATGGTCATAATTTGTAATTTACCACCCTGCCACCCCTCCCCCAAAAAAAAAACACTCTTGACATGGTGTGTTGTGTTTTTAAGATTTCTTGGAACGTCAGGTCAGAATGTAAATGATCTTGAGAAGTACTCAGAGGCGAAGGATAAAATTGAATTCATGGAAAGAACATTAAGGTGGAGGCATTTGGCCCCGACAGCACCTAATACTCTTGGTATATCTATAACACTATGCTACATGTTTTCTATTATCACCTTGTTTGCTTGAAGATTTCTTAGTGCTGAGCAGTTGACTCACTTGAGATAAGAAAAAAGTATTTCACTAAAGAAATTAGAGGACTGATTGATGAGATTTGAACTTTTTATGTGGTTGTAATTGAGTAGCTAAACCAGAATTCACATTGATAATATTTTCCAGGGTGTTATCCTTTCACGGACAGGGATCCTTTCTTCATTGAGAGCTGTCCTCATGTTTATTTCGTGGGGAATCAGAATGAATACAAAACTGACTTAATAAAGGGTATTTTCTCTTCAACTCGCAGTTATGAGCTAAACGTTTACTATTTTATACCGTTTTAGTTTCAAGCTCCTGCCCCCTCCAATGGCCAAAAAAAGAAAAAGGAAAGGGATAAACAACCATAGATGATAACTTTGATGGTAACTTCTGAATGCAGGATCAGAAGGGCAGTTTGTAAGACTCATATGCATTCCTCAATTCTGCACTACAGGAGTTGCTGTTGTGGTAAGTTTTTATATAATACAGGGTGCTGAAAATTTTCTAGGAATTAACACCAAACTAGAAGGTTTGAACTTGTTAGACCCCACACACACTGTGCATTTATGTTGTCTATTCTATTCATCCAATTGCTTTTAGACCCTTATATGGTAAAAAAGATAAAAACGGTTTGAAGACAAATAAAAATTGTGCTTGAAATAAATCCATTTTGCAAGATAAGCCTTTTAAGTGAACCTAGGAGGTGTTACTGCTGTCCATCATACATCTATGGTCTTTTGACTGACCGGCTTATGCTTGTAATACAGTTTATGTGATCTTATATTGTGCATTACACTATAGTTTTCATCTTCTCCAGAAGATATAGCATGTAGGAAACAGGATTTTCTTCTCTTACATTTTTTTCTTGAGTTAGATGATCCAAATATGTGATTAGAAGGCTTTAGGTGGTGTCTCAGTATCTTAATTGAAAGGTTTATGGGGCAATATTTTGCATGCATGCTAACATTAATTCATTTTTTCCATTTTTGCAGCTAAATTTGAGAAATCTTGAATGTCATACTCTTAGTTTTGGGACTGAATTCATCTCTTGATGACATGGTATGAAGTTCTGTTTGTGTTAAGAGCTTTAGTTCACTAGTTTAGCTTCAGTTTCTACAAATTTTGTAACGTATCATGAGCTTTAGATCTCATGATAACATATATTATAACTTGTTAAGATTTTCTGTTCTGTACCTCACAGGTTTCTACAAATTGAACTTTTGAATGCAACCGTCGTTGTAGAACCGTCACACAGAGCCAACGAGTGGAGGTCTTAAGTTTGAAGCGATTTCTTCCACCACCCAATTTGATCAGTTATCCTCTGTAAAATATTGTCGTAGAATTTCTTTACCATGTGATTTGTTTCTGTTTCTTTTAATGTACCGTTGTTGTAACACAGGATTTGTCGACAAAGATGCTATAAATTATTTTCATGAATTGTCTATTTTCGTTTCTTTCATAAATTGTCTTGTGCACCCCTGAATTATATATTTTTTTTAATTTGCTCCATAAACTATTAAAGTTGGCAATTATAATCCTGAATTATTAATGCTGGTAATTTGCACTCGGTTAAAATATTACCAATTAGATCTGGTCACATTTGGTTAATTTTTTTTTTAATTTTGTCAAAGAATGTTGTTTCATATAATATGTTATGTCTACTTTATAATAAAAGTAATTTTAGAATGTAACACATCACATCAAGTTGCATTAATTTGTGAGTTTATTCTTGTGTGCAATCTCTTCACAATTTACATCTCTTGTAAGATTGTCAAAGGGCAATACTTAGATGTTGTTTGTATAGTGAAATGAGATGAGATGGTTTTAAATAAAAACTGAAAGTTAAATAAAATATTGTTAGAATATTATTTTTTAATATTATTATTATTTTAGAATTTGAAAAAATTAAATTGTTTATTTTATTTTATATGAGAATTTAAAAAAATTATAATAATAAAATGAGATGGAAGTATTTCTCAGTCCAAATAATCTCTTAAGCCATCTTGGGAAATTGAAATATCTGTTCTACCTTGCTTACCCCAACATTATTTACTGAAACCTTGAGCCCTCTGCTCGCCCCAACGGCTATATTTTCCACCCTTCTCAGTTCTCATTATTCAAATTATTATTTCCCTTCTTCCCAACGTTCCATTTTCCACATAATAAGACACAAACCCACCTAATTACTTCTCAGTTCATCCCACCATATATTTGCATTTGCACTATCGCCTTGTTCACCTCCCCTTCTGAACTCCTACACACTACCCCATTTCTCTCTTTTTCCATAATGAACTCTACTAGCTCTGCCAAAGTTCAACATGTGAACAAGAAGTCCTCTGATGAATTGCTCAGAAAGTTTGCTGAATTGGGTTCAGATTCCGTAGACAAGGCACCAGCGAGGAAAGAGTTAAGAGTGTCGAAGCTCCGGAAAAGATACAAGATAATGAGAGAAGTGGATCGCTTTAAGAGTCCATCAAATGGCAGGACCAGCTTATTGGAGAGGAGGTCGCTTCTTCCTCTGGTGCCGACAAGGCGGTTGGCATTGCTTCGGCAACTTGGGATTGGGAGGTCGCAGTTCAGGACAAGGGATGTGAAGAACATGTCAATATTGGGAACCATTGAGAAGGTGAGGATTTATGATATATTTTCATTTAATTGCTCTTTTTTGTTTTTTTTCTCAGCATGCTATGTTTCAAATCTTACATATACAACCAAAGTACATTTGTCATTTGGTGTATTTCTGTTGATGCCACTGTTTTTAACATTTTCTTCCTATTTTTATTCTTCTATCTTATATACGTCTATCTATGATGTGTTTACCTGTGGGGAACTTTGTGCATGCAGACATGGAATAAAACTGTAGAAGGGACATCAAAAGTCTTTATGGTGAAGCATTACCACCGGCATAAGCGTTTGATAAATGACATTGTCTAAGGTTGAGGCTTGAACTCTCTATATATACTAGTTTCAAAGCTTTGCGATGTGCCATTACTGTCTTTAGATGAGAATGGGAAAGGCTTGGCCTTGGTACATCGGCAATAAATTTACCTTACTTGTTCATAAGTATACCAATATTCGTTTCATCAGTAAGAAATAAATCAAGGTGAATTTCATCATTTCATGCCTCTAAATGATCGGCTCTCTTTCTCTTATTGATCCGAAGCTACGCATTGGAATATTGAGATGATATGCGAGCAACTCTACAGCACGTTGTCCACAAAACTCTCCAGCATAGTTGAAAGATTTGCAGAATGGGCAAATAATTTAGTGAAGTGGGTATTCGCAGTGAAAAGCAATAAGAATCCTGAGAGGAAACTGAAGTATATATATAGGCGTTAGAGCATGATTGAAAATTGAATTATAGGTGTATATAGCACTGTTTAAGAAAAATGGTACCCCCAAAGACTAGAAGAACTTCAACCATAGATGTATTAGAATGGTGCTAGGTACAAATTCCAAATAAAAAATTCTCATGCAAGTCTTTTAGTAAAGAGTGGGTCACACTAATAAAAAATAATTTTTTTTTTACACTTTTTTAAGGTAGAATCTATTTTTTTACAAAATCTTGTGTGGAACTTATCTATTTAGAATTTTTACAAATTATTTAATTTTAAAGGCATATGCAGTTACACACTGTAAAGTAGCTGCATGTTCATTTCTACTTGACTAATCCTTCTCTTTTTTTTTAATGGATTTAGAAAAATTATTTTATCACAACAAAAGAACAACAAGCTCAGTGGTAGAGGATTTGACTGCTGATCAAGAGATCACCGGTTCCAACCCGTTTGGGCCCTTTTTAACAAGCTGCTTTTCTGTAGTTTTTAAATCTTCCTCGGACGCACTCAATAGAAGGAAGCGCGGTCTCACATCCACCCTCCGAAGAAATTCTCTGTTAAAAACAGTAGCTGCTCTTGCCAGGTTTCAACTTTCCCTTCAATTCCGCTATTTCCCGGGAACCAGAAGTCCCCCCCACTTTCCCTTTTCTCACGACACTCTGTGTTCCCTCTCATCTCCCCGTCTCTTTTCTCTCCCGCACTACCTAGAATAGCATTTTCTTCGGTCCCTCTCATCAAATTTGCTATCTTTGATTTTGCTGCCTCTCTCCCTACACTTTGATCCATCACTCACTCTTCAGCATTCTCTTCCATAAACAATATATATTTATTTTGTACTTCTGAATTCTCTGGGCTTTGCTGGTGAGAAATGAGGGATGCTCTCGTCGCTGGCAACTGGCAAGGATCGCGTTGGCGTGTTCGAAGCCAGTAAGACGGTATGCCCGTATGAACAAGAATGATAGTAATGACGTCAATTCTATGCTCGAGGACTTCGCTCCACTGGTTCCGGGTTCCGGGGACCTCTAGAAGCACTTCTTAGGCGACTTATGGTCCTTCGCCGTGGTTCAGGCCAAGGAGGTCCTAGACTATCATAGCCTGGTCGAGACCGGATTTAACGCCACTTTTTCGGTGCTTACGACGACCATGGCAGCCCTGAGGCGTCTCCATTATCTGTGACCATCCTTTTCTTCAGCTTGTCAGTGGCAGTAATATTTCTTTACTTTGTCCTATGCTAATTTGTATATTCAATTTTTGAGGTATATCAATGAGTTTTACGTTGTAACGTTGGGTTACATTTTTTGTAAGAATATATAGTGAAGCCTATTAAGGGAGTTTGTGGTGAATTCCTTGTGTTGGTTTTTCTTCCTGCTTGGTGTGTGACTCGTGTTGGTGGCCATCCAATTCATTGGTGTTTCGCAGATTGGCTTGCTGACGAAGAGTTTCGTATTCACACGTACATGGCTAGAAGGTGCAGCGAGGATTAATATTCACGTAGTCGATATGGAAATTAGTTCTGCGAGGGGTTGAGGGGAAACCTCTCAGCTGCCGCTTCTTGTGTTGATTGTAAATTCTTTGAGGTATAATAATAAAGAGTAATATCATGTACAAGTATCAAATAGACAAATTCCGGACAGGGAATAGCTTTTATCCTGCTTGGAACCGGGTTCTGATTGAGGATGATAAAGTTTCAAAGCTGTAAATTGTACCTTTTTCCACCCTGGGGCTTTGTATCTGGGATTCCGGAGTCTTATTTACATGTTTTACCATTGAATGCTAAAAATCCAATATTTTTTTAACCATTAATACTCTCCATGTACGTAGAAAAAATCATAATCATGCTGTTTATGTAGTTCTTCCGTTTGTTACATTAGATATCCAAGCATGTAGGATACAGACTCCAATTATAGAGTTGCAGAAAACAGTGCACAGAAAAGGTATACAGTGGATTATAATCAATCATAAGAACTCTTAAATAAATTATAGCAAAAAGAATTTCTGTTTCAACCCAAACCAGAGCAGTAACCATACACAACCCTTCTACAACAAATAGTTATGAAAAAAATTTGATTGCCTCCATGTTCACCGTCCCATAATAACAAAAGAAAAAAGATAGAGAAACAACATGAATGAAGAATGGGAAATAAATAGAAAAAGGGAAGTCCGCAACCACCAGATTCGAAGCCTCTCAGAAACACAAAATGTATCTTGTAAATTCTCTGCCCACCACTTTCTTTGCATGATTAAAAACATTTCCTGTGAACAATTGAGGGCCCAGATTCGTCATACTCTGCCTTTGCAATCCACATCTGCACACAGAAGGATTTTGTTTTCAGTTAGGGATGTTTGAATTACCATATTAACAACTATCATGCTAGAAATGTGCCAAAATAACACTACTCTGTCTTGTTGGGTGAGACAACTCTGCTTTTGTTCAATAAACAATCAAACTTTGCAATGCTATTTGTCATAATACCATCAGTTCATATTTTCTTTCTGCAACTTTTTTTCATGCATAGATGTTCAAGATTGTACACAATGGAATGCACTCAAACAAACACAGGTGAGAACAAATTCACAATACCTGTTGGAAGGTGCTGAGAGATGCCAAAATGGAGCCTCCGATCCAGACACTGTACTTCCTCTCTGGTGGTGCCACGACTTTAATTTTCATGCTGCTTGGAGCTAATGCTGTAATCGCCTTGCTCATCCTATCAGCAATGCCTGGGAACATAGTGGAACCACCACTGGGTGTAAGTACTTGTTGAAGCAGAGAATCCCACAAAAACGTTCTCCGGAAGATGCTGAGAGAGATTAAGAGGCAGAGACAATACTGGCATGCCCTGTCTTGTTCCATTTTCAGTAATGGAAACGAAGACAGAAATATTTTTGCCATCATACTGAACCCTTACCTCCACATCACGATTTGAAGAAAGATTAACACCGTAGTCTGCTAAAGACAATTGTTCGATTGAGTAGATGCTATTTACATTCAAGCCAACATGGTTATCATCGAGGTCTTCTGGATAGCTCTTTCTCCTGTCAAATTCGACGGCCACGACATTAGCCTGAGGCTGAAATGATCCATTCGTTGTCGCATTTACGATCCCAAGCCATTGCCCATAACTGGCCTCCGGAAGAGCTTCATCTGCCGCTAATGAAGGCCATGCCTTCGCCACCTGGAGATGTCTTGGGTTTGATATTCAACCTAAAGGTGGTATTGAAAGCTGCTGTCAAGCCTTTGCTCTTGCTGTACAATCTGAACTGCGTACTGTGAAAGACGCGTCCGAAAGTGTTACTGAAATCAAGTCCATCAGAATCAGGTGTAACTTGGATAGCTCCCCGGAAGATACGTGAAATATTATTATTGATTATAAAAAGTTGAGAGGTCTTTTCATCGGGTAATGATGTAAAGTTAAAGGTAAGGCACCCAACTGGAGACAGAGCTCCACCCAAGAGGAGGACTGCTAGAAAAAGGGACACAGCTACCTGAGAAAACCAAACCGTACCCATAGAAAACAGAGTTTGGTCTTAAACAGGTTGAAGTATTGCAATTTATGCCATGGTTTAGAGTATTGGCATTGGCTAAAGCCATCTTTAAAATTTGATGAAAAAGTACAAATTTTTCATAAATCCAAACCTTTCTATCTATAATTCCACATTGAATTAGCCTTGATTCATCAAAATAATAATATAATATATTTTTTTTAATAATATTTTTTTTTCCATATTTTGCAATTAAACCTACTATATGTACATTAATAATTTAATTTAATATTTAAATTATTGATTTCCAATTTTTTTTTTCTCAACCTAATTACTAACAAAAGTCCATACCAGTTACTCCATACAAAGAATCAAAACATGAGTTCATTAAAAGCAAATGGTGCCACTTAATGCCCAATACACATCACCCTATAAAACGCAAGGGCCATTGACGATGAGGCCTTTGTAATTGTGGAATGGCATCTAAAATTAATTAAGTCATTGTTGAAAATGCCAAGAGGCCCACCTCGGTTAGAAACTCTGTATTGGAAGAATGCAGATCCAAGAGTCCCGGACTGAACTCATTATCTTCACCATTCTTCCTCGACCGAGAGTTACCGGGAGGCGTTGATGGCTCCAAGTAAAACTCATTTCCTCCACTTAATCCACTTTGCCCATTCCTGTACATCATCGACCCCCGCCCTCCTTCTCCTCCTCCACCACCATCGCCACCACCACCATAGAACCCGTGGTCCTGCTTTTAGCACAACAGCACAAATCGAACACAATCATAAGGCTGCGATCTAGGACTACAGCACCAAATCCACACAAAAAAAAAAAAAACACACACACACAGAGATAAACATTATCGTCTAACGTGAGATTGAGGAATATTTGTATTGATTTGTAAGAGTTTTCAGAAGATTTAAATTGGGAACCAAACAGAAAGATGGGAACCCGAAGATGAGGAATGGAAGAGCTGGAGGAATGGAGCTGGTGGCTGTGGTGCTGTGTTGGCGTGTGCTTGTTCTGCTACGAAGAATCGAAGTGTAGAGCCGAAGGGATTGGGAGAAATGAAAAAGAGAGAAATGGGGAGAGAAAACGCGGGGAGGAAATGGGGAGAGAGGGAAGAGAAAATTGACCGGTAGATGAAATAAAATAGAGTAAAATAATACAAAGATGAGTGTACAGGAGCACTTCAAATATGAAAGACTCCAACTATTTTAGATCAAAGTTATCCATTTATATATTTGACTAATCTAATACAATTCTTTTTTTATATATTTATCAATTTTTACATTTTACTTTACTTTTGATGAAGCAATGACAATCATCTTAACACCAATACAGAAGAACATGAACAAAAGCAAAGTTATAGATTTTATAAAGGACATATTCTCAACAGAAAGACCGGAGACAAATCAACTTTTAGAATAAAGAGAAATTTCCCTGCACTTTCTGCTGTCCTATTCTAATGCCGTTCGAGGGTACAATATTATACACAGTCAACTGCTAGTAATTATCTACGTGGCGGTTTTGATTTCTTTTTAAGTAAAATACACAATAATATAATAAAAATTACAATAAAATTAACATTTAAATAAAATCAGTTTAGACTTGGGTATAAAAATCTCATTCTTTTTAAGAAGATTCAAGTCCTCTGCGATGTACAAAATTTCAAATTAACCAATATAGTAAAATTTCTCTTGACTTGACTTCACCAGTATTCAACAGTCCAACTAATTATTGTATAATCCGAACCAATTCTACTAAAGTAATTAAGCTCAGAGCTCCACCAAAACACTACTCTCAAAACCTCTAAGAGACACTAGACGGACGCCCCCTTTTATAAAAATAGTTCACCAGGCAAGTAAAGAATT
The DNA here is from genome assembly GCA_011037825.1 of Carya cathayensis. NCBI lineage: Eukaryota > Viridiplantae > Streptophyta > Magnoliopsida > Fagales > Juglandaceae > Carya > Carya cathayensis. Next base: position 356,725 of record QGSO01000255.1, on the reverse strand, counting down.
ACTAGCCCTTTTTATCATACGACATCTGGGCATTCAATGAAAAAGAACTAACATGAAAAGAGACGTTGGCGATCAATGTTACTACTCATTATTGCAACCAATTAACTAAAAGTCAATTGAACTTTTTAGACAATTAACAGGCCGGTATGAAGTTAATAAGATAAATCAAGAACGTATAAGCAATGGTAAGAAAAATATTATTAATTAAAAAATACAAACATTTCTCTTATTTGGGACGTGAGGTTTGGGACAAACATTTTAGTTCTCTGTTGATCAGGTCTCAGATCAAATTTGGATGCTAGCCCAAGCTATGATTCTGTTTACTCTTGGTCGTAAGCCAACTTTTCTGAATCCCCTTGTTTCTTGCATGTGAAGTTTCCACCAAGTCCGTTAAGTATTTTTTCCTCTTCGATCTCCTTTGTCTGATCTCTAACAATGGCTAGACTTTTATTAACAAATACAATTTTATCGTCAAAGTCCGACTCTCTCTAATCTTCTTGGCAAGAGCTGGAACCTCTCCAGGCGCACCTCTAGAAATTCTTTGAAAAATATTTATTTCTAAGCAATTATATACCTAACTTAGCGTGCGAAGACTGCTAAATGTTGGGTGGAACATTGAACAATTGTTAAGAAGAAAATGTCAGCAATTGGACGTCTTTTATATACGTTTGACAGTTTGCATGCGCAGTTTACTTACTGATAATTAATTAATAATTATTAGTTACAATATTGACTTTGAATTATTTATTAGGAGGTGATATTATCTGTTACTACATTTTTTTTTCTGTTAAGCCAATTCGTCATTTATCCGATGAATTTTATGCTTTTCATATTCTAAAAATGATACACTTGAATAAAATGAGAAATGCTTGGTATTCGATAATGGTCTGAAACATTTATCTCGAATGTGTGTTTTATTTTTATTTAATAAATAAGAAAATATTTTTTAATAATATTGTAATTTTTTTTTTTTTAACTTTGATATTAGATTTTTTCTGTTGATTGTGAGCACCTCTTCCGAGTGACATATTGAAATAGTCAGTACTGCAATCGCTTTAAAAAATAATAGAATCTTTTAATAAAAAATTAATTTTCTTAATTTTCACGTGAGTCTTGTATTTATTTACTTTTTTTCAAAATGATTGTACAGTAATTACATACTCACGACTATAAGTATCATTTCTCTCTATCATTTTAATATTATAGATACAACATTGAGCATGAGCTGAATTGATTAGACCTAGGGCTGATATGAAGCCTAAACCAAAGTTATAAGTTGAGGTTTTTTTCCAGCTGGCTATGCTTTGATCGAACAAGGGTTCTTAAGCCTTTGTTGGTCAAATTGTACGCGCGCGCGCGCGCATATATATATATATGTATGTATTTTCAACATGTTGTTGATAAATTTAACCTGAACCTTAGGGAATTCTGGCATAGCCAGCTAGTTGTGATGGTGTAATTAGAAATCATAATGATAAGTTTGTTTACAGTTTTTCTTGCCATAGCTAGGAGTCATGGGACAAACATATAATTTGATGAGCCTTTTAATTTAAAATATGGTTTATTATTATACTATCAGTCGCAAATCATAGAATTAGCAGTGGAAACTGATTCTTTACTTGCTGTGAATTGGTTTAGTAAAATACAAGATCAGCTTCCGAAGAAATATTTTGAAATGTGGATTAACATACAAATTAGTATATATTCTTTAATTATTTGCTTTTGAATTAGTCCATACCTAAATAGAAGAGAATAGCTTGGTTGATGCTTTCGCAAAATTTAGAAGCTGCTAATTTCTACATATAAGAGACTCTATAAAAATAAATTTATAGATTAATATAATTGGTATTATATATTATAATATAAAAATATTTTTATTATTAAATAAATATAACATATTATATATAAAATCAGTTTATAAATTTAATTTTATATAATTTTTTTTTATAGTTGAAATACTTATCTATTATTTTTTAATAAAATATATTGACGCAGACTGGATACTGGTACCCCGTCATAGGCTCGACTGGTAGGGCACGTAACACGTGTCTGCATTAATGTACGGAATAAGACGCAAGCCAGCTTTGCGAGTAATTGTCGGTGTGGAATAATATGCTGGATCTAGATGCATATGAGAAATGAGAATAAATGCAGACCAATCAGAAATCATTCAAAATTCAAACTCTCATGAGATTGATATTTTTGGCAAGATCAGCTGTTTGTATGCGTGCATATTATTTTATAATTTTTCAAGTCTTTCCTTGAATGGCGATGTCTGCTATTAAATTCCAATTTGTAATTGGAGATAGACAGAGATAGAGATAGCGAGAAGAGAAGATAATGTTGAGCAGACGAAAGAAGAAAAAAAGAACAATCGGAAATAACAGGGATGGTTCTATGAAACTGCGCAAGGCATGCAGTCGGGTCAGCATGATTTCCCCTCAATGTTTTGAATAGCTAACAATTAATCAGCACTTGGTATAGGAAAGGTACTTATTTCGTCTCTAGTTAAATATCAGCCCTTTTAATTAATACCGGTCGATTTTTTAGATACCAATCATTTCAGTAAATTTTTGACTTTTTCATCATTTTTACTCAAATTCTTACATTTAAATATTTTTATATGTGTTTTAATTTTTTAAAATTCGTATTGATATTATTTTAAAATATAATTTATATATATATATATATTATTTATATATAAACAGTTTTAATACAATATCGATATCAAAATATTTGATTTGAATACCTTAAACAAAACTGTTTCTATATTAAAAAATTTGTTTCTAATTCCCACGAAATAATTATGATTTAAAAGAAATCTCAGTAATAGTATCATGTACTGTACAAGTGGGCATTGGCTCCTAAAGTCGCTGTCGTTTTCTCTTTTCTCTATCCATGACTTAGAGCATCCTCATTGGCTTAGCCAAATGAGGTGCTCGGCCATATATGAAGTAAATTGGTTCAGAAAATGCTCACATTGGATTGGGCAAGTTCAAATATTATGGATTTATGCTACAGTTTATTGGCCAAACATAGAAGAGCGTTTTCATTCACCAAATCAATATTAAATATTTTCTCACTCCTACGACCGAGCAAGGGTCAAAAGACTCGCGGGAAGACTTATCACTTTCTCCTTTCTCCCTCCATTTCCGTATCCTCTACCTTTCTCCCTAAACTTTTTCTCTCCTCTCTCGATTCACATACACGGAAAAGGTCCCCGACCCACGGCTGTGCACATCCACTCCCACGGCTGCACCCTCCACTCTGTCTCTATCACTCACGATCCCGATCGGTAAGTTTCTGTAAATTCCCCTCTTTTTATGCTCTCGGTTTTGCACTTAGAAATGATCCCTAATGGTTTGTATTGATCGATTCCTCTGTAAGGTTTGATGCTTTGTGGGGTTGAGGTGTAGGATAACTGGGTTTGTGGCCTCTTGAGTTTTTGAGCTCGGTTTTGTAGACAAACCTCTCTTCATCTCCATCACTCTGTCTCGATCAACCCAAGAAAACACCCACGGACCAGACCTCTTTTCGTCTCCACCGCTCAGTCTCCATCAACCCACGAAAACACCCACGAACCACAACTGGCCAACCCTAACCCTAACCCTTTCTAATTTAATTTTATAATTAGAGGTTGATTCAATGATCGTTGTGTTGGTTTATGAATTTCGTAGGAAGAAGAAGGTTTGGTGTTGAGAGCATGTTTGGTGTTGATTTTTCGGATCTAAAAAATGAGAGCATGTTTGGTGTTGATTTGTCATTGTCTTTCCACATTATTTTGACATGCATTAGGATATGAACCATGCATCATGTGCTACCTAATTGCCCACAGAGTGACTAATGTTTGTCAATTTCTCAAGCCTTGAAAACTAAAGAGAAATATAATAGGGATTCACCCTTTCACATGACATGAGGAGATTGAACTCTTATTAAGCTCTAATACAAATGGGCCCTCGGATTCAAAGCAAAAGGAATATGACTAATGTGTGTGTATTTATTGTTAGAGAGAGAGAGAGAGAGAGAGAGAGAGAGAGGGGGCTATATATATATATATATATATATATATATATATATATCTAAAAACATGCTTATTGACACATAATAAGGGTTGCCTTTAGTGTGGCAAAACAGGAGCACTGCCACAAATGGTCCTAGTTCTTTCAAAAAACTAATATCAATCTTAGCCACATCTTTTCTTTTTTCTTTTGTGCTATGTCTGTTTCCTAGGGTAATCACATTCATATCATGGGTGCCCTTAGTGATTAAGTTGGTTTGACCAACTTTTATTAAACACCCAATCTTACAAATGATTAGTAGGTAACATCTAATGGCATGAGGACAGAATAATTCAAGTGTCCATATCATTAGTTTGTGTATAATCTTTTTTTTTCTTCAACTTAACAAAGTAGATAAGTTTTCTAAATATTAGTTGATAAAAATGCACATTGGTAAATATACAGCTCATCACTCCCATTATTTTTTTGTCTTTCTTTTTTAACTTAGCTCCAACTTCCGAACCCAGCAAGAAAATATTGCCAAAATTCTCAAAGCAAGAAATTAAAAATACTGAATTGATTTTCTTTATTCATTTGTATTTATTGTTGTTTTGATGCAAAAGGCACATTCACCATTTACAGGCCATATACTGAACCGGCTGTTTTCACTGGTGGCATAATAAACTATGAAAAAATAATGATGATTATCATTTACATAAAGAAACAGTTCTACAAGACAAGATAAAATACACACTAGCTTATCAACTCATACTTACTTTCCCAAGCCTTCCATATGTGCTATTATGAAACTGAGTTTCTTTATTAATTTTATCATATTAATATACAACTCTGCATTGAATATTAAAATATCAAAGGGATTGTAATTCTAACTGCTGAACTGATGCAGATACTCATCAGTCTGCATTATATCAGACTGTTGACCACTCCCTTCCAGCCATTTGGGCATCTATTGTTACATAGTATGGTAGTTTAAACAAAATACTAAATAGTCAACCTATTTCTTTTAGTCATGTTGGCATATATTGTTCACTGTCTTCCCTGCTTACTTTAAGACTGTTATGTTTATTATTTGCTGATTGTTGACTTTATTACTTGCTGACTGTTTTAAATAGGATGGATTCACAGTTATTGAATGATCCCTTTTTCACCACACTATTGCAAAGTGGTGGAGAATGTATTATTAACACCCCCATGGCTCGTGTCTTGCATGATAATGTTGAGGCTGAGGTTGAAGTGACACAACCCATTGGGCATGTAAGGACACGAACTAAACTATCCCAACGGGGTGTGTCCTTCATCGTGGAGGAAGACAACCTCCTTGTATCAGGGTGGCTAAACATTAGTTTAGACGCTATTAGGGGGACAGATCAAAAGTCCACCCAATTGTGGATAAGAATCCATGATTACTTCAATACATATAAAAATCCTAATTGGCCTGAACGTTCTGTGGGGTCGTTGACTAATCGATGGTCAACTATCCAAAAAGCCACAAATAAGTTTTGTGGTTACTTGGCCCAAGTCGAATCAATGCATCCAAGCGGTACCAATGAACAAGACAAGGTATGTTTCTAATTATCATAAATTTGGATTGTAATACGTACTAATATTTTTATGATTGATGTTTAGATTGACAAGGCAAAGGCATTGTACCGATCGACACAAAGTTCCAACTATAATTTGGATCATTGTTGGAACTTATTGAGGCACCAACCAAAGTGGCAAGTGCATATGGATAATTTGCCAACAAAGAGAAAGACGAACTGCTCTACCGTTCCAGCTGCCAATGCCATAGATCTAGAGGAAAATGAGACCATGTCTATCAATTTGGAGAGGCCACTAGGCAAGAAATCTGAAAAACAAAAGGAAAGGAAAAGGAAACATGAAGAATCTTGTAATAGTCAATTTGATGAAAAGTTAAGTAACATGGAAAACGATAGGAGGATAATGATGATTGAGCGACGGGAGACGGCAATGAAGGCTGAAAAGGACAGGGCTGAGATAATCTCACTTAAGAAGAAGAAGATGGAGATGGAAGTCATGATGTTGAATGTTGATAACATGAATGCAGTGCAGCGAGAATACTTCAAGTCAATTCAAATTGAGATCCTAGAGAAACATAGGACTAATTGAATGAAATGCAGTAGCTGGAGGAAGGAGAAGTGCACTGGAGTTGTGTTTTGCACACCTGGTAATACCTTTTTTTGGTTGCTTTTTTTGTTAATAAACTGAAAGTTGCTGTTTGATGTTGAATGTTAATGCCATATTTGGTAGTTGCTGTTTTTTGTTAATAAACTGAATAGTTGATGGTTTTGCACACCTGAAAACAATTACTAGTTGCTGTTTTTGGTAAAAAAAACACAGATTAATATTGCTCTGTCTCTCTGTTTTGCAGTTGGTATTGATTTATGAAATGGAAGACTATTTTTTGGATGGAAGTCTACTTTTTGGAACTTCATGACAGCTTGGAACCCACTGACTGATTTTTTGGATGTATATTGAAACCTTGTAACTGCTGTTATATGTTAATAGGGGTTTATATTTGAACTGCTGTATATGATAACTAGCTACAGATTTATGTATTTCCTCTTGGTTTGGGCTGTAAGTGTTTTTTGTAATTAAGATGGTGTTTGAATATTTGATTTCCACTAGGTGTTTATGTAAGTGTTTTGTAATTAAGATGGTGGAGGAAGTGTATATTTCCTCTAGGTGTTTATGTAAATGGTTTTGTAATTAAGAAGGTTAGGAATGCAGTGCAGATTTCCTGAAAACAGTTTATGTAGATGTAAGTGCAGTGCAGATTTCAAATTAAGAAGGTTATGTAAGTGCAGTGCAGATTTCCTAATTCTGTTTATGTAGATGTAAGTGCAGTGCAGATTTTCTTCATATTGATTTATGTAATCTTAAGTTGCTATTTTCTTCATATTAATTTATGTAACTGCAGTGCAGATTTTCTTGATATTGATTTAAGTGCAGTTTTTTATTTTTGCATGACTTCTCATATGTTCTTAGATATTTAGTAAAAACATTAGTTGATAGAATTTTGTTATTCCTAAATGAGCTTTGAAAGTGTGTTTTTTTTAATATTAATTTAATTATAATATAATATTGCTTAATATTAAATTGGTAGAATTATAAAATGTGAGAAAAAAAAAATTTTTAATATTATTTTAATAATATTTTATTATTATATATAGAATAGATGGCTAATTCAATGTGGGACTTGAATTTACATAGAATAGACAAATGTATTTTCAAGTTGATATTGATTAAATTTGGATATACATTTAGCCAAGCCAATGCTAATGCTCTTAGAAGGATGATGAGGTTTCCATCAGGTAGGGTCCCTTTTGGACGTACTGAAATAGGCTACAAGCGAAAAAGTGGTTTAATTAATGCTAAGGATGACCAAAATACTCCAGCAAGTAGCAACCATGTCAAATCAGCACTAAGTTTTGTATTCATGTTCTCGTATTGCAGCCGGCAATGTCGTATGACACTCTTCCCTGTTTTGAGCACTGTCGTCACCTTTGTAATTCCTGTTTTCTACTTTTTAAAGATGTGGTATTTTATGAGTTTATGATTTCTGCTGCAGCCTTTGTGCTTGTCATGCCGCTCTTTAAAAGCAACAGGACACATGCATACCCATGCAGAGGGCATTGCTTGGATGTGCCGCCAGCCTAGCCATGTGGCCATCTGAAAGGAAATATGATGGAAGGTCCTAATTGAAAAAGATTTCAAACCCAGTGATTAAAATCATAAAATTACAAAATCTAAGGATTAATTAAATATTTTTTCTTTAATAAGATATAATTTAATAACGACTCGAGTCCGGCCCAAATACATAACCTTAATCTGCCCGGCCGAGCAATAATCCAACTTGTGTCTTGTTAGGCCGTAGCGTCACAGTCATACCAATGGGCCAGAACTTGATATGATGATATTTGGACCATACAATCGTAACTTTGGAGTAATTAATAAAAAAAAAAATCTATTCATTATCTATTTTATTATCATTATTTTATCATTTTACAATATGACATTAGATGATAGGTTCATAAGTGAAATATAATAAATAGTCTCTAATAATCTAATGTCACATTATAAGATATATAATATATAAGAGAATGATAAAAATTTGGATGATAAGTAACATTACTCTAGATTTAAAGTTATTTTATTATAAAATAAATCTAACATATCACATGAAGCCATATCAATTTGTGAACTTGATTTTGTAGAATCTTTTTGTAGTTGTAACGATTGTCTTGGAATTATAATTAGGTCGAGAAGATCACTTTTTGAACGTATAAAAACTAATTGTTGCAGAGGCAGTTGCAATGTCTAAGCACAATTGTTAAAGGTTGCCTTTTCAACTAAAAATTTAAACAGCCCAATCGACAACGATGAATGCTGATCCAGCACTTACAGAAATCCATGCATGCATGCTTCAATGACGTTACATTTTGGCAGTTGCAATGTCTGAGCAACATGTAGTCTCACTAAATTAAGCAAGAAACTGCCTTTCCTTCATTCCTTCGTTAGTCAATTACGTAGCAATAGATCGATGACGAAGCCCCCCACCTTTGCTTATTAATTTCCCCCTATCATGATATGATGAATTTCAGTAGTACTTGTTCTCATTTGAATCACTGATTAGAATTACTGATCATTCCCATCAATTAAACCTTCTGGGATTCCACAAAGGCAACAGAATCACCCTAAAAAATTAATGATTTTCCAGGTAGGGGTCAGACTCAGACAAATTACATGCATGCGGAGCACACATGATGCTTGATCCCAAAATGGGATCTCAGCCTAACGTATATATTGATCAAGGTAGCTAGCTGAATGTTTATCCTGGACTTCAGCGTCCAAGCCCAAATGATCGAGATTGATAAACAATAGGAATCGTTCGAGGTTAGATGCCGCGGTGCAAAGTAATTTTCTAGATCATCTTTGGCTCTGTAATTATATTCCAGTACTGTAGAAATAAACTTCTAGCGCTAGCTAGATCATGATACGATGTCTTAGATATTAATGTCGATTGCGCTTGCTTCATATTTTTGTCCTGATCTTTTCTTTTTTCGTCTTTCCTTTATACGTACCTCTGATTTAAGAATCCATTGAGTTGCATAAGATTATATAGCTTCCCTTTTCTCATCCCTCCCCCCCTCTTAAGGCAATTGTATATACACCTGATCTGTGTCCTTCACCCACTGCATGATGATTATAAAACCTCGATCATGCACGCACCTCACTGGAACCCATTCGAGAAATATATTATAAGATCACATACAGCTTTTTCAACCCTCAGATTAATCCAGCCTGCCAGGTGGGCCGCCAAAGTTGAATCAATTATCAAACGATTATGAATTTTATCATCATCATCATCATTACAGATTTCATAAAATCGCATATATATGCTCGGTGCAGTGGCGCACCAGCAAGGCTGGCCTGTAATATGATTAATTGTGATCCATGGCATCCGTGCATTTTCTAATCGATTGTGCAATGTTGATCTGCCTGCAGCTGGCTGCGGATAGCATTAGCTCTTTATCAAATCCCAAAGGCAAAAAAGTACTAGTGATTCTGTGAAAGTGAGTGGTCTTTTATATAAAAGAGAGCCTGGAAAACTCAAACCTAGCTAGTTGATCAGCTTTTTGGTTATGATCAAACAAGTTTTTATCGGTTCAAGATCTGATTGGCAGGCCATGCATCTTGCCCCGTGACATCCAATTATTATCTGAGTGGGGGCATGAAGTTTGGGCAGGATAACGATCTGTTGGGACCTTTGGATCACACAAACGATATGTACACTACCACACCGTACGTCCTTGAATCCCCGTCATTATTGCTTGCTGTATCAAATCAAGAACAAGGTATTAGAAACATGCATGCTTCATTTATACGTAAGTTTTATTATTTATCAAATCATGCGTAAACATATCATTCACAGTAAACATATCATGCAATTTCCATATCAACGACTTGCACATATATATATGTTTAATGTGTACGTACGTTAATAAGCAGAGTTGCAAAAATATTTTTCTATACATGACTAGTGCATGACCACGTACGTCTGGCTGTACATGTATATTAAAAGACCTGCAGGCCAGATAGTTGAGATCGAGAACTCGAAAATCCCATTCAAAAGGATGGATGTACGTACGGCTTCATTGTAATTAGTACAAAAGAAACATCTCCAATTATGTGGCTTGCAGATCTTTTCATGCGTGACGTACAAAGACATCGATCGATATGGTGAATGTATACTAGTTCGTCGTCAGAAAGGTTTTCGTCATAAAAGAGAAAAAAAAAATTATAAAAATAACTCTAATTTTTTATGTGATTTGATATGATAGTTTTTTTATTATAAAATAAGGAAAAATATAGTTGCAAGCACAATTATGTACTAATCTGTACACTAATGTGATGTGATTAGTCAAAAAGTAGATTTTATTAAAAACAGTGTTAATTTAAATTTTAAGTATGAATAAATCAATATTGGTACACAGATTAGTGCGCAACTGTACTTGTATATAGCAAAACTCATAAAATAAATTCAATCGTATCATTAAAAATACATGATGCACATAAAAAATATATGTGGAAAATTAGGTTTTAGCTATTGTCTTCATCTGGCCAGCGTCCGGTCTCCATCCCAAAAGAATCTCTGTCATATTCAATGGCCGGTTCAGGCACATGAATGGCATCTCTACAATCTTATTCAATCCACAAAAACGAGAGAACATTCTGCGAAAAAACTGAAACCTTATTAGCATGCAGTTGGCTTCATGATGGAAAAAGAGTTTGATTTTCTGAACAAGGTGAAGAAGACAACCACAAATATTAATAAATAAATAAATAAAGCTACTATAATTGAAAAGCAGTAGTAGTACTACCTTAGGAAATGAAGGACATGCATATATTAATTGTACGTGGTGGGTCAGGGAGGTGCACCGGCGTTCATCATACTGGCCAGTGACAATATTCCTGGGGTCTCTATAAATTATATAAAAAATTCTATATACCATATTACCATCTCACTTGCATCACATTAAGTAAGATATGATATATTTATCACTATTAAATAATCATTTATTACATGTTTCTTTATTATTAAATGGTGATAAATGCGCTACATTACACTGGCTAATTAATTTTGCTGTCCTTGGGTCTGCTTATTGGTGGAGAACTCGATTGCTTATGTCACTAATTATGATCATTGGATTAATTTAACTCTCTTTTACGAAGAATTAAATGGCCCAATTAAATATATATTACGTACAATCATTTTTATGTATTTTTTATACATTTTACTAGTATAATTGGTTAAAGTAGTTATTTTATATTAAAAAAATAATCCAATCAATCACATTAATAGAGTGCACAAAAATACGCAAAAGTAACTTTGTTTTCATAATTTGTGAACAACCTAAAGTTCAATTTGGTAAATCAATTTAATTGGCCGGATTAATGAAATTCTGGCATGCAAATGCTAACCACGCATCAAAGTAGTCGACGGATCTTAGAAACTAGACCTTATAATAATAACCCAATGATCATATATATTCGCAAGTCATACCCAACCCAACCTATACATGGACAAAGAGCTAGGAATAAAAATAAAATAAAAAACCTTTGTCAAACTGCATGTCATTAGCTAGTGCTTCCATTCTTTTAGGACAGCCACTCATGTTCTAATTAAAAATGAAAATTTTGGCATCTTTTTAAGTGCGCAGCATACTAAGCCATAAACATACTGCCGCCATGAAAAATTTCACAAAAATAAATTTAAAAATTAATATAATTTCATATGATATGCATTAGATCTAATACCTTATAATAAGATAGCTTTACAATTTAAGATATATCATCAAGTCACGATCTATAGGGATTTGATTTTGTAGAATGAGCTTATATATAATTAACGAAAGCATTTCTCATACATAATATTACGCAAGGATATTACATTTCATATTTTATGAACTAATGGCAGGTTTCAGCTTAAAATGGCTCCGGGTTTCTTTTTTCCTTTTCAAACGGAAGAAATTATTGATTAAATCTCAACGTATTAGTTCTTATTCTATTTTCTCAACGATTCTACGTATGGACAGATGCCAATTAACTTGAACGTACGTACTGTAAATGATGCATAACTATATATATTATGCTTAATTAGTTTCTATCCATATATTTGAGATAAAGTTGCCATGCAGTACACATCAAAATCAAGTCATTGACAAGATATAAAACGAATACTTGAGTCGAATATGTGTACGTACAGTAATCAAACATCTAAACCAGTTTCTGCTGGGGCGGCTAATTCCTACTGATCGAGATCAAGATCATAATTAAAGTCAGACGTACGTTGTTAAAGAATATATATAGCTGTTTGCCGGAAAATCTGGAATAAACTGCAAAATTTACATATTCTTCCAGCTCTATATATACTTCTCTAATATTAAAACCATCACACAGAAACAAAAAGATTAGAGGAAGAAGAAACTGATAGCCAAAAGCACCTTATAATCACCAATTAATGCATTTGTAATTCATTAAAAATGTCATAAGCAAACTAACAGAAGTTGAAAGTAGTTGCACCAAGTGCACATGATAACGTCAAACCTGAACCTTCATTGCTTTTTTATCGCTCAAGACATGAAATAATCCTCACCCATTTTTGCCTTTCAGAGCTTGCATGCCCTTCTAATTAATATTGATTATCGGCCACCACAGTCCCGTTGTTTGTTTGGCCGAGCAAGCTGCTTATGGAGCGCGCTTTAACCACTCCAAGCTTCATCCTTTTCTTCGTGAACATCAATGGCTTATTCTCATCTTCATCTTCACCGTCATTATCTAACACGGAATCCTTCAGTTCGTTTTCTAGTAGCAACGTCGATGAAGTTGTCGATAGTGGCTCAGACTCATGATCCCTTTCCAGAGCAGTAAAAGTATTACTGGCAGCCAACGATCGGCTTCGAACGCTTGTCATGCTCCTTAGCCTTCCCTTGCCTAAGTGATGCTCGCATAGAGAGTAGCCCACAAGCGTCTGTTGGCAACACCTCCATCCTCTCCCATTAACACGGCTGCACCTCGACCCCTCCATAAGTGCACCACCTCTAGCCCTCAGCTTTTTTGCACCGGTATTCTCAAGACCCCGTGCCTTCGTTTCTTTTTCTTCTTCTATTTCCTCGTCATTTATTTGTTGCGCACATTTGTTGCTACTGATCATCTTCGTCTTCGTCTTAGTCTTCATCTTCTTATCTTTCTCCATCATCGCGTCTTCACTGGATCTTGATCTCTCGAAGGAACTCCTCCTCTTCTTTGGCGGAAATGATTTCTCTCCGTCACACCAAGTACTCCCAGATGCTATGACGTACGTACATTACAGCCAAACAACCAACACACCACCACATTGAATACCTTTTAACGGTAGATATTCTATAATCACTAATTTGCTTTAGTAAATAAATAAGCTTTACCTTGATAAATAGCTCTCGATTCTGGAAGAACGTCCCCATTAACACTTTCTGCACCCAGGATGCCACCCTTCCTAGAAGCAAACCAGACCCAGAAGACCCACAACCACGTACATAAAATTTACAACCTTTATAAGGAAGAACCAAGCAAAACCCCAAAAAACAAACGCAATACGGAGAAAGATGCAGCGTAGCTGGGACCAGCAACGCCATGCTAACGTGCACCGCATGGGTGTATTAGTTTGCCAAGATAAAAAAGACGGGCTAGATTAGATTAGATGGGAAGGTATGGTGGCCAGCCACAGCTGATATAAAAACACCTCAAAACAGTATTTCCACTTACACAATTTTCTTTTTCCTTTTCTTTTTCCAAAAATAAAGGATCTAATTATATGGGTAAAATCAAGTTATTGATATCCGTCTTTTCAACTTTTTTACTACAAGATTTCGTGAAAATTGAGAAGGACATGGATTAGTTCTTTAACTTCTTTTTGCCTCCTTTCTTACCTGATATCATTGCCCTTCTCTACCTCTCCCCCTCTCTCATATTCCCCTTGCAACAACTCCTGCAAAATCACAACAAATATATGATCCACTCACACATGCTTGACCCTAACGTGCCCCACTCTAGGTTCACAAATTCAGAATCTGGAAAATTCATACACCTGCCTCTTTAGGGCACATTGAACCAAAGTGCACCCCAAAAACGCACATAAAACTAGCAACGGTAAAAATTGATGATAAGAGAGATTGTTTCACTGACCGAAAAATCTTTCTTTTTCTTCTCCTTGTGAGACCTACTAGCATTATCAGAGCAATCCAGGCCACTGCTTCCTCCTTCGATCGATAGGTCGAGGCGTTGATTGGGTTGATCGGACTGCTGATGATCAAACTGGGCACCTCTTTCGCGACGAGGGGTAAGATTTCCAAGTGGGTCTGAAGCCTTCGGGTGTGTGGCATCTTGGTGTTGGAGTTGCACCACCGGAGACCGACTGAGGAGGGGATCTGAGAGAGTAACGGAAGCGAGATACGAGAGAGAGAAGGGAACCTGCCTTTTCCGGATCCTCATCCGTGCAAAGATAAAGATATTGATCTCTGTCTCCCTCTCTAATCAAGAGATTTTTGGCTGGCTTAGAAAGAAAGACCCCTCACGCACTCAGACACAGCAGTGATATTTCAGGTCAGATTTCGCAGAGGGAGAGAGAGACCGAGGATTCGAGGAAGACCGTCTACTAGTACTACAACCCCAAAGACCAAGAAAAAATTGTTATGCTTTTTAAATATTTCTTGGGTTCCCTTTCTCTCTCTAACTTTTATTTGCTGCACCAATTGCACCGCAGAAAAGAAAGGAATTGGGGAAGCATGCGTTTCTAATTCTTGTATATGAGAGAGAGAGAGAGAGAGAGAGAGAGAGAGAGGGTGTTAGTACGCATGTGTGGAGGGAAGATGGCACGTGTGATGGTGACCCGGAGGTTGTGGTTACCGGTAGATGAGGTAGCCGGTGAGAGAGAGAGGGGGGGTTTTGGAATCGGGACGAAGAAGGGGCAGGGTACGGACGAGGAGGATGCGATTACAGGGTGGAAGGAGGAATACAAGCTGATGGGAAGTTGGGTGGTTTTATCGTTTTTAAATTGAAAAATTCTAAATGCAAGCAGCGTTGCGTAACCACTGCGCACCCGTCAGCCATGGGACCCACAAATTAAATGAAAACTCAGTTCTTTTCTTTTCGTCCCGCCCTTGCAGCATCTGAAGCTTGACTTCTCACCCCCATAGATTTTTGTAGCTCTGTTCTTCCTCTCCTTTAACCATTTCCTTTACTTTTCTACCGTGGTATCAATTTTATTACCGATGAGCCTGTATTTGGATTCATAATTTTTTGCATTCTCAATAAAATCTTAAATCAACCCAAAACCAATTGATTTTCCACCTCCAGAATGAGTTCGAAACTTGAAAACAAAGATCAAGTTTGGATCTTTTACTTCGTACATCCTTGCCAGATTCTCCTTTAGCTCAGTTCTGAAAACATTGGGCCTTCCTGGATGAAGGACATTGATGATGAATTTCTTTCGGGAGAGGAGTCTGTTGGTCATGAACTTCCTAGTTCTTATGGTTACTGCAGTAATGGGTTTACGAGAGCCTTAATGGGTTTGCAGAGTAAATCAACCACTCTCAACTTTTTCTTGCCATTGAAGCTCAAGTCCAACTGCAGTATAATGAACCAAGCTGAATACTGGACAAAAATAGAAACAGAGTTTTTTAGATGTTTGCATCAGAAGTCTAATAGTCTCTTCTCAATTGGGTGTGGGTGAGGTGGGTGGGACTGTGAAATTCAGATGAAGGAGTGGTTTGTGGTATAATCTGCGCGCAGTGGAGGGCAAAAGAGAGGATCTGAAATGTAAAAGAGAAATGGTGAAAATAGACAGTAGAGTGGAGACGAAGACGTCAAGCCTATTCTTCTTTCGTATTCATCTTTTTCCTTGTTTCTTTTTCGTTTCTAATAAAACAAAAAAAAAAACATTTCCACGTTATCTTTGGTGCACGGTTTGTTACGCAAACTGCTTGCACCTAGCAGATCTCTTTTAAATTTATTAAAAGAAAAGAAGAGGACGATGGGTCCCATTCCCCACTCCTTAGTCCTTAGCTAGCTCCTCTTGGAAGTCTTTTAACGACCGAGACGCTCCTCCCCGCTGCATGCATCTGCTCCCCTTTTGTATTCTGCAGCCAGCACTCAGCAGCGTTACCACCGTTATTAGGAGATTGTTAATAGATTATGTAATGTAAATGATATTTTTGATAAATAAAAAATGAATTTAAATTTTAATTATTTTATTTATATAAATCTTTATATTGAAATAATTATTTTTTTATTATTACAATAATAAAAAAATATGAGATAAATTTAATTTTAACTATTCACATCAAATTTTCATATTGAATTATCTATTTACTTATTTTTTTTATTATTACAATAATAAAAAAATATGAGATAAATTTAATTTTAACTATTCACATCAAATTTTCATATTGGATTATCTATTTACTTATTATATAATAATGAATAATTAATAATTAAAACATATTAAATTTTTTAATTATTAATTTATTTTATTTTATCATGAAAAAATTTATAAAAAAAAAAATTCGAGAGAAAGAAATAATGACAGGTGCGATGAAAGAGGAGAGACTGAGAGAGGCAAAGTTGCAAATAAATAATAAGATAACAATTTGCTCTTTCTATAGTGCAAATCAAATTTGATATTTTCTTTACAAATATTGTAGCTAAAAAGTTACTAAATTTGCTAATGGTTAATCTGTTGCAAGTGAATTTTCTATCCTATAGTTAAAAAGTACACATGCTTTTGGATATTAATAATCCAATAAAACTGCTCTAAGTTGAAGTAGCCAGCTCTTTTCCATGATATGCCTATATTCTTTCTCTTCTTTCTAGTTTCATTCCAAATAAATTATACCAATATTTAAATTACTTATTTGATTTTCTTAATTCTTGATCTTATAGTTAGCCCATCTAGAACTTGTAAAGAATTTGTAAGACTCGGTCAAACTTGATACTTATCAATTTCATTAATTAGAAATGCTAAAAGAAACATTCAATAAACATCCCCTTACAACTAGTGCATAATATTAAAATATATCTACAAAAAGGTTTTGGGGAGAAATATTTTAGTTATAAAAAATTTATAATATTTATAAACTGATGTGATTTGATGTGATATGTTAGATTACAAAACTATTTTTATTAAATCTAATATATCATATAAAATTACGACAATTTATAAAATTACTTTTATGATATATTTTGATGGTTGTAGTATTTCTCTTTTCAAAGTTGAGCTGCGATATTCTACAATCTGATTGGCAAACTATGATATTGTTGGAGACTTGGTAAGTTTTGCAGCTAGCTTTCGTTGTTCTAGATTAACCGGAGGAGATAGCCACTTCCTCTTCTTCGTAATTTTTGGTAGGAATGTTCGAGTGAACAGTGACTAAGAGTACTCATTGACAGTTGCACCAATACATGGGATCCACATGCTAAGATACTGATAATCTACAACGACTGGGGTCAAATTTGAGAGATCGATCCTAAGACGTTAAATTGGTCCATGCCATTTATGTCGCCGTCAAAGTGACGAAAATGTGACATCTCACAAAGACAACACACGAAGATATTTTTTGGTATCCATAGATCGATTGATGCGAAGTTGCCTGGGATTCACCTTAAGGCAAAGTAAATTTAACCTCAATTGAGTTAGAAAATATATATATATATATATTTAATCCTACATCATCTGTTTTTTTTTTTTTTTTAATAATGTAAGCTTCATTAAATTTAAAGAAGAGTTACAGATCGTAGGAAACTTGAATTAACACCCAGATCAACTATGCCCTCATGAAAAGATAGTGCTACTTTTGCAAATGCATGTGCATAAGCATTATCATTTCTTTTTACAAAAGTTGCACTCTAGCTAACTAAACAGGAAAGTTTCCTCTTTGTATTTGTATCATTAAGGATCAAACACACCCTATCCCATCTAAATTGGTGTTGCATAAATCCTTTGATTATTAGTGAGAATCCCCTTCTAAAATGATTGAACTGAATCCTAAGTCAATAGCCAACTTTGCAGCATATAGAGCTCCTTGAGCTTATGCAAGTAAGGGGTCAAAGAAATTCGGTTTTGAGAATTTTTTGTGTGCCAAAATTTGCCTTGATGCTCACGAGCCACTGTTCCAAAACATGCCTTTTTATTACTAGCACTCATACTTGCATCCCAATCCTACATTATTTGATGTGACATTAATTAAAAATTATTTATTATATTTTATTTCTAAACTTATATAATTTAATGTCGTATCTTAAAAAAATAATAAAAAAAATTTATAAATAGATTTTTTCATGCATTAAAAAAGTGAGAATTTTGTATTGAATCAAATATTCAGACTTAAAAATAGGATTTGTTTTGGGTTGGAGATCCAGGTCCAACTCCAAAGTCCCAAAAGATATTTAGGAGAACTTGGTAGCCCAACTTTTATAGCCTTGTACGACTCGACCAACTCAGTTAGGCCGATCGCCACGTAATCCACGTTTAAATATATCATGTGTTTTCCATTAAATTCTACATTTTTTTCGTTTAGGATCGTTTGATTAAATAAATTAATATTCTTAATAAATTTAAGATGTATAAATTTCGTACAGCTCTTTAAAACCAAAAACAAACAAAAAAATCCCCTAAGGCTTGACGAAAAATATTCTACTTCGTGCAACCATTGCATGTTTTCCTTTTTAACTTTTGATAGTTTTGCTCTTACAAGTTTATAAATGGAGAAACTCTTAGCATCAGTCACTGTTTGGCATAAGCCGAATCATACTTTACGTGGCAGGAGCTAAACCACTTAGCCCGAAACCCTCGAGTTTGAAATACCACTAGGCTATGAGAGAGACCCAAGGAGGGAGAGAGATGATGAGTGAGAGAGCTTGATGAGAGAGATAGGGGGAAGATGAGACATATGTTAGAAATTTGGACCTCTCAAATTCACCACCATAGGATCTAACTCTTTTCAGGAATAATAAGAAAAATAGAGGAATAATAACACAATAAATTTACGTGAAAACTTCAAAATAGAAAAAAAAAACCACCAGATTCAGAGAAGAAAATTCACTATGTGAAAAATTGTTACAATCACACAATTTTTATCCTCACCCCAAACACGCCCACAAAACTTTCCCACTAGCAAAATTTTAACTTTATACTTCTTTTTCTTTTACACAAAAAGGTCAACAGAGGAATTTAACTAAAGTAAAAAATTATTAGATAAATTTTCAACTTGTGTACTTAAACTATGAGGCTAAGCCTCTTATTTAAACCTCTTATTTATAACTTATGACCTATGTTATTTTCTTTAATCTCACCGATATGAGACTAAACAATAAGTCAACAGCATATGACATTTAAAACAAATAAAAAAATAAAACGTGTATAGTGTGCAACGGAACAGTTGCATATGCATAACAAATATCTTATAAATCATCAATCGCTTATAAAAAGTTAAAAAGTCACGTATATTGTCCATAATTTTGTAAGTAGGCCCCTTTTGTCATCATTAAATTAGCTCTAAGTCTTCTATTATGTTATTCCTTTTTTAAAATTTATAATTATCTCAATGAAAATTTTACGTTTGGCTAAATAGCTAGCTACATCCTATCAAAAAAAAAAAAAGCTAGCTACATAATATATAATTCATGTATTATTTAAAATCTGTTAATATTATTTATTGTTATACATTATTTTAAAAAACCCAAAACTTAGCTTATCTTTCACATTTAATTGTCTTTTTTTTTTTTTTTTAAGTCTTATATAGCTTGTTTCCAAAGTTTTGCATCTTTCTTTTAATTGCAACAAATGACAAGGCTACACGTAAAATTTCGAAACTATTGGAAGAATAAAATTTTGAAATCATTTTTTCTTTTTTATATTTTCACTCGCTTTATTAATACATTGTATTACTTTGCTGATGGTGTTCCTAACAAAAACTAATTAAACTATTTACTATAGCCTACAAATATTTTACCCCTCCAAACTTACTTTGTCTTTATCCATATCTACAAGTTAAACAGCATATTTTATAAGGGAAAATGATTTATATAGTCTTAGGGCTTGTTTGGAGTTGCAATAGCAGTCTTAAAAAGTGCTTAAATATTATTAAAAACTCTTTAATAAAAAATTAAGTTGTGTGAATGTTACATATTAAAACATTTTTAATCTCAAATAAGCTAAAAAATACATTTAAGAAAATTCATCATTTTGATTTTTTTTTTCTCAAACATTCTTTTCAATATAATGCAGAACGTAATTTGAATTTTAGAAAGACTGTCAATAGATGAAAATATCCCTACAACTTTAAGATAGTTACAACTTTCAAACTTTTAAGATATGATCATAATTTTTAAAAAATCAAATAATCGTCTTTCTACTGAAAAAGTATTTTTTAAATTTGTTTCCGAACAAACTAACATGTTTGAAAGTTTTCAAACATATGGTACCAAACAGTAAATAACTTTTTAATAGTAAATTATTACTTAAGTTATAAGCTATAAGTTCTAAAGTTATAAGATATATTTCTCACTGCAATCCTAAACATGCACTTAGTGGATGCAGGCTATGGAAACCCATCTATAAAAAAAAATATAGGTAAATGTAGACCTACATAAATATTTATTTTTTTATAATGGACCCCATTATTTAAAAAAAAAAAATCCGGAGATTTGTACACCATAAGATGCATCTACATTACTTTCTCATCTAAAACTCAAATATTTGATATTGTTATAATTTTAAAATAGAGATCAATCAATATATAAGCTTTAATACATTTTAAGATTGCGGTGGAAAATATAGGATTAGTTTTACGGCTTATAGCTTATAAATTAAGTAATAAGTTATACTATTAAAAAGTTATTTACTGTTTAGTAACCATATTTTAAAATACTTTCAAACACGTTAGTTTGTTTGAAAACAAATTTAAAAAAATATATTTTTTGAGGTAGAAATGTCATTGTTTGAATTTTTAAATATTATGACATATTTTTAAAGAATTGAAATTATAATTATCTAAAAATTGTCAAGTATTTTCTCAATTAACAGTTTTTTAAAATTTCAAATTAGTTCTTCATTATTTAGAAAAATACGTTTTAAAAATAAACGTACTTTTTAACTTATTTGAGATTAAAAATGATTTAATATGTAACACCAAAAAACTTAATTTTTCTGATAAAGAGCTGACTCATAGGCAACCCAATCTGCTTTAATATTAATTTTTAAAACCCATTTCATTAGGTTACTATTGGAAAATGTGTAAATTTCAATTGAGTGGCCTAAACAGAAAAATATAGAAAAATCTTAATTATAAGCGATTATCGTAGCACTAATAACGTATACTCGACTAACGTAATTGGTCAAAAAGTTAAATTTTAATAAAAACATGCAATTTAAAATTTGAATATGAAAATAACAATATTGATATATAAATTACTTACAAATTCCTTGTATATAACAAAACTCTGAAAAAATATGAGGTTTGATATAATTATAATCGGGCGCATGCAATTAATTAGTAGGACAAATAAATTTGATCCAATTTTAATCTTGAATTGGACACGCACAGTCACACAAGGGTTTGGTTTTAGAATTTTTGCCACCAAAAATTAAAAGGAAAAAGCAACTGTGATTTGGTAATTGAAAATGAGGTCTTTTGGAATGTGTAGTAGAAGTCAATTTGAGCGGTCCGATTACTGAAAATGGGTCTCTAAGTCAATTAGTGAGACAAATACTTCATCGCAACCGTCCGTTGCATTCCGCATGCTCCAGAAAACACAATTACTATTGCACAGTAACGTTACCCCCCCCCCCCCCCCCCCCCCCCCTCTCTCTCTCTCTCTCTCTCTCTCTCTCTCTCATCGTTGTGACTTTGCATCCATTTCACACACTCATCTGAACCTTCTGTGATGAGCATCATCTCTCGTTCTCTCTCTTTCTTTCTCTGCCTCTTGGCCTAGATCGCTGACCTAAAGGGAGAAACGTCCATGGCGTGTCGATTCGGAGCAAACCCGGTTAGGGAGGTAGCCATCTCGACCTCAAACTCAGAATGAGTCTCAGTTGATCATCCAGTTCGATCCACGCGGACCCAGGTGTTAAACTTTCTTCTCCACCTTTCCATTTTGACACCATATCTCTCGTTCCACTTGTAAACCCCTATATTTTTATCCACAAAAGTGTTCGCTCAAGACCCAAGATGTCAGTCACCATTTTGATGACCTAAACCTAGTTTAAGATCCTAATTCCTGTGTTTCTGCTTGAGTTTATAGTCTGGATACATGGAATTCGTGTTCAATTTAGGTGTTTTGATTTGCGTTTCTTCAATTTTGTGGCAAAGTTAAGGTTTTTAGGTTTTTTCTTAAAAAAAAAAAATTGTTAGAATTCGAATTCGTGTGTCGAATTTATAGTATTCTTCAATTGGAAAATAAAGCCAAGTTTTTTTTTTTTTTTTTGAAAAAAAAAATCTGGGCTAGTTGAATCTGTGATAAAGCAAGTGTTTCTAATCTGGGTCTGTTCAATTTGTGATGGGCGAGGAGACATCTGATACAATGAATCTTGACTTGAACCTGGGTCCCATTCCCGAGCCTCAATCAGGCTCGGTACCGACTGACCCTGTGAATTTGGATGATTGGATTGAAGATCCTTCTGATAGACTTAGGGAAGCTATTAGGCTTAGAGCTCGGCAGCGGTGGAGGAGAATGCGGCAGGTTCAAATTCCACCAGAAGCTCAGAACATCTCTTTGGAATTGAACCAATTGATGGTAAATTCTGGAGATCAGAGTACATTGCAGACGGGTGAGGGTAGTGCCCCCGCTGATGAAAGAATGAATGAGGTTCCCAAAACATGTGAAAATAACAATGGGATTATGGAGGATGAGACGGCGGAGAAAAATGATGAAATTGAAAAGGGTAGTGGCAATGATGGGAGTTTTTTCGACTGTAATATTTGTTTGGACTTGGCTAGGGACCCTGTTGTGACTTGTTGTGGCCATTTGTTTTGTTGGCCATGTCTCTACCGATGGTTGCATGTTCATTCAGATGCGAAGGAATGTCCAGTGTGTAAGGGAGAGGTGACAATTAAAAGTGTGACCCCAGTTTATGGTCGCGGGAACAATATCCGTGAGCCGGAGGAGGACTCAAGTCTAAAGATCCCTCTTAGGCCTCATGCACGGCGGGTTGAAAGTTTTAGGCAAACTCTTCAGAGAACTGCAGTTTTACCGATGGAGGAGATGATCCGTCGCCTTGGAGGTAGGTTTGATTTGACCCGGGACTTTGTACAGCCACAGGAGCCTGATGGTGCACATGAAACAGTAGAAACTTCTCTGTTGAATCGATTTTTGACCTCTCGTGCTCGCAGAGAACAAAATCTGGTGCCTCCCGATGATGTTGTGGATTTAACACAAAGTGACATGAGCAGCCCTGAGATTGGAGATAATCGCCGGGTGCATTCCCGTGTGCAGTCCCTTTTACTTCGCCGATCACAATCTCATAGAACATCACTTCATTCTCTTTCATCGGCCTTGAGTTCTGCAGAAAGGTTATTTGATGCATTTTTCCGTAACCAACCTGTTGGTAGAAATCAAGAGCAGCCCCAACCAGTCGATGATAGAGATTCCTTCTCAAGCATTGCCGCTGTTATAAATTCAGAAAGTCAGATGGACAATGCCATGGAAATAGATTCTATGGTGTCTCTTTCAACTTCATCTTCTCGGAGAAGAAACGATGCTTCAAGGGGTTCAGATGTAGACAGTGGAGATTCTCGTGCACATAGAAGAAGACGGCTGAATTGAAAACGAGTTCAATCCTTTCGTTCAAATATCTTGCTGTCATAAACACCCGGTATATGCAAGTGCTCCTTGCCTTAATATTGCTTTTAACTCTTCGATATATTCACCTCCTAGTACCTTGTTTAACTGTCATGCAAGTTTTATAAAACAAACTCTGCTTTCAATTTGTATGGAATATCTGGCTTGAAGTATTTATCTTTCTCCTTTCAACTGGCCTGTGCCTCTCACACCTTTTATTTTCCCTTTTTGAACTTTAAGTCAAGAAACTCGTATTGACTTTATTTATCAAAAAATGGAAAAAACGTACTACGTAGCTTTCTAACTGCACAAAGAATTCGTATATTGCATCTAAACCTACAAAAAATTAAACAAATTATACATCCAAGCTAATAAAATTAACATTCTGCACCTTTTAAGATTCGACCATTTCGTATCTGAATGGCCAAAATTAAACTTCTCCTTTTCTTTTTCTCCATGCAATTCTATATAAGATTACATTTCTTTCGTATTGGTGATTTATTTTTGACCGATCAAGGGCTTTGGAATCAGAACTAATCTCTAGAGATGAACCAGGTTCTTTTGTGAATTGGTCTGGGTTTATGCGCAATTGTGTGCCATCGATGCATTTAATTCTCGGCACAAGTGAAAATAGAAGACAAATTCAAACGATGGAGTCCTTTTAGGGTCAGAGTTATTCGTCAAAGTTGTTGTAGATGGTTGAAAGTTTTGAGAAAAAAAACCTCTGCTGTCTGCCTGTTGATACCAAAGCGACACAGATATGTCAAGAAAGTATTACTTTATTATCCTCCAATATCCTGCAAAATTGGCATTGGCATGCCAATCTTGCATCTTTAGAAACGTGTAGGATTGGAAACGTGTGTATCCTCCTGAGTTTAGAATTCTGAAATCCTAAAGGAACATTGCCTTCCAAAACTTATTTACATCACCCTCCTCGGAGAAACTCTACGCCACGAACCAAACCCCAGTAACAACGCTAGTCTGAGCACGGAGGACAGTTGCATTTATAGTTCTTTCTTGGGGTCCTGTTTCTAGAGAAATATCTGTTAGCTTTAGGTGTAGTTTGGATAGTGAGATGAGATGATATGATTTTAGATAAAAGTTGAAAGTTGAATATAATATTAGAAAAATTCTATACATCATATTATTATCTCACTAAGTAAGATGTGGTACATTTATCACTATTAAATGATCATTATTGCATGCTTTCTTATCATCAAATGGTGATAAACGTACATCATATATAGTAAGATGTAAGTAAGATGGTTGTGTGGTGTATAATATTACTCATAATATTATTATTATTAAAGAATTTTAAAAAGTTGGATTATTTGTTATATTATGTGAAAATTTAAAAAAATTATAATAATAAAATAAGATGAGTTGAAACCGTTTCTTAAACTACTGCCTTTGTCCGCAGTGAAGAACTATGGTTTTTGAACAACCTTTTTTCCGTTGCACATGTCATTTGAAAATCCTGCTTTTAGCCATCAAACTGATAATTCAACAGGTAAAACACCCAAAAGTCCAATCCGGCTAGGAGTTTATTGGAGTTCAAGGTTCATGGGTTTATCCTATTGCCCCAACCATTTCTTCTTTTCCAAAGAAATAGTGCCTGCAAGGAAAGATTGTGGTTCGCTCCTACATCATGATAACGATGATGATAACCATCAATCAAGGATTTTTTTTTTCTTTCCAGATTTTGAATTTTATCTTTCTGTTGTTCTTCTCGAAAATCTGAGAAAAGGAAATGGGATGAAATGATTGGCAGGAGCAGGGACCATGATTGAGCACACGGGAGAGTATGTTCGAAGCCATCCCATATTCCAGTTGTCCTCTGGTCTACAGACATCATCATTTTACCCAAAAGCCATCCACCGAAGGTTTTGCATAAATGATAAAACCAGCCAGAGCTTCGATTTGCATCATTTCTTGACCAACATGTGGCAGCACAGGAGTTGCGTTCCCGCCCTGTAAACGCTATTGACGGTTCTTTAAAGTTTTGCTATCAGACGCCTGCAGTCTTCCATTAGAGGGCTTAAGATCAAGCTATCGGAATTGTGATGATTGAAATAACAACTCTTGTAATACGTTACTCAGAGAATTGAAGAGATGGCCTATGTCTGTAGCTTGCAAGTTATTTATTGACACATTACGACATCAATGATGGTACCGACATAAAAGTATAGATATTTTAATCTTTTTATAAGTTATAACAATAACAAGCCTCACAGAAAATCCTATACAGTTTTAAGAGTTTCTTATTTGCGGGCCGAAGGTCAAGAAACAAGACTCCTAAGTAGGCCGACAACATCCAAACTATTGAACCAGAAAACAATCCTGGTCCCATTTCTGATAACCCATCTGACTAAATGGGCCCTTCTACGAGGAATGAGATGTATGCTTCTTGCTGAAAGCGAGATACATATTATATACAGTAATATTAGATACAGTTTTGTGATATGTAAGGCTCATGTGCTCTATTTGAAAAAAAAAAAAAAGCAAGCTAGTCATTAAAAAAGATATTTTTATCAATCAATCTTATATTTATTTATTTTAAAAAAAAAAGAGTATGCGGAATGTATGCATCTTAGATTCTTAGGACCAGGGCCGTAAATATCATTCTCATTGCACAATCAGAATCTCCCTTTAACCCCCGAAGCTTCCTCTTTGGTTTTTCAAGCGTCTCCAGCTTAGGCTTTACTAAACAGAAGGCCAGAAGAATACAACCTTAGCCCACCTTCCTTCTTTGTCTAGCCAACTCTATCCCAGAGAATTCCCGTTCCTCCCAACCCCACCCCCTCCAATTTCGTTCCAAAAATGTTTTTTCCACCATAAAGTTGAAAGCATTCGTTCAGGTCACACCCTGCAATGAGTCTACTAAAGGCAAAGGCAAGGTATTTGCCTAGTTGAAATGGCACAGTAGCACAAGTCTAACAAAACCCTACTCAATGATGAGGAAAATCAAGAAGATTATTGTATTATATTTGCTACAATTAACAGTTTAATTAGTCAAAGATTGCGAAAAAAGCACCAATCTAGCAGGTTTTAGCGAGGAACATAATCTTGTTTTATGAGGTCTTATTTCCACATTCAAAAACAAAAAATATTGTTTTCTGCATGCCTCTAATGCGGCAGAAAGAAAGGGTTATGAAAAGAATATTATTAGACAAGGGGAAAAAAAGACACTCGGACTTGTAATTATTGGAAGTGAATGATCAGTACCATTACAAAAGCCGATGCGAGTTTTCAGGACGAAGATTATGAGGGTCTACTGTCCCATAATGTCCCAGCATCCAACAGCATTCCAGCATAGAAAAAGGAACACAATTCTTAGAATTATTATGCTGATGGTGGTGGAGATGATTATTACTATGATAATGAAACAAAAGCTTGACAAAGGCGTAATGATGATGTCTACGGAGGGAGCAAAGATCCTTCCATTTCCAGGGTTGCATGCCATGCCATGTTGCTGTGTGTCTCTTTTTATCTTTTGCACTCATCTTGGTAATCACAAAAGAGCAATTATTAGTTTAATAAAGTCATTTTTAGTCTACCATTATGAGTGCTGCACTCTGCAATCATTTACATGATTAAATTATATCATGCTCTTTAAATTATATATCTCATGCTTTCAATGAACAAAAATCATGATTAACATCTGTAATTTTACTCATTAAGAAGAATTCTAGGTGTGTTTGTCTTGATAAATATAGATATTTAATTTAAAAAAATTATAAATTAATGTGACTTAATAAGATAGGTTAAATTATAAAATTATTTTTATTATAAAATAAATCTTACTTATTAGGTGAGATAATATCAAATTCTCATTTTATAAATTTATTATCACTTTTTTTTTTCTAAACTAAGAGGGTTTTAATTGAATAATATAATATTTAGAAAAAAGGTACCTTATTAAGGATGCCTTCGGATAATTATGACTAGTTACATGAAATCAAACAATCTCATCTCAATGTTACAATTATTTTAAATTTTTATATAAAATATAATAAATAATTTATTTTTTTCAAATTTTAAAATAAAATTAATTTTAAAAATTATATTTTATAAAATATTTTATCTCATTTAAACTAATAACCAAGAACTTATTGACATGATCATTACAAGCATATCAAATCAAAAGGCTAATAAATGCATGATGGAAGCCATTCGTTGCATCCAATAATTAAAATAATAGTTTCTTACCAAAATTAAATACTAAAATCAATGAATGATGATCTAGAATTTTAATTGGCAATAACTGCCCCACCAGTAGCAGTGCAAACACAGGTTTTTATTACAAAACAACTTGGAAAGTTTTTAATTCAAGTAGCCAGACACTTCTGCAACCTTCAGATTATGAGTAACTATGGTCGTTGACTCAATATAGAACAAACAGTAAAGTGTCGAGCCCTTCGTCCCGTTCATTTTCAACTAATTTTCAAGAAACAGTACCACATCGAGAGATCGAGAGAGATGAAAGGTAGCATGGAAGGTGAGATGGTGGGGACAAGACTGCATCAAAAGGGTCGAAATCTTTAGTCCACATACCTTCATTCATATGCAGAGGGCTGACAAAAGGTCCCAGAAACAAAAGCATCATTCTAAATTTTTTTTATAAAAAAAAAACAAAGAAAGAAAAAAATGACAGACCTGCTTTGAGCACAGATCGAGCAGTGCAGAGTTGATTATTTTTGTCTTTATTTTTATTATTTTAAGTCACGTCTAGTTTTTACCGTTAATAGGTCTTTGTAGCCCTTATGTATATGCCAAATCACCAAGATTCTGTTCCTGATCACTTCCAGTATCTTCCATCAGATCGTTCTCAGTCAGGAAAAATAAATCAGTCATATGCATCAAGCATTGCTGCTATTTCACATCATTCTTTTTTCTCAGGTTTTACCACACTTTCTGTCCCGATCAGCCTAATGGATGGGTGAATTAGATACACAACAGGCTTTTGGAGATATTATTGGTAATTCATGATTAAATAATTAGTAATATTATATACGATTAATGATTGAAAAATGTTAGGAGGATTATTATAAGTATATTTTTATCTAATTAATATGTAATTTATTATTATTTTATATATATATTTAAATATTAAGATAAAACGACAATTATAACAAGATGTATTATAAAGATATTACACTAAATTAATCACACATTAATTTTATATAATCTATTAGGCCTAGTTTATAATAAAAATAATTTTACAATTTGACGAACCACGTTAACTTACGTCAATTTATGAAATTACTTTTGTATATTTTCTTTGTAGTTAAAGTATTTTTCAAATAATAAATTACATGTTGATTAGATAGATGTGCTTGATATGAAGCTTCTATATATAATTTTTCTTCATATTTATCCGTGGCAACTTTTTGAAAATACCGACCTTTATAAATTAAGTAACATCAAATTATATTGGATATGGCTTTAGAATGTATAAATACTATATGTTATTACTTTTAAAAAATACGATCAATCATTAAAATTCGTTTTTTTATATAAATCTTAGATTTTGTTTGTTATTATTATACAAATCATTTCCAAAAAACAAGAGGAGAGAGTCCATATATCAAGTTAATTAATTGTCACGCATTAATCTTTTTAATGCATTGGTTGGATGTTTTGATAAATCTAGCTAAGTGGTGTGTCGTGATCTTTAATTTGATGTCTAATTTGTATAAAATACTAATTATCCTTAAAAAAAATATGTGAATTTCGAATGTTTGTCACAACCAATCTTTATAAGAACTATCTCAAAAGGAATCATATGAATAAAACTTTTAATCATCATTGATTGATTAAAAAATTCAACAAAATATAACTTTTTTAATATATAGTTTAACATAATCATGAATAATATTGTATATAGCTGCTAATTCCACTTTGTGATGTTAGTGGGAATCATAATTACCCTAATCAAATCTCCATATTCTTAACGTGGAAGATATCAAATTGATTTACGGCAACACGGGACCCCCAAAACTTCAAAAGATTCTTAAAAAATTAATTAAATATGCGAGTGACTAAGATTATAATTCATATAGGTGGACAAGACGACGAAAACATCATGAATCAGCCAATAAATCTTAAATTGAATTCGTGGTGATGGGGGGACCAGATATAGGATGATAATTCAAAATTGAAGAAGAAGAAGCCCAAAAATCCAATAATTTATATACTCATACATTACAATATACATATATATACAGAGATCATGAGGTAACATATATCCGACCGACGTACAAATGATTGCTATTTTATAATTTGTCTCCTTGGGACGCTGCAGCGTGTCCACTGTCCCTTCCGGCCTATCCCATGCATTTTGGGTCCCACTGCTCTATGATCATTAATTATTCATCCCAAGGATTATATAATGATCTGTATATGTCTCTGTTTTATTTCATGGACAAGATTCATGCACGTCAATCTTCAACCTATCTCGATCTCTAGCAGTCGCATGTATATATCGTTGGACCTTCGTACGTACGTATACACTCTCAGACTATGAAACCTGTTGTATATGATCGATATCTGTCTCCAGCTTATAAATCTTTCTCACGCCGTTACGTTCCATTCCATCTTACGTACTTGGATGGTACATAAATACACGTATATATACATATTAATACAGCCACTTAATAGCTGGCTGGCTGGCTGGCTGGCCGGGCGGGCATGTACTTGTACTACGTACGTAGCCATCTACCACTATCCATAATTAATTACGTACTATATCTTTTCATTGAATATGTTAGATGTATGTATAGCTATCCATTAATATTCCACGTATTATGGACGTAGCTAGCTAGGTAGGTAGGTTATATATTGTGCATGCATGGCCTGTTTGAGTACATTTTAAAGTAAAAAAAATAAAAAAGTATTGTATTGTACCGTGGAATCCTCGTATATATTAATATATAGTACGTACGACGTCGTAGTATTATTCAATGATGTAGTCTAAAGAATAGAATAAAGGGGACTCTGACCTCAATCTACGTACGTACGTACGACCAACGGCTTGGCAAGCAAGCGCATACCCGACCAGACTTTATAATGGTAAGAATTATCGCATTATAATTTTGAAAAAAGCCAACAACATGATTTGTCCGATCCAATCCGAACAAGACGACTCATTATTTATAATTTATTATAATTATGTGTTGTGTGAATACAACATTACATCCTCATGATCTGGCATGGCGCCATTGACAAGTACGTGAACAGATCACCAGCTATCTAGGATCATGGGATATTATTATATTATATATAATAATGTGTGGGGCTTTTTCAGAATGATTAATCATGCACGTAATTCGTATTTAATAATAATAAATAATATTAATTTATATATAGGACCGAACTTAAATCCAAATTACAACACAACGTACAAACTTGTTAAAATTTGGATTTCTTTTCCCTCCCAAATCTCCAGTTGCTAGCTGCGAGCTTGCACGTCCACCTGATATACATGCAATAACGGGCATATATAAAAAACATAAAAATGTTTTATTAATGTGGCCTGTTTTAAAAAATGTCGAGACCAAACTCACAGGACACAACCAATACATATTAATGACTGATCAGTTCATATAGATATATGAAGTACTCGACATTTAATTCTTTCCGGGCCTTTTTTTTTTTTTTTTTTTGTCTGATGATCAGCTTACCCCTGCGTACGTAATATATATCTGACAAGTACTACCATTCTTGTCATATTTAATTGATCGTTTAGACTTTAGTATGGTGCAGTAAATTAAGAATCTGAGGAGGTTACCCCACTCCTTGAAACGCGTGATCTGCTAATTAAGGTTAATTATATATGATATATATATAGATAGATATAGAAGATGCATGCAGGTCAAAGAACGTGTTTCCTTGACAAATTTAATTAGGCTTAGCCATAGCAGAATGATACAGTAGAACAAAACCTTATTTTAAAGCCTAACCAATAAAAAAATATAGAACGTTCGGCCCCTGAAATATTGATAAATATCCCAATCAGATCATGAGTTATATAATAAATATATATATATATATATATATATATATATATATATATATATATATATATATATATATATATGTCACGCTTCAAAGTTGCCGACTTCAACAAGTTTTGAATCTTGAAATTTACGTTTGAATTGGGTTTTCAAGAATTTCCAAGGAGTAGACAAAATCAACATTGACACGTCGAAGATTAGAGGGTTTGGACTATATATATAATATATGGACGAAAAGTATTATTTATCAGAGAAAAGTGCGATACCGGCCAACTCAAGGGAGTCTCACGTACGTCGTTTCCTTAATTATTTACCTCATGCAACTAAACAACGTACATCTAGAGATCGATCCCCATAGATTATGCCCCATTTCAGGGCGGGGAACTTAATTTAGAATTTATAACGAGGTGGAAAGGAAAGGGTATCCGAGCTGCAAGACTGCATAATCGATGCTAGCTCGAAATGATTGGCTTTTTTAGATTCGAAAATGGGACTATTCATTCTATCAGAAATACATGTGAATGCCCATCCAAAGCATCGTGATCAAGTAAGGCTCTCTTCTACGTCTTTGAACAGCAGGATCAACTGTCCCGTAGGACTGGGCATCCAATATACAAGTCATGATGCCATTTAATTATGATGACTTTTCAATGTCCATCTTCCTCTTAAGTAGTCAAATCAGGGGTTGAATTTATGCAAATGCAAACCTCAGTTCTAAGACTAATAATACCAAATCCCATCTCGATCTAATCTTGATCAGCCATGATAATATATGGATTGAAACATATAAGTATTAAATATAGTCTTCAATTAATTTCCTATTAATTGCAATCATTAAAAACCAACCAAACATAAAATAATTTTCTTCCGAATGGAGAAAGGAAAATAACATAAAAATATTACGTAAAAACGAATTTATAAACTGAAGTAATACTTTAAATTTTAAAATTATTTTATTATAAAATAAATTGAAAAAATTTATATCTATAACAATTATAATTGACAAATGGGTGGGGGGACTTACGCAAAAATCATGCATTATTTGATGAATATATATTGATTTAGAAAAAGAGAAAGGAAAAGAGTTGGGACACGATGGCACTGCCCATTTAGTTGCCTTGACCAAATCACTAGTTGAAATTCCAAAATGCTTAATCATTGCTAAAAAAAAATGGTGATTAGGAATGTAAGGAGAGGGTGGTTGGTATGGCTTTTCTAAGGGTCACCTTTATCCCACGGTACCCCGGGTCCCACCCAATAATACATAACCCATAGATCTCTCTCTATCTCTCTCTCCAACTTATCATTAAAGCCTGCATGACTTCAATAATTGCAATGATCCTAAAAGCATGACATATCTGACCTGGTCACATCCTCTAGATGTGTATTTTAATTACGATTTGTTTAAAAATCTCACCCACGCGCGTGGGACCACCGTCCTATGTAGCAAGGCCTCCTCTTATATCTCTATCTATATACATGTGTATATTCATTGGATACCTATAATATTGATGGCTGTCACGCTTGTTTTAAGCTTCATAGCTATCTCTGTACCTTTATTCTTAATAAAAAGAAGAAAAAAAGCAAGCTAAGTGCTTTAATAATTATGCCGAAAACATTTATTATATATTGTATAGAAAAAAAAAACACAGAACTTTCCTTGAAGTAGGAAAAGACGGTCGTGTTGTCTGCCTGAGTTAAAACACATAATCATGGTCAAAATCTTGCTCCAATCTGACTAATCCTTCCCAATGTGTTTTTTTCTCCTGTCCACACATCACGCTTAATACCACCACCTTCGGTTGTTACCTTCCAAATAGTTGCTCGACGCGTAGGCAAAACCTGTAAACGTGCTCTGCTCTGGTTGGTAAGTCAGCGGACCAAGCCATCAGTCAGTCATTTCTTATCGAATTACGTCACAGATATGATTATATCAACTCGGAAACTGCAAAAGCTTTTGGGGAGAGTCTATAATTTTTTGTTTTCATCATTTGGAAACAAACAAAGCCAACAGTGCGTAATTTAATTTCCGAGTTTGGTGAGAAATCATTAATAATTTTCTCTCAAGTTATCATTTTCATGATCATCATAATATTACATATATATATATATATTAATATATTGATTTAGTCAATGAAACAACAGGGGAGAATTAGAAATGGTGCCAGCCGTTGGATTACTCCTCATTTTCTCATAGCTATGACGTGGCCCTTGTTTGGTATGAACACAATAATTTTAGCTACACACAGGAGTAATGATCACATTCATTGCTAACAAGTCTTTTCCACCCATCTGCAAAATCTCTTCGGGGATTTCCAGGCAAGGCAACATAAATTGGACTATGATTTTTTGTTCAAATCGTTGAAAATTTTGGCAGACAGCTGAAAGATTTAAAAATTCTATACACTAAGATATTATTTAATTATTTAAAATATGATATATTTTTTATTATATAATAATTTTTTATTATTTAATAATGATAAATAAATTACATTACTCTGCACCAAAATATTACCGGTGGGTTCAGTTTATGATTAGGTACACTTCATGCAGACCATAATGCCAAGTGCCGATTAAAGGATATATTTTATTAATGATAGAAACATTCTAGTCTTCCTTTGTTCGTGATTAAAAAGATTTCTCAGGCAAATTCTGTCTTCTTTTTCTTCTTTTCACCCCCCGAAAAAGTCAACAACATTCAATTTTTATCCTCTCATGAATGTTTTTAACAAAAGTGGCCATGGGCTACGAAGATTGATTATATTAGACCAAATCTTTATTTCTCCGTAGGGTGTGAAACCGTTGTATAATTAAATGGAATCACGTGCGTTTGTCAACCTGAATTTGTCGGTCAAATCTTTACTCGCACAAGGCAAAAAAGATATAAAAAGGCATTGTGTAGGGTTTCTGTCTTGTGTGTTTACATTAAATGTTTTTTTTAAAGAAAAAAAAAGGTTTCAGATAGCGTCTCTTTTTAAGACCCAGCTCCTCCTCAACAACACAAAACCGGCCAGTGTATTGAAAAAAAAAAACCTTCCTCTTTGGTTTGGTGATAGTGATACACCATGGAGTTAGCTTTGAGCCT
The DNA here is from genome assembly GCA_011037825.1 of Carya cathayensis. Lineage (NCBI taxonomy): Eukaryota > Viridiplantae > Streptophyta > Magnoliopsida > Fagales > Juglandaceae > Carya > Carya cathayensis. The sequence goes on along the minus strand of QGSO01000255.1, from coordinate 321,707 downwards.
GGGTGATACACCGAAGCCGTTTACATTTCTTGACAAAACCCCGAAGATGTCTAGCAAGGATGTAGGGTTCTGCATGGGCTTAGGAAGTGCTTTCAGTGGAAGATCTGACGAGAAAAGAGAGACCCGTGATGGTGAAGATCGGAGAGAAGTGATTAGAGATGAGAGGGAAAGGAGATTACTTTCTTCAGATCCACCTGTGCAGCTTGATCTTTTACCTTTCTCACCTGTTCCACGCAGCCAGCCGCCAACACAGCTTCGTTTTCCTTGGCTTGCTGATAACTGTAATATCCAATTTCCATTGTGCTTATTTTGCTAATTTATCACTATGTCTGGTTTCTAAGAAACCGGTTAATATTTTGTTGATTAATGTTTTCTATGCAAACTTTTTTCCGATTCCGACTTATTTCATTCGGTTTGTTGAACGGGTACTTGCTTGTTGCAGTGGTTCCTGAACCGGGTCCGTCAGATGGAGCGGGAAAAGGGTTGGATGTAAACCGTTTCCCGGCGGTTGCGATTGCGGCGGAAGAGGCTGACGATGGGACGGCCCTGTCCTCTCCAAACAGTACAGTTTCATCGTTTCAGATGGATTTCTGTGTTAGGAATGGTGCACGAACGAAGAGAGATTTGGAGGTTGAGATAGAAAGAGCCAGCGATGATGACGAAAACGGGTCGACTCGGAAGAAACTCAGACTCACTAAAGAGCAATCTGCTTTTCTGGAGGAGAGTTTCAAAGAGCACAGTACTCTCAACCCAGTAAGTCCGAGCAACATCAAAAGCCAGTTCTTTTTATCATGCGTATCAGTTGGACATTTCATTTTGGATTGAACGTGTCAGCGTAGATTTGGTTGCTGGTTTATTTATTTCTTTCTTTCTTGTTCGACGTGTAGAAGCAAAAGCTTGCTCTGGCAAAACAGTTAAATCTTCGTCCTCGGCAGGTAGAAGTGTGGTTTCAGAACAGAAGAGCAAGGTATAATACTGCTTACTACTTTTATTATTAAGTTCTGTTTTTGGGGTTTGGTATTGCCAACTTATTTTTGTCGATAATTTAGTTTTTACGGAGTATTTTATTCGTAGTTATCTTGATTTGTACTCTCAACTTACGTTTTCTGGGGATAAATGATGATGAAAATTACAGGACGAAGCTAAAGCAGACAGAGGTAGATTGTGAGTATTTAAAGAGATGCTGCGAGACACTGACACAGGAGAATAGGAAGTTACAAAAGGAACTGCAGGAATTAAGAGCTCTGAAAACCTCTCAACCTTTCTACATGCAGCTTCCTGCCACCACTCTCACCATGTGTCCATCTTGTGAGCGCGTGGCAACCACCAACACTACTACAGGCTCTTCTGGTGCTACTGCTGGTAACAACAACAGCACCACAAACAAAGCAGCCTTGTCACTTGCAAAGGGCAGGTTATACCAGGTACAACAAGCTCACATGCACCAGGCCCAACCTCACCAAGCTGCTTCCTGAGATGTCACTAATTGTCTTGAGTTCTGCACCTTTTTCCAGTTGTATATACTTCTGGCTTTTAGCATTTTCCTGTTTCCCGTCTCGACCAATTTGTCTCTAGTGGGGTTTCCTTGTTAATGGAGTTTTTGAACGGGATAGAAGGGGTGATATATTTGTTGATTGACGTGAAAATACAGAAGATTTTGTTACCAAAGAAATCTTTATCTGTAGACTGTAGCTTTTTAATTTATGGCACTGCACAAGGAAGGAATAGGACAGCGTTCCAACGCGGGGCCCTAGATATTGGGACGCTGAATGAAATTAGATACGAATTTAGGTAGCCATGTTTGTTGTTAAATGCTTTTGGAGGCTAGCAAAAGGGATACTATGTCAATGCATGTGTTTTGAGAAAATAGTTATTAACCCTTTGTTTGATTTGAACATGAGATCTGTCCTGAGATCCAAATTCTACCGAGGAGTTCCGAGTTCCACGATTTCATATCTGCTATGATAATGATGGCTTCTTTTTGAATCTCATCCAAATGAACATTAATTGCATGTGCAGTGTTAAGACGCCAATGGGCACATCTCAAGCTTGTTTAAAGCTTTTTTTAAATATACAACATTTGGTTTCATTGGTGGTGCTATCTGCAATCTGAAACAGAACTATGCCTTCAACGACTACAACAATTTCTGCAGGAATCCTACTTTTTAAATTTTTTGGTTCTAAGTTCTAACAAATGGAGTGCAAAATTTACTCCTGAAAATTAACTGTATTGATTCATTTACACATTTACAGAAAATATAATATGAGATGAGAATTACTTACGAATATTGTTAGAATGGCCCGGCCAATCATTTGAGAGAGAGAGAGCTCTAAAAACAAATACATTAGGCATTTTAAGTCTGATGATTGCAATATTCAAAACGATTAAGAAAAATGTGCAGTAATGCAAGAAAAGCGAACAAAACATGGCGAGGCGCAGAACTTCTTTCACTTTCAAATCTTATCAACAGACAACAAAGAGGAGCTGCCACCGAAGTGTTAGGTAGTAAAAGTTTAAATTTGCTGCGCGGGCATGCCTGTCTGAAATCGATCGATCCTTACATGGGACAGCTAAATATTAATGGTGCACATATCCAAACACGAGGTCCCACGCCACATGAAATTAACCTATGAAGGTCTGGGAGGAACGGCATTTTACTGAGTTTTCTTGGATATTTCTCTTACAGACTTCATGTTCAAGCTATTTAGCAAGAGATAACCACCCAACTAGTCTTGGGACTCATTTTATATAGGAAAATGCCTTTTGCAAGCGCAGGATACAAACGACTTGCAATAGACCCATTTAATAATTTTTTTAATTCTCTCTCCTCTCTCTTTTGTTATTGGAAAAAGCTACGCCTACTGTTGGTTCATCCCCCTTGGCCAACTACTTTACTTCGAGAGCTCAAACCCATTCCCATTCCCAAGCTTGGTCTCTCTGTGTCCTCAACCTTCCTCAACCTTCAAACTCATTTTCGTAAGCTTAGATCTCCGTCGCCTCAAACTATAAGCCAGAAAAATTTCAAGCCCGTAAGCTTGGATCTCCGTTGCCTCAACCTTCAAATCCATCCCATGAAAGCTTGGTCCTTCCATTGCCTCAAACTACAAGTCAGAAAAATTTCATCTCGTGAAGCCTGGTCCCTCTGTCGCGATTATGTCCATATCGTTGGAATCAAAGTTTAAAATATTAGTGAGTTGATGAAAACTCAAGACTATTATGATCTGGGTATCAAGATTACGTCATTTTGAAAGCTAGATCTTAATCGAAAATACACATTTTTTAACTTGTTGTGATTTATGGTCCGTATGCTCAAAATGAGATAGGTTTCTTGTGTAAAATACAATAGATCTCCATGGTTAATTTGCAGCAATGCTGGAAAGAAGCACTGTTTTGTTTGAAACACTTGTTGGGATATTTTGACTGTACTTTGAGGAATCTTGGAGGATGGTTGTAAGCATACCCATACAGAGTTATGGAGAATGATGGAAGATGGAGGAAGAGGAAAACCCTATTTGATTTGAGGAAGAGGAAAATAAAGAAATCTATCTCTCGGATTGGAGGTTGGATGGAGGAGAGCCGAAAATGGATTTTTTCTGCTACGCGGACTAGATGCCAGTGCTGGACAGAGGTACGATGGAGGAGCCAAGGAAAATGAGGGCAGGTTGCTTCTCGAAGGGTTGGGGATTTTGGAATTTTGCAAAAGAAATGAGGGGTCAACAATGTTCTTTTTTTTTTTTTTTCCTTTCCGTACAGACGTTTACACGCCGCTTGTATATTGCGACTGTACCTAGCACTTCTGTTTTATATAACCCCGAATACCTCAATTTTGCCTTCCGTTTGTGTTAAAAAAACACTTCCATTTGTCAATAGAGAGATTATAAAGTAGGTAGTCATGACATAATATTATAAAGTAGAAAGCCAATTCATTTCGAATGGATCTATCTATTTCAGAAAACTAAAATGATTCTGAGGGTGAACGATCAAGGTTTCATGAAACCTGCCCTAACAAAATCTGTGTCGATAGAGAGATAAGAGAATGAAAGGTAATTGTTTATAGAAGACATCGATTGACTTCTTATAAAAGTGGGGATGAAGAAAATTATATATTAGAGATAATGGTAAAGCTGAAGAAACCCATTTCTGTGAGGTGATTTGGCAAAGAGCTGCTAGTCAGTACAGGGGGGCCTTATTGAAAACTGTGGTCTTGCATGCACTAATGTGGATGAAGATTGGCCGTCGAGAGCCCAGATGATATTAAACCCAAATTCAAACAAACTTGGGTCTTGATCATGCACAGAGTACTTGAGATACTTTACTGTAATTATGAAGGCCTAATTGCACATCTACACTCTACAGCAGTATTTACCAGGCTATAAACCCATCCAAAATACCCATTTAAAATCTGATAACTTCACTATCAAAAAACAATAAATAAGTAAATGTTTGGTCAGCAGTTCCTCCTGTTAACATTTATTATTTATAAACTAATGCATTTGAATTCCCTGCTGGGCCTCAAAATCTGGGTTGATGGAGAGATGAGAGAATATGAACCAGGCAAGATGTCTCTTTCATAGAGGTTAAAAAAGAAAAAGCTTGATAATCATCATTAGTTTTATTTCGAGAACAGGCAAATACATAATCTTGTTCGTTAGCCAGAAGGTCAAAGTTGTGGGGGATCATACATTATGCGTAGCTTACCTAAATTCCATAAGGGTTCACATGCACCGATGACTTCAAATCTTTGCAGTTTTGTGTAGTAGTAGAAAGGTCCATCCATGGTCCCCCAAAATTGCATTTCAGATTAAACTAATTTTCCGTACTAATAGAATAATCTTTTTATTCATATTTCGCTACTCCTATAATTTGTCTTCTTATATTTGTTATTGGCAAGCAATTGTTATGACCAATTATACCACTCACCCTCCCCCAACCAAATGGTGTTGTATATTGGACTCAGCATTAAGGAACAATAATAATAATAAAGCCCCTGTTATTTCAAAGAGCTTTCCTCGTACTTGAGGATGGTTATTTATACTGGTACTTGAGGGGAGGACAGATCCTCTCTGCTCCCGTGGAGTCCTTGTCCTTATCGTTGTTCCTCGTTGTCAGACTCTTTAATGCGGTGTGCCTCTATGGCGACATCGTTAATGCAGCGCATGGCTCGAGTTGGGCTGCCATTAATGCGGCATAGTTCCCTGTATAGCCTTAACCAGTCGGCGTTCCATGTGGCCCATTGATGAAGTTATGTCAAAGAATCAAAGGTTCCTCCTTATTTCTTGCTAGCCCGTGTGAACAAGTACTCCAAGGTCGGTAATCATTAAAGGAGACATGAGGTCGACACATCCCCTTCCCTAGGATTGCCCGTGGGTCGGGCTTAAGGTCCCATTTTTGCCCGGCTGTGGGCCTTTCTTCTTGCTCCCAGGTTAGCCCATGCTTGGGCCAAAAGGAAGACCGGGAAAAACCGCATACAATTATTATTGTTTTAAGATTCGAAAAAATTAAATTATTTATTATATTTTGTGTGAGAATTTAAAAAAGTAATAATAATTAGATGAAATAAAACACTGTCTAAATTTAAACTGAATCTAATATATCACATCTTACATAATGAGATGAGAATGAGATGAATAATATTATTTATTTGAAAAACCTAAAATTTATCCACAGAATCACGTAAAATCACAGGTCATGCATCTTATCTTCTAAGACCATCACAAGAAAATAGACCTCCACTCAAAATGGGCTCTTTCATGAGTCAACGATTGGACCGAAAAGCATTATTGTTTGTAGTTTTTTATTTCTATAAAGAGAAAGAAAAATAAAAACTGCTCATATCTCTTTAATAATAAGAAATGATATTTGTAAAGCGCAAAAACTTCGGGCTCACTTTTAAAAAAATAGATGAATATAATATTCTCATAAAAATTTTTATTTATTTATCTCATTTCTTTTCAAAAGAAATGAACATTATACTTCCTATAAGGCCTCATTTGGAAGATAGATTTAACTGAGATTAATTCAGTTCAACTTAATTGTAAGTTGAGTCTAGCATTCAAATAATTAACTTTTAAATTATTAAACTCATCTCAACTCAAAACCTCTTTACATGTAAGACTCATAACCCTTTTCAACTCAGCCCCTCTTTATACACAAAACTCACAACATTTTTCAACTTTCCATAAATACATCTAAACTCATCTTAATATCTAAATATATCTAAATTTATATTAAGTGTACTTCAGAAAACTCACTCCATCATCTCAACTTACTACTTTTTATAAAAGATTTAACTTATCTCAACTCAACATCCAAACGGAACCTAAGTGTATCATATATTATTGAATTTAAAGTAATTCACCCCACTTTTGGTATGACCAAGTTTATATATAAAATAATAATATTTATAGACGTAGAGTGTACAACCGTCATGTAATCTTTTTTAAAAAAAAAATATGAGATCATAAGAAAAAATATATTTTTTTAATAATTAACTTTATTCTTTTCCAAAAAAATTATACAATATTTATCGTAACATTACTCTTATATATATATTCCAGGTTAAGCAAAGTCGGTCCACAATGGTGGGTGTTTTAGGTAAGGCTGCAGAGTGCGGATCACCGGCCAACAAGCCCATTTTTCAATTATTTTCTGACTTTCTTGATTAACGGCCGAACATCACATGTGACACCACAGTCGGAAAAGAGTTCTGATTTTATATTTTGTGAATTTTATATAATAAAAAAGCAGCAAACAGTCGTCCTCTTCAAGCTAGAATTCCCTATTTCCAAATAAATAAATATTGATTGGAACAACTACGCAAAGAAAACGACATGAAAAAGCATCGCATACAATAGTCCGTGACAATGTATGTTTAAAGCTAGATTCCATGTCAAGGTATTTAAAGCTTGACTATCACACATTTAAAAGAAAAGCTCATAAATACAAAGATCCTACAAAAATATTATAATAGTAGAGTAGAATAATTACAGCAAGTGCTTTATTTTTCTTTTTTTTTTTATAAAAAAAAAAGAAACTAAATAATATGAGATCGATTTACAATCCTCAGAGAACCTTTGAGGCTCAAGCCAAAAGAATATGAAGTAGATCCTGGGAAACCTTATACTGGGAAGTGGGAACCTCTACCCTTAGTTTTTCAGTCATATGAACACAGATTTTGATTACACGACGGATTGACCTCTTCCATCAATATATATATAAAACACTCTTTCTCAAATTCATCTCACGTATTGTGTTTGTCACTCTAATTCCGCATAGCGAGCGAAAAAAACTATATTTCACTATAAAATGTGGATGCAGCCCCCCCTATGTTTGTGCAAGTTTACCTAATTCTGCTGTTGCTGCTTCTGGTGCTGTTTAATCAAGAGCTCAGCAAAGAGAACCTCATTCCATGCATCGGGAACGCCGGGTAGGCACCAGTGGCTGCAGTCCTGGAACCTTAGCGGCGATCTCTTTTCCTCCTCAGACAGGCTCTGCTTCCGGTATATTGAAGGATGGCCATCCTTCCGGAAATCTGTCATTCTTGTAATATTCAGGTAGGTGACATGAGTTTTCATGCCTCTAAGAACTCTCTCCAAAACCATCATCTTAGGTGGATATGGCCGCAGATACGTCTCATTCTTGATTGGCCGAGTCTCCTGGTCGCATTGCCCGCCAGAATTCCACTGTCCACCACTGTACAAGAATAATGCCACTAAATTTATTACTTTTTAACACTTCTTCATCATTTTGAACTCGCAGTGATGCTGAATTATAAACATATTACAGTAGCAAACAACAAATGGCTCATTATATCTTCAGTGTTTCTTGATTGATATGTTGCTAATGTAGAAGAAGGTTACAATGCTGTTAAACTAACAAGATCTCCAAGAGGGGGAAAATGCTTTCAAATATTTTTGCGAAGTGGAAATGGTGACAAATGATGGTGAAGTATTCCATTAAACAAACCAAAATGCATCAGTACCCAAACCTAATTCGTCCAAAAAACAGGGTATCAATGTATTTCCATTGGATTACCTGAAATGGGAGGCAGAATAACCCCTGAAGAAGACCAGAGACTTCGATGGATTTATATTGGCATCAACCCATCGGGCCCATGTAGTTAAAGCTTTTCTAAATGCCTCAAGAACATTCAGCTCGCTATAGACATGGCTTCCTTCTTGATAATAGTCCTTCCTGCAATTTCCCACACTAAATATTAGGTTCATCCGATAAAAAATGCAGCCTGTATCATTATCAAAGTAATCTTCAGCATACCCTTTGGAAGTTTTTTCATGAGTCCACCAGTGTCCAGTGTTAAAGACGATGAAATCTGCCCCTTTATATTGATGAGAAGATTTCCCCACTAAATCAAGACGAAGCGTTTCCTTCTTTGATCCATGTTGGTCGGGCGTTTCTGTTTCTTGAACTAAGAAAGGAGATACAAAGAACTCTATGGAGCAGTTATAATCCTGCCCATCCATCCATTCCAATCCAGATAAAAAGGGGACAGAAGTTCACAAAATAAGAAAACGATTCACAAGGTAAATGGAAACTGTAATAACGAAATTAAATAACTTGATTTGTTCGTTAACCTACTTTGAATACGAAAGAGTACGAAGCTTCCCCACGAAAATGGTGTCTACCATTTGCTTCATAAACCTTGGTTTGATCTTTCACTGAATTCCTCAAGATGCAAACCAGAGACTCCCACATATTCCTATTCAGAGAATCACCCACAAAAACTAGCCGCTTGCCTCTCAACAAATTCAACAAAATACTTCCGTCCAATCTGCATATGACAGTCCCATCTAAATCAATTTCATCAAAGAAACGAACCCAGAAATTAAATTCATGGATCACTTCCAAAAGAGGTATAACGTAAAGAACAATGTCCAAAAATTAAACACCATCAAAAAATGGAAATGCCGGAGTCCATTACCTAATCCGATCTAAGCAGAACAAGCCTCAGATACCAGAATAAATTATCAGCTTAATGGTAAAATACATTAATCCGAAGCTTAGTAGAACCATCTAACAGTAAAAAAAAAAGTTTATCTATTTGTAACATGCCAATCTCTGTATTCAGTTTCTATAAATACCAAAAAATATTAAAATTAATGGGAAAACAGAAACATTGTTGAAACATACAGTTACAGCACATACCTTGGGAGACTGCATCTCTTAGGTTTCCATTTCATTTTCTGGTAATCTTTATCGGGCCTGCCATTGGAAATACAATTGAACTGCTCGTCGATCAGTGGGCAAGACCCGGGTTTGTAAAGCGGATACGAATCATCCCTCACCCATTCCCCATCAAGTAAATCACAGTTCATCAAAGATTTCACCAAACTATCCTTCCCTTGCGTAACACCTGAATTAGTTCCATTGCTGTCTTTCTTCGATTGCGAAGTCTTGTGGTTCGATATCTCATCTTTCCCTCCAACAATTTTCCCTTCTTTCTCAGAATTGCTCGTATCTGAGGAACCCGATTTCACTGTCGGACTCGTGCTCTGATTTGGAGCCACCGGGGCTTTTGGGGCGGCAATTGTACTCTGATTTGCTTTTACAACTGTCACTTTATCAGAATTTTCTGAACTAGAAGTTTGATTTTTCACAGAGGGTGGTTCTCTATTCACGTTAGGAGCCGAAGTTTTCGGCAGACTTGCACGGCGATTGGCTGCCACCGGAGCCGGAGCCTCTGGGGCAACAACTACAGACTGATTTGTGTCTGGGACTTTACCCTTGTGAGAAATCTCTGTACTTTGAGTACGGTTGTTCACAGTGGATGGTTCTTTAGCGAGGTTAGGAGATTGGAACGTGTCATTACTAGATCTAGAAGCGCTGGTTTGTTCGGGAGGAGGAGAAGCAAAGTTACGAACTTGTTGTGGTGATGAGTTGTTGGGCAAGAATTGCGAGAAAAAAGGAGAGAATCGAGATCTGTAAGAGTCACTTGCCGAGCCATTACTGCTACTGCTATCACTGCCACTGAAGATGTTGACGAACCAAGGAGAAGCAGCGTTGGGAGAGGGACTGAAAGCTAAGAAAACTGTGAAAGCAACAAAAGCAAACACGAACCCATATGCTAAAACAACGGTTCTTCTGGTTTTGAGGACTGGGAAGAGGCTCTTGAGGTCTGAGATCAGAGTCCCGCCAGTGATGGGAATGTGCTTCGCAGCCTCAGCCATGGAGGAGGGTTTCTCACGCTCTTGCCTATTTTGCCTGAGACCTCAAGTCAGGGGAGATAGGTAAGGAAGGAAAGAATCAGAATGGTGCCTGGTTCCAAGGAGAGGAAAATGGACTTATGGCGAAAGTGAACAGAGAGAGAGAGAAGGGAGTGGGGGTTGGCGGGTTGAGTTTACTATGAGTGGACGACGACGGACGGACGGCCCATGTCCATTCCAGAAAGACTATAGGGTTCTTCTACATGTTTTATATATTTGACCTCTTGTTATCCGATTAATTGCATGAGTGCCACTACCGGAGAGGTGTTCGATTAATTTTGAGAGGACTCGAAATTAAGGATAATGCTTTGGCCACTGGGTCACCGCTGGCTTCTTTTTTTTTTTTTTTTTGTAATGATTAAGAAAAATTATTTAATATTATTATAAATTTTTATATTTTTTAAAAGTATTTAAATGTATTAAAACATTATTTGAAAATTAAAAAAAACAAAAAACAAAAAACAAAATTTTTTTACCTAGCGGTTGCTCCCGCTGATTCGTTTGCAGTGTGGCTTGCCACCTCTCAATATTTGTTTTGTTTTTCTTTACAAAATATATATGTTTCGTTTTTGTAAAGCTATTCATTATTTTAGACATTACATACTATATTAAATTTTAATTTTATTCTTATTAAATGAATTAAATTTTTCTACTTATAATTTATATGCTACACATTTTTTTTTAAAAGGTACAAAATTATATATGATATATAGCGTAGGGATAATGAGTATAATTTTTATTTTGACAAAAAAAAGTATATTTAGAAATATTATTTATCATTTTCACACCACACACTAATATATAATTTATCATTTTTATTATTTTATTTAAATATACATATTTACACATCAACATATTTAAATAAAATGACAAAAATGACAATTCACATATTCATGTATGCCGTATAGAGTGATAAATATAAGTTTTCTTTTATATCTTAAGAGTTTGTGTAGTAGTTTAAGGCTTCATTTGGATATTGAGATGAGTTGAGTTATTTATAAATAGTAATTAATTAGATGGTAAAGTAAGTTTAGTGGAGTCGACTTAAAATGAGTTTAAGTGTGTTTGGATATTAAGATGAGTTTAAATATATTTATGGGAAGTTAAAAATAGTTGCATGTCCTACTTGTAAAGAGATTTTGAGTTGAGATAAATTTAGAGCACTCCCAATGAATGCTCTATAATACAATTTTCTTTAAAATATAAAAAAATTCTCTCAAAAGTAGCCTTCAATGGATCTTGTATTCTATTCTTTATTTTACATTTTGTTATAGGAACCCACTAAATGTAGAGAAAACTATTTATCATTATAAATATTTTAAATTAGTTTATCTCTCTTGTTGTTGATTTTCTATTGGAGAAAAAGTATTAAAAAGTATAATATTTAAATGATATGAAGAAAAAATAGATAAGTTTATGTATGGTATATTGTAAAAATCAGTATGTAAAATAGAAAAAATGAGTTTTAATAATGTATTTTAAATGATAAAATAAAGAAGCCATTAGAAGTACTCTTGTTTGTTTTCAGATTTGAGATGAGATAAGTTGAGATTAAAATTGAAAGTTGAATAAAATATTATTAGACTATATTATTTTAATATTATTTTTGTATTAAAATTTGAAAAAATTGAATTGTTTATTTTATTTTATATGAAAATTTTAAAAAAATTCTAATAATTAAATAAGATGATATGAGATTTTTTTGTAAAAGTAAACGTTTAATAATTTAAAAATAAGTTTTGCTACATATAAATAAAGTCGCATATTAATTTACGTATCAATACTGATTCTTTCACATTCAAAATTTAAATTAGTATTATTTTTAATAAAATATATTTTTTAATCAATCACATTAGATTGATGTATATATTAGTACGTAATTGTATTTATAATTAAATTTTTTCTTAAAAAATTAGATGTTTACTTAAAATTAGATTAAAATAAAATAAATTCAATTACAAAGCTAAACGGAGCTGCAGTAGCAAATTATGTAAATGTAATAGCCCTGCTGCCCCAATTTACGTACCGAGTCGAGTTACTTCTCACCGCTTTCCTAACTGGCTTTCCGTGTGGAACCTAACACAATCACTGTTTACAGTTTTCGGTCTTACAACAAGTTTGTACGTGGCAACATCTACCTTGTGCTATCCAAACTCGCAGAGATAAAATCCTACGTCGCCAATCTAAACGAGACCCTTCGAACGCTACCAATGATCTCGGCAGTCTCAATTTTCGGCAAAGGTGGCAGGCAAGCACCATAGTCTTTGACACCGTGTCGGTTTTTATTGGTAGCATACGACAGAAGTTCACGGATCAACTAGTGGAGTTAGATCTGGAACCACAGACAGCCCCTGTCACTTCTTCGGTAATGTTATTGTAGAGTGGGTAATATCACACAATCACTTTCTTTTTTGTTTTTTCTTTTCTTTTTGTAACATTTCTATACAGTAAAAATAAGCGTTTGGCAATAGTTCTAAATTTCAAATGCTTCGTACGGTCTCAAGCTTTGAATAATACTTCACGTGAATAGTAATTTCATCATCATTTTTGTTGAATATCAAAAGTCCTTATTTGCTTACCAAACCATTAGACAATTTTCCAAACAATTTTGATATTCAACAAATATGATGATGAAATTACTATTCACGTGAAGTTTTATCCAAAGTCGGCCAGTTTGGAAAATTGTTTAATCTGTTAAAATCTCATTATTACAAATTTTTAAAATTTTTATATAAAATATAATAAATAATTTAATTTTTTTTAATTATTAAAATAATATTATTATTAAAAAATAATATTTTAATAATATTCTATTTAATTTTTAACTAATATTTGAACTTATCTCAACTTCCATCACTTAAGTGCCTATATTCTGTTCTCAATACACAAGCCTGTTTCTTACTTTCTTTTATACCGTCGGACAAAATCAACCATTTTGCAGTCACGGCTTCAACTTATTTTAATCCACAAACCATTTTTCTTAACCAAATGGCGATTTGATTATTAACAAATATATTTATCGTTAAAAATTCCCTTAAATATATGTATTTTTTCTTTTCATTTAATTATCTTGACGCAAAAACAACATTTTTTTAATAAATATCGTAGTAGAATTCGGATGGAGGGAAAGTGGTGGGTCCCTATAAATGGATGCCTTCATTTACACTTAAGGGTGTCAAATTATATTAACGGGTCATATTCGTGTTGTGTCAATACATATATTATATACCATATAGGTAAATCTAAACCCGATCAGTTAAACTTATCAAATCAAAATATCAAACTTTAACATAATACATTAACATAACAAGTCGTGTTGTGTCAATTCATTTATGTTGACTAAACTAAATCCAAATCCATTATTATCGTATTGGATTGACAGGTCGTATCACATATTACCTCTCATATTTACAGTTATGTTTTACTCGGCAATGACTTCATATTAATATAATAAATTTATAATATATTTACCAAACTTTATATATTAGACATGTTATTAATCCAGGATCTCAATTGATATATACTTCATATGATTGGTAATTAATAAAATAAAACCATAAATGAATTTCTTACTATTTAATTTTAAAAAATAGACAAACATTTTCCTAAAATAATATATCCGAGATGAAACAATTAAATTGGAATAGAATAAATGGTTTTCAAACTCAGAGAAAATAAATAATATTTGTATATAGTTTGAACTAATTTATGTGTTATTAAAATTTAAATTGACTAGACGAAACAAAACCCGGATTGGACGTCGCTGGATTCATCACCGACCACGTCAACCCGTCAAATAAGTGCCGTTTTCTCTGTCGGCGGTTTTTTTTTTTTAAGCACTGTCGGCGGTTTGTTTGACACAAATGGTTTTTTTATTTAAATGTTAAATAATTGAAGGTACGACGTACCATGTAAACAATATAAGTACGGTAAGTGAGTATTGAGAAATATTTTAGATATAACAAAATTATATAAAATTAAATTTATTAATTGACATGATACGTTAAATTAATTTTTATTATAAAATATAATTAACAGATTTTATAAAATTAAATTAATTTTTAGATTTTTTTTATATAATCTATTTATATATGTAACAGTTCTAATATATATTTGTTAATTAAAGTAATTTTAAAACTTTTATCATTTTATCTTGCATGTAGTAGACCTTGTTATAATTTGTTAAAAATTAAGGAAAATGCTTGGTTTTCCTCTAAACGTGTATTTAGTGCATTTTGCATCTTATATATATATATATGATTAAAAAATTATTAATAATAAATTTGTGTGTGCATATTTTTGTAATATTTGAAAACAAAAATAAAATACAAAATGCACTTAGGATACACTTTTGAAGCATATTGAGAGAACGACTAGCATCACCCAGAAAATAAATATTAACTAGATGATTAATAAAAAGCATAAACACTCGCTCAAACTAGATTTAAGCCATAACTTTACTCTAAATCTGACTAAAAAATTCATTAAATCATGTCAAACCACTTCAAAACAATTCAATAATTTTAATAATTATTGAGCCATCGTGGTTGATTGTATTTTCGGATTTTATTTACTAAAGAAATATTTAATTATGGAATTTAATGATTTTATATTACACATCATAAATTGGCTTCTAATTTTTCTATTTATAGCTCTCATTTAAAAAAAAAATATTATGCAAAAACAAAAAAAAGGCTAAATGACAAGGTTTAATGACCATGCTTGGTTTTTTAAAATTTCAGACTTTTTTACTTATGTTAATCCAAATATCTTTTAATTTCAAAATCCCTTTTCAGTCTATTTTAAAAAAAAAAAAAAAATTTCATCTAATCATTTAACCATTTGCTTTTAAGTTTTCTCAAAACTACCTCATAAAAGCACTATTCATGCAATCTTTCAAATATCTTTATTCATTTTACAAGCTTTAAATACAAAACAAATCTTAAAAACAATTATCTACACAACTTTCTATTTTATTCATCCACGCACAAAAATCATCTCAAAATCTATCTCAAAGTTTTTTCACTAAGGTATGATTTGAATAGTGAGATAAGATGAGATGATTTTAGATAAAAGTTAAATAAAATATTATTAAAATATTCTTTTTTTAATATTATTATTATTTTAAAATTTTAAAAAGTTAAATTATTTATTATATTTTGTGTGAAAATTTAAAAAAATTATAATAATGAGATAAGATAAAATATAACACTTTCACTATCCAAACGAGACTTAATTCTAAAAATTATACAAACTCTCCTTAACCAAGCATTACCTTTCTGACTTAAAAAAAAAGTACTGCTTGTTTTTTATTTAGGTATGAGTTGAGGTTGAGTTCACCACCAAATCGAAAAATGGATCAAAACTTCAAGCGATATATATTGATAAGCTTCTTTTGATTTGACTTCAATTTTAGTGTCAATTGTCAACTCCACCAGAAGTCTATTAGGAGGGGAAAAAGAAGGAGATAAAAATAGCAATGAAACGAGGAACAAACCATAATTGATATGGATATTAGAATAGAACAATAAACACGACTTTCATCGTTACAAACTTACACGTGTTGCATCTGCTAAGTCTTACGTGCTTAACTTTGTAATCTTTAGTTCTTTCCCTTGAGATCGTGGGTTCACGTTTTCCAGACCAAAACAACATGGTCCCAAATGAAACCTCAGTCCTTTATTACATGGCTCATTCGGATTATCTTAAAAGATAAATATTTTAATTTTAAAATAATCATATAAAAATAAATTTATAAATTAACGTAATTTGATATGTTATGTTATATTGTAAAGTTACTTTTATATTAAAATATAATAAATAAATCACATAAAATCACTTAACTTTATGAGTTTATTTTGATAAATATTTTATGTTTGTAGTACTTCTCATATCAAAATATTAAATATATATATTGGGATATTTATTATTTTGATTTAAAGAGCATATATCATAGCATTATAAGAAGATCGATCGGTAACAAGTAAATTTCATATTTATTAAGTTTGGTGGGAAAATGATAACAATAAACAATATTCAACGAAATTGAAAGTTGTCAACTTGTCATCCCTCCGTCTTAATGCGTCATTTTTTCATATGTCATCAAAATAAATAATAATACATGATGGACAAAGGAAAATGACACTACTGTTGAAACTTGCAAAAGGGAACCTTTTTTTTTTTTGTTCCCACTCTCTATCTTTGGGGTGCGTCGATCTACACCAAAAGATGTTTTTTTGTTTTTATTTTTCATATCATTTTTTTAGTATTTAAAAATATTTATAGAAGAATAAAAAAATTTCTAATATTATTAAATAATATTTTTTTAATCACTAAATAAAATAAAAAACTAAAAAAGAAAAAATTGACGTACCCCTAGCTTTTTCGCTATCTTTGAACAGAGGTGTTCTATATATATATATATATATATATATTTGGAGTCTATTAGAGCATCCTCATTGAATTATGTAAATATAAGTCCAATGAAAAATTTAGTTAATAGAATTTGAAAATACTCTACATTAGATTATCTAATTTCAAAATTTTTAATTTTTAGCTATAGTAAAGTTAAGGTTTGCAACCAAATTTGATTGTTAATATTTCACATATAAATGAATAAAAAATAATATATTTATACACACTCTCTCCTTCTATTCTCCCTCTCCATTCTCATTTTTCCTCCTACATTATTGCTCCATATTATTTAATAAAAAAATAATAATATATTTTCATATAAACTCTGAATTTAGAAAATAAATTAATAGAATTTCTTTTAAAAAATATTATTAAATTTATAATATTTTATTATTATTTTGACTAATAAATAAATAATCTAATATAAAAATAAGTTTTGAGTGAAATAATTAACTGTAAAATTATCTCATATTATATAAATTTTATATTTATATTTAGATAATAAAATAATATGGAGCACTCTACACCACTCATCCGCCCCCACTTCCTTTCTCTTTTTCCTCCACCGACGGAAGTGAGACCTATACAAAACGAAAATCAAGCTTTTGAGGTTCCATTATTAAAAAGGACAAACTCCACCATTTGACATCGTCTCTCGCTCTCTCAAACATTTCACGGCATGTCTCTCTTGGATCTATCTAGAAACCAAACGGTGAAACTTGAATACCTTTTTACTCTTGACTCCAGTTCTCTAGTTAAATTCATGTCAACAAAAGCCTTGGACTTTCACGCATTATTCTGTATTGCGGATGTCTCTCCTTTTTTGTTGGGTTAAATAGTAAGGTGGGTGGATTTCTTGTTTACTATTTCATATCGACAATTAAAATAATAATGTAATTTGGACTCTCAGAGTGATATACAATGTATTTTGATATGAAAAGGAAAAGACCCTGATTTTCAAGATAATCGACAACACAACACATGCCTGCCTCGTACTACTCCATTCCTTATTTTAGATTAAAAACCTCCGCATTCGAAGTCTCAAACTTAGGATTTCATTTGAGCTGGCCAGGTTCTCATGTTTTGTGGGACACGTATGCACGTTTATTGGTCATTTCCACAAGCCTCATAAATAATTATTCGGAGTTCATATATTCCTTCATTAAAATAGCAATTCGGTGCCCACGAGGGTCTGGGTTGTAATCATAAAAAATAAAAATAAAAATAAATAATAATAATCCTTGCAACCCAGCTAGGAATTTTGTTGGGCAGCATCATCATCATCATTATTATTATTATTATTTAATTTCTAGACGTACTACTTTTGTCCTTGTTATCATGTCACATGTTAAAAGTTACAAAGAACCCAAGTGTCCTCCAATTAAATCATCTCTTATATTAAAAAGGACAAAAAAGGGGGAATTATCACCGGCCACTAGTGTCTACTTTATCATGTTTCTATTAATGTCGTAAAAGAAAGTTGCTTTTTATATAATTTAATATTTTCTTGAATTATTCTCGAGGATTATGCAAATCCAATATTGTAAAAGGTGTTCCCTTGACCCTCATATCAAAAAAAGGGAGTGTAACCGAAGAACCATCCGCTTGTTATAAACCAAGTTTAAATTGTATTGTATGACCACATTTAGCCATTAATGGTATTTTTAGGTACACTTATCCCCCAATGGTGATTTTAGGTACACCTAACCTCCTTTGTACTCTTTACCATTGGATTGATGACAAATGTAACAATCATAACCATTCTTTGTACCAAGAGATCCCTATAAATAGAGGGAGTCCTCATTTGTATAAGACACAAAAGAAATAAGAGAAAACAAAATTCTCTAAACATTTCTCTCATATTCAAGATCTCTCTATCTTTTGCTCTCTCTCTTTTCATTAGTTTCATAACACGTTATCAGCACGAAGGTTCTGACGATCTTGAAGCTAGTAGGCTTATACTTCAAGTAAGTGTTTCAATATATTATTTGTAGTTTCCAAATGAATATGAAATGTTATATTCATTATTATTACTTGATTAAATTTTATGTTTATTCACATATTTTTCATACAAGTTTTATTTATTTTTATATACTTGTTATGAATTATTGATGATAAGATCTATCTTGGAATAGAAATTGAGCATCCCTGAAGGATCGATTTAAATCAATAATTTTATTGAGTATCTCATAATAAAGGATCTATTGATTCTGTGAGATAATTTAAGTGAGCAATATGTGTACCAAAAGGCTCATTATGATTTATGCACCTGAAGTTGCATAATTGAAAGTGTGTTGAGAAAAACCACTAAAGAATATATGTTTAAAATGAACGCCTCGAATGTGCTCCTGAAGTAGCAATATCGAGTGTAAAAGTTCATAATATATTCTAAATTTATATCTGATTTTGTAGTGGCTAAGCAAAATAATGAGATTTTGATAAGAAATCATGAGCCACGTCCTACTAGTTTCACATCATTCCCTGAAGTGAATGAAATTGGATTTATATCATTCCCAGAAGAGAATGACGAATTGTTTTCAAAGAATCCAAAAGATTGGACGTGGTGATGAATATATTTATAGTACTTCAATGATTTCGAGCCAGAAGCTCCTATTAAAAATATTATCAGTTTTCTCTTTGAGATGATATTATGTTGATGAATCAAAAGTGATATGATTCAAAATATTTGTATCTTTTCATGATTATCTTGATCATCCAAAATCAATTATGATAAGTCGAATGATTTTCATATGGACGTCCATAAAAGAACCAGAAGATTCTTTTACTATAAAGCTTTACCACCAGAAGTGGAAAGAAAGTTTTACCACCAGAAGTGGAAAGAAAAATTTGCTAGAAGCAAATAAGATGAAATAATTCGACGTTATCATGATTATCATAGGTGAACTGGAAGTTCATATGATAATTAATGTATGGATGCAATAAGATAAAAGGTCTCATATTCTAGCTGCTAAAATCCCAGTGAGGATTGAAGTCCCTGCAGGGCAATTAAGAAATTTAGCAGTCTAATGAACATAAGACATGTATGAAAGCATGTGAGACCTATTGATACAAATGATAAAGCATCTCGGAAAGAGAAAAGCATAAAGAAAAGAATTTGGTGCTCCTGAAGAGGCCATACCCACAAAACAAGCAATAAAGTCCATCTAAAATTCTCTCATAATGAAAACTCCTGAAGAGTATAATACTCCTGAAGAGTACCTCCTGAAGAGGTTTTCATGAAATGTCTTCCCTTGAAGAGGGACAGGTACCTGAAAATAATGAGATCTCGATATTACATTTCATGAGTAAATGAGAAATTATGGAGAGAAATAAAACCGTTATCGACAACGTATTTTCATATAAGATGACATTTGATATTACTAGAAGTAATAAAGAAAGTGAGCTCAGAACCGTCGAAGAATACCGACGTAAAATATTGGCCAAAATAGAAATAAACAATTCCTGCAGAATTGTTATCATGTGATGCATATGGACTTGAAATCCAAACACCTATGAGGTGATGCTTGTTGAATATCAGTGGGTATTTGTATAAAGGAAATGAAAATGTGATATATAAATCACGAATATATTTCCTGCAGAAATAATATTGATATATTTCTGAAGTTAAAAAGATCATATTGAGATTTGTATTAACTTGATAGTTACCAAGAATTTGGGTATGCAAGAAGCATATAGTCCTGAAGTACATATTCTATCAAGTCTTAAAATCCTTATATGATCTAATGCAAGCTAAACGTATGTGGAACATACTATTTTCATATATTTTCAGTATTTATATTATATTTTATTGCAGTTTATATAGATAATTTAAATGTCATTGAGGCTCCAGAAGAGCTCATGAAAACTGCAGAAAGCAGGAATTGATTATGAGGCTCCAGAAGAGCTCATAAAAACTATAGAAATCAGGGATTGATTATGAGGCTCCAGAAGAGCTCATGAAAACTGCAGAAATCAGGGATTGATTATGAGGAAAAATAATCTCCTGTTATGGATGCAATCACATTCAGATTTTTGACTAATTTGGTAGTTACAAAAATATTGGATATGCAGTTAATGGATGTGGTCACTGCATATTGATATGGGTCATTAGACCAATGCATATATATGAAAATCCCTGAAGGATATAGAATGCCTGAAGCTTCTAATCTGAATACATCCAGAAATATATATGAAAATCCCTGAAGGATATAAAAATGCTTTAAGCTTGTTATCTGGTTACATCCAGAAAACAATCCGGATACATGTGGTATAAATGCATTAGTGAATATTTATTGAAAGAAAGATTTGAAAGTAATCCAATATACCCATGTGTTTTTATTAAGAGATTCCGGATTTGTTATTATTGCGGTTGATGATTTAAATCTTCTTGAAACTCCTGAAGAGTTCAGAAGAACTGCACATATTTGAAATATAAAACCCTTTCGGTTTCAAGGGGGAGATAAATGTGCATGAGAAATAAAATAAAGCATCCAGAATATCTACCAGAAGATAGATACACAAATATGAATATTTGTGAAATTTTATTATCTTGAAGCAAAAATTACAGAAATTTGAGACATTTCGCCTCATTCTTTAAACGCTCTTGTTCTTCAAGAATCTGCATGGCATCTCTGTCTAAAGGAGTAGGCAATCTAAAAGAAGATTTAAGCAGAGATTTTAATTTCCTATTCTCTTGCTTTATTGATTCTATCTTCACGTTAGACTCCTGAAGAAGTCGCTGAAGGATAAAAATTTTCTCATGGAGTTTGTCCAAATCATAAGGTTTGGATTGTAGTCGCTGAGAAAATGCATAAATAGTTGAAGAGTAATGGGCACCGAGATTTACAAGCTCATAGATAGCTTCAACATCTGACTTATTAGTCAGATTAGCACCTGTGGTAGAAGCAGGAACAGCTGATGAGCTAGGTGCATAATACCTTATATATTGGCCATGAGAAGATTGCTGAGCCATTGCAGAAAAAGAATGCAGAAAGAGATTGCAGAATAAAAATGCAGAAAGAAATTGCAGAGTAAGAATGCAGTATGATTACAGAAAAGTGAAGAAGATGAGATGCGAATGAAGATGATCTGAACATCTCTTTTATAGAGAAAAACTAAGCACCTCTATTGATTCACGGCATCCCTCGTGAAGCATCTCTCTACAAGAGACGAGGCGTAGCATCATAGCCCTGCGGCGCCTGATAGCAGATGTAGCATTATAGCCTTTCGGCGCCTGACAGGTACATAAGAACTGTAAAATCCCGCGATGCTTGTCTGGCCTAAAAAGATGGCCACCGTTTTTGAATATAGAGGTTTGCGGCTTAATTTTGATAACTCCTCTAGTAATTATGTTATTTACAAGAACTCCAGAAGAGTAGTGAATTCAATGATCTCGGATCAATATGGTGAATTTCACTATAAAGTCCTGATTACTCCAATGGTTGCTCGATAATTTGATGAGCAGAAAAATCCATTTCGTCCTGAAGACGATGGAGAAATTTTTGGTCCTGAAGTACCTTATCTCCAGTTCAATTGAAGCCCTGAATATGTAATTATTTGGATCAAGTCCACAATTAGATGGATATACAGATGCGAGTTATCTATCAGATCCACACAAGAAGATCATTGCAATTCATGAGAAGAAAGTTGAAATTGATGTCAAGAAGATACGGTCAAGAAATAATCTGGTAGATTTATTCACTAAAGCATTACCAACTGCAACATTGGAATGCGGAGAATTGAAGACATATTATCATGTACTTTTCAGGGGAGTAAAGTCTTAAAAACTTGTGCTGATTGTACTCTTTTTCCTTCGCTAAGGTTTTATCCCACTGGGTTTTCCTTTGCAAGGTTTTAATGAGGCAATCTTAAAGCACTTGGCGATATACAGAATATTGTACTCTTTTTCCTTCGTCATTGGTTTTTTTTCCCACTGGGTTTTTCCATGAGAAGGTTTTAACGAGGCATATTCTTTATATGTGGTCATCCAAAGGGGGAGTGTTATAAACCAAGTTCAAATTGTATTGTATGACCACATTTAGCCATTAATGGTGTTTTTAGGTACACTTACCCCCCAATGGTGATTTTAGGTACACCTAACCTCCTTTGTACTCTTTACCATTGGATTGATGACAAATGTAACAATCATAACCATTCTTTGTACCAAGAGATCCCTATAAATAGAGGGAGTCCTCATTTGTATAAGACACAAAAGAAATAAGAGAAAACAAAATTCTCTAAACATTTCTCTCATATTCAAGATCTCTCTATCTTTTGCTCTCTCTCTTTTCATTAGTTTCATAACACGCTCAAATTCTCAATCCCCCTTTGTTATAAAAGCCCCAAAAGATGATCAACGCCGTAGAAAAGCCGAAAGACACTTCATGAATAAATTCGTTCTCGTAAGATATAGCTTTACAAGATTAAAGAAACAAAGATGACCTGAAGACCATCTCTCTTTGAAGTAACTCTAATTTATATTGTTTGTAAATATAGTATTTCTCTTAAGAAAAATAAAAAATAGATATCATATAAGGATTCTAGCTGGGCTTCAACTTTTGGGCTGTTTGAGATCCAAAACTATAAGGGAGGAATTTGTGAAACAAAACTTTTCAAGCTGGGGCGGCCCAACAACTTCATGAAACAAAACATCTGTACAACTTATTAAGGTGAACTGTGGCAAATAGTTCTAAAGACCAACTGGACAAGTTTCCATTAATCATTAAGAGTATTGGTATTGGTTTATGCATATGAATATACAAAACACTTCTTTTAGAGATTAACTTTACTATTAAAAAAAACTACTACATTAAATTATGCATATTTGAGTCAAAATAATGAAATTGGTTTATTATTTTTTTATTACTATTAATTTTTTCCCTGAAATTATTATTTTTATATATATTTTGCAAATAGCATCCATGACATAAAATGAAAGTGAAGGTTTGTTGTATTGTTGATGGAGGGAGAAGAGGAAAGGGTTGTGAAAGAGTGGGAGGAGAGAGAAATAATTAATAAAATAATATTTGAGGAGTGAATAGTATATCTCCAAACTTGTAGAAAATATTGTTCATAGGTATGTAAAATTATAGAGATGCATAATTCAATGTAGTCAAATTAAGGATCATATTATGTAAATAGAAATATATATTTACATTTGCATATGTATATATCAATGCCAATGCTCTTAAGGCAATCAAATAGTGTCCATTATAAAAAGACATACAAGTATAAATAAAATGTGCTAGTTGCCACAACGTCGCTTTGGCCGAGTGGTTAAGGCGTGTGCCTGCTAAGTACATGGGGTTTCCCCGCGAGAGTTCGAGTCTCTCAGGCGACGTTTCCTTTTTATTTTTACAATTTATTTTTCTCAGCCGACGCTTCCAGCTATCGCGAAAAATAGGTAACGAAAGACTTACGGATTCAGACCACCTTGACAGCATGCGAACTACCTATCCAATCTAAGATTCGAATGTTTTCAAACTCTTTCCCGCTAGGTGAAAGCCTTTCATTCTTTCCTCTCTAGGATTACACAACGCCGCACATCTCTCTCTTCCCAAGAATAATGATATTCAACACCAAAGAAGACGTCGAGCACTTCCATCTCTCTCTTCCCAAAATTAAACAGCACGAACAAGATCTACAGTAAAGCTGCCTCACAGTCATAAATTCTTAAAAAACAAACAAAGCCTAATCTGTTGAGCAGAATATCCATGAAGAAGCCCCAGCTCTCAACTACAAACATGAAGGCGCGCGCGCTAATAGCCTTTAAGAAGTCAGGCCACCATCTCAAAGTCGTAGACCAGAATTAACAATGTAAAACTCAAATCAGATTTAAGACAGTGTTACATGATACAATTTTCCCACAAGCTTCTATAATTTTGATCAAATCAACCCCAGCGTTTTGAGCTACCACCTCAAGATCTTTCTGTTTTAGCTAATAGTTCAAGTTTTCATTATAAGTTTGTCTCAAAATAGAATAGCACGCATCAATATGATTCTAAATACCAGTATTTCCTCGCAACAGAACGTTACTTCAAACCAGGAATGGCTAACAAAAAGAAAAGAAGTTCATTCGCAACAGAAAGCAGTAACAAGCACAAATACCACGGTCCTCTAGCCAAAAGTGGAAGACAGTTTAGGCAGTAATGCGTTCCGATGTCTTCAAATGCAGTACAGGATAAAACAAGATGAAGGACACCTAAAGTAGGCAGGAGCATAATCTTAACAAGAGACATCTCTATCATTGAAACCAAATTGCTAAACTGATGGAAGAATTACCAATACAGAAAACACTAAAGTTGTGGTAGTTTAGTTTGAAAGACAGTCTAGACAAAATCCACGCTATCAAGATATTCCATGCATTAGAGCGTGAACATAATCCAAACACAGTAGCCTTTCACTGCTAATCGAAAAAAGAAAAAAGATTGATTAGAACTTCTGCACATAGGTGATTACAAAATCTCATATACCAAAACCAAAAACTGCCCGTATCCTGTTGAAAATAAGATCCCGCCATCCCCTCTCAGTATTCTCCACCACAGTCGCATTCCCATATCTGCAACCAAAAACAACCGAAACAGAGAACTTCACCCCACCAACCGAGAAAAAAATTAACTTCCTACATTTCTTAGGAACTTCGGAAAAAAGAAAAATCAAGCCAACCCATCAACAAAGACCCACCTGTCTTCCTCAGGAATATCAATATGCGCCAGCTTGACTACGGTAACCCCGGGTTCCGGCTCGTCCAAAGCAAGTTTCACCTACAAGATTCATCCAAGAATCAGTCACTACACCAATCCCATCAATTACAATCTAATCAAACCAAAAGAAACCAAAAGAACTCACCGTCGAATAAATGCCATTGGCCCAATTCGCGAACCTCCACTTCAGCACAATCAATTTCCCATCCTGCAACTCCAAATTGGTCCCAGTTACTGACCCATCAAAGATGCTAAACTCCCCACCCACCTCTTTGCTAATCCTTGCATTGCTCAGCGTAAAACCCTTCCATCTATTCTCGTCCATCAGTATCTCATACATATCCCTCGCCCGGCAGCTAAACTTCTCCCTCAAAGTTATTGTCTTGAACCCCTTCTTCGCCTCCTTCTTAGCCGCCGCCTTATTTTCCACAACCGACTCCTTAGGCTTCGTGGCAGCCGCAGCAGCCACCGTCAACTGAGCCTTCGGCACGATCTTCTTGACCTCCAATTCGTCCTTGGCAGGTCCACCTTTAGCCATGGTCTGCACGTAGACCCTGACCTTATCGAAAATCAAGGGCTTCCCTTTCGCGAGCATGGCCTCCTTGAGTCTCCTCCCAAGAGGGCCCTCATCCTTGATGGAGACCTTCAATTCGGGGTCCTCGTCGGCGTTCTCGTCGGAAATGTAGGGGATTTCGACGAGACCTTTGGCTTTTAGCAAGGAATTTCCGTCGGAGTCTTTGGCCTCGCCTTCCCAGGAGAGCGTGACGCTGATCTCATAGCCGGGTATGATCTTTCCCTTGCGAACGTTGAGGTAGGCGTCGCCGTCAACCTTGTCAACCTTCTTGGTCTTGATGAAGAGATCACCTTCTCCGTCGGTTACGGTGAGACCGGAAAGGAGGTCGGACAAGAGGTTTCGGGACCAATCGAGACAGTTTGTCTCGGCCCAGTGCCAGTTGTGGACGTTGGCGCCGTCAGCTCTGTCCTCCACAATCCACCGCTTGTCACCCTCTCCGTACTTTGCCATTGCCCAATGTCAGAGAACCCAAATAAAATTGTAAGGGAGCTCCGAGTGGGGTTAGTATGTGTGCAATAGCCTGATTAAGCGTACCTATATCATAGAGAAAGAGAGAGACGGTTAAAGTGAGGGAAACTGGAAAAAGAAAATAAAGATTGGAACTTGGACAGAAGGAGGTGGCTTCTGGAGCGAGTCTAGAATATATTTCATACGGATAATGGTACCCTACGTTTCTTTTATTACTTTTATTACTGTTTTACATTCAGTTATTTTTTTAAAGTAAAAATGACCAATTGCATAATCTAAAAGAACAAAATTTAATTAATTAATATAATCACGTAATGTAATTAAAAATAAATTCAGTTTTATAAAAAGTTGACCTTATTTTACTTCTTGAATCAATTTTTTAAAAATTTAATTTAATTTTACATGATTACATTGATTGATTAAATTTATTTTCTTGTAAATTATACAAAAAGTTCATGTTTTGAAATTTTTAATCTCGATTCAAATAGTAAAAAGAAAAAAAAAAACTAGTAAAGTAATAAAATGTAAGAAAATCATTACCCATTTCATACACGCATATGTACAAAAGTGGTATGAATTTCAGTATTAATTATAGAAAATTTAACCATGTTTAGATAAAAAGTGGTAGTAAATTATTATTTTATAAAAATCCCAATTAATTTTTTGAGTTATGCTTTATGTAAACATAGCACTTATTTTGGGACCATTAAAATTATTAAAAATGAAAAATACTGCCGTGACTATTGTAGCTTTATGTTAGTCAAAAGAACTTGAAGACAACATGTTGAAGTGGCGATTTTGGAGTCCGGCCTCATTTGAACAGTAAAATGAGATAAAATATGTAATTAGTAAAAGAAAAAAAAATCTGTAAATAGTAATAAGATTTATTTGAGTTAGATGTTTTATAAGATGTTAGAAAAAGACAAAGAAAAAGTTGATAAAATATTATAAAATTAAAATATTAAATTTGATAAAATATAATTTTTATTTTTGAATTTGAAAATTTTAATTATTATTATTTTTTATTTTGTTTGAAAGTATAAAAAAGTTTTAATAATTAGATAATGATTAAATGAAAAAATTAAGATTTGAAATTGAAAAGCATTTGTGTTTATTGTATTTAAATATTGAGATAAAATGAGATTAGAGACTCTTGCCATCAAAACCAGACCAAATGGCTTTGCTTGGATTCAAAAATCATCTCAACTCATCTAATAAATACAACATTTTCAAATTCTTAAACAAAATACAATAAACAATTAACTTTTTTAAATTCTAAAATAAAAATAATATTAAAAAATAATATTCTAACAATATTTTTTGCAAATTTTATATCATCTCATCTAAACTAACCATTCAAACCTCCCCTAAATGCATAAACGACTCTATAGATGTTCGTTGGTTCAAAAAGCAATGGTTTAGTTCTATGCCACAACAGAGCATTCTAGATGAACAAGGAGAAAGTAATTGAATCCAAGTGAAGGAAGATGCAAAACAATGGTAAACACACATTGCTTATCATTCAGACAATATAAAACTTACGGTACAGTATCCAAGCTCTGGATGCACAGCTTGTGAAAGCCGCAAGAAATCTTCCCAAAGAAAATCATTCACATATCAGATAAACACTACCACAATTCACCCCCTAATCTATATACCTTCAAGTCAATCAAACTTCCACATAAGCCATCAGAAAAGAGCAACCACCATCTGAAAATTAAGACATGCATATGTCAGATCTCCGACAAATATTTTAAAATGTGCACACAGACTACAAAAACATAAAGGAGCTAAAAGTTCACATACCGAATTAGAGCAATTAAATATGAACTGGTATATTGTCCTGAGGTCAGCCAGCCCCGATGAAAATGATTGTTTCAGTCACTTGGGCAGGAGCAATTAGCAAATTGAAGCATTTTCTTTATGCTTTGACCGTGGAAACTTTCCTCAAACTCTAACGCGTAGATTTGTTTTCTATAAACTAGGACCAGACTGGCTATAAAATTCAGTGAAGTCAAGCCGGAACAGTAGGAACTTTAGATCAACATGCTGCTGCACAGGCAACTGAGAAAGGAAGTCCTCAAGCAGCGATGAATATTCCTTTGCTATTTCATCCAATTCTTGTCCCGTGTTTCGAAAAAATTCACCGGCACGTTGTGTGAGGGCCTTCCTGCCATCACTTATCCAGGACCCAGGTTCTGAAGCTTTATCACTTACTGGCCTCCGTGATTTGCTCTTGTCTCGAGAGGGTAAAGAGGATTCCATTCTGCAGCATACATGTATATTAGTATATACTAGCATGACCAAATGCAGTTCTAACGATACTAAAAAAAATTGTACAGAAATATAACAATAATAATACAGAAAGATGAATACCTTGCTTCTAGCTCGCATATACCTTCATATAATCGATCGGTATGACTTCGGAACCGCAATATAAGATCAAAAAGCAAAAAAAGTGACTTGCAAAGGGTTTGGGAACGCTTTCCAAGGAGGGATTTCTCTACAATTGAATGGAGATATTTCTCGTGTGCAGCCAGTAGATCATCAAGATCCTTTGCTACCTCCAGTTCACTCGAAAAATTTGACCATGACACCTCCAAGACTTCAAACATGATATAATATTGCAAGTTTGTTACAAAATGGTTCATGTCATCCCAAAGAACCTGGCATCGCCGCAGTGTCGAAAGCAACTGGAACTTGACAGCACACTGCAGCTTCGTGAAGGAATGAGAAGTAATACAATTTGGTTTCATTGTCTTCCAAGCACCAATAAGCCCATGCTCCACCCGCCTAAACTTCCACAGGAAATTAAAAATTCTTAAATACCTTGCCATAACAGATTCTGTAAACACTGTATCCAAGGGCACTCTTGCATCATATTCCAATGAGAAAACATCCCAGCCTCTATCTCCAGTTTCATGTGGCATCATCTTAACCCTCAACCTATCCAGTATGTCAGGATCATCATATTGAGCATTAGAAGATCGAATTGCAGTTTCCAGCAAGCCAGCTAGTTTGAAAGTGCTAATTGTGTTAGCGGGCTCTGAAAGCTCTGGTCCAACAATATCCATTAGGTACTGAACAAAATCACCTTGTCCAAGCAGTAAATACCGCTTAATTGCAAGACAATGTTCTTTGAACTTATACTCCTTGTACATAACGTCCAACAAATGCTTATCAATCCTCTTTGCTGCTTCATCAACCAAAGACTCAAGGGCATCAGTTTCACCATAACCCAGGCCCCCTCTTCTTGTTGTAGTCCCAGCAGCAGTGGCAGCTTCTGTTGCAGCATCTGCCCAACCACGATCCTCACAACAAACCCGAAGAAAATTTATCGACTTACCAGTCCTTAAAATGCGCTGAGCAAGAGATTGTGAGATAAATGAAGGAAGCATCCCAGCATGGAGCCTGTAACCATCTCTCCAAAGAGACTCGGCTTTCACAGGCTGACCCAGAATAAAAAACTCCGCAAAAATATCTTCCAACTCCCCTTCCAAAACCCAACTCCTTACCATCTCAAAAAGCGGAGAACAAACCCGCTGGAGCAAGCACCTCATGAACTCATGCACCAGTGGATCACCGTGTTGGGCATGCAAATGAATAGCCCCAGCCATTGCCCCACCCCTCAAAACCCGACACTTATCAACCAAAACAGCCATTAACCTCATTTTCACCGTTGGCTCTGCAAACCATACCGACAGTCTCCTCAATGAAAGATAATTTTCCGAGCACACCTTCTCAGAAACCAGCGGAATAGGATTCATCGACTGTGCGTCGAGCACTGCCAATAACTTGTAGTACTCTGAAAGCTCATCTTGCAGTGCAGCACAAAAGGCCTGCCCAACGGTTCCCACATCCTCGGCAGGAAACCGATCCATACTCTCTGAAATATACCCTTTAACCTTCCGAAACAACCATCCCAATTCGCAAAGCTTCCGGACGACTACCCGGGTTGCTCTTGGAACCTTTACTAAATCCGGTAAAACAAACCCATCAGCATTTTTATCAAATTTGATATACCTCCCGTCAATTCCTTGACAAGCATACAATACATCTCTCACCAAAACCTCTTCACACACCTCATTCTCTTCCCTAACCAAGTTCACGAACTCCCTAAATGCAATTTCACGTCGATTTTCCGGGTCTTTTGAGACTAACAAAACCCCATTTCTCCAATCCTTTTCTTTGCTTCCTAGAGTACGTGAAACTCTATAACTATTACCCGATTCGGCGTTGTTTAACGCCAAATGGGGCAACAAAACCGAGGAATCTAATTGGGTTTTCGCGGCTTTCCGGTCGTCGGCTATGATTTTGAGCAAATAAAGGACAGCCCATTTGTTATTGACGCTACCTAGGCCGGTTTTGGAGGCGAACTTGGTGTAAAGCTCGGCGAAAGTGAGGGCTTCGGAGGACTTACCTTGGGTGGCGAGACGGCGCTTGATGGACTCGGCGATGGCGGCGGCGTCGGGGGCAATGGAGGGGGTCATTCGGCTGGAAAGTAAGCGAACTGCGTAGCGAAGAGAGTTGCAAAAATCGGGAGAATCAGGGTCAAGGGCGTGCGAATCGGAGGTGGGGTTTCGGGAGACCAAGCGTAGGACCAGCTCTTTGATCAGATCTGAGACCTTTTGGTGGTCTTCCTCTTCCATTGCCCTTCACACACTCGCACTCACAGAGAAAGAGAAGGGGATTGTGAATTTCTTGCGAGTATGTGCGGATGGAATTATGGGCGCGGAAACGAGAAGCCAACTTTTTGAAATGGGGTTCTGGTCTGGTAAGGGTACTCTGCGTGTTGGGGCACATCGGCTGGCGTTGAAACTTGAAACTTGAAACTCGAAACCTGAAAAGATCACCAGATGAGGTAGGTCTCTGAATTTGCAACTTTTTACCTCACTCGGAAATTATATTTACAGTCGTAGTTATGTAAATAATATATAGTTATTTTAAAAAATGTAAATTAATACAAGATTTACATGAAAAAAAAATTTAATTTTTTAATTATAGACTTTACTCTTTTTTAAAACAATTACACGACGTTTACACATTCTACGACTATATGTAACATTGCTATACGTCAAAAGTCTATCCTCGATTTACACATAAAATTACTAACTTTCATGCCAATTTTTACCTCAATTGGACTTTATTTATTTTCCCACAAAACAAATTATGTTTCCCGAATTTTAAAACTTATGTCTACTAATTTTTTTTTTTATAAATACGGTTTTAGAGTGTATAAATTTTACATATTTTTTTTAAGAAAAAAGTTGAGTGTACTGTTAAAAAATAATTTTTTATATAAATATTGGATGTATTTATTTTTATTAAAGAAATATGCTAAACTTACACATTATTACATTTAATATTATTTTTTAAATAGAGTAATTATACTTTTTGTTTGCAAGAATGCTTTTTTTTAAAGGGAAATATCTAGTATTATTAACAGCTTTCTTCAAAGGAATGAATGAATAGAAGAGGGATAATCCTCCATGTCAATAACATCCTCTGTAAGGTTTAGAGAACCATTTGCTAACATGTGAGCAGCACCGTTTGCATTCCTACTAAATATGATTGATAGATCAGCTATCTAACTTAGAAAGTTGTTGTCTTACGTCAGTAATAATAACACCTGAACCATGCCATGAAGAACACGCTTGTGTAATACTCAACACTCCTCAACACTTCTCACTAAATGACTTGTAGAGGATCGCCTTTCAATATAATCTTCCTCAATCCAAACTCAAAAGCAAAAATGAAAGCTTGTAAAGCTTCAAAAGATTAAGCCAAAAAGGGATCAGGAAAATTTTCTATCTGCATCCTTTTGGTGGCCATAACATTTCCTTTATGATCTCCAGCCATGATGCCAATTCCAACCCTGCCAAGTGCCAACAGGCTTGTTGATTGCTGCATCGCAATTCACAATGCTTTAGTATGTGGTTAGGTTGGATTGGGGCCGAGTCTTTGAAAAATATGGCTTGGTGTTTAGGATGATGTCTCAGTTGTTTATTTAATCATCACATTCTCTCTCTCTTTATCCTCATTCCATACGCATATATATGAGTCATGATTATGTACACACAACGTGCCAAAACCAAATGCGCCTTTTCTTTAGTGCTTAGCAAACTATGCACCTAATATATATAATAATTATTTACGTGATATAATTTAATTTAAAAGATATTATTGCATATAGATAACACAGTAGTAAGGATAGGGTATGATAGAACAGATAAGATGCTACAAAGATCAGCGTGGCAAAAGGGATTCACCTGCATGGACAATTGGACACCATGGGTAGTTGTTGTGAATCTTGTGATCAGGTTCGATTGATAAAGTTGATCAGTACGAAATAATAAGATTGCAAGTAACTTTTAGCAGTATTATTTATTTCATATTAAAATAAATAAATAAATAAAAGTCTCTGTTTTGATGGTGAAAGTGTTTTATATGATTATCATTACAATTTTTTTATAAAATATAATAAATAATTTAATTTTTTCAAATATCAAAATAATAATAATATTTTATTCAACTTTTATATAAAGTATATCATCTCATCTTA
The DNA here is from genome assembly GCA_011037825.1 of Carya cathayensis. Lineage (NCBI taxonomy): Eukaryota > Viridiplantae > Streptophyta > Magnoliopsida > Fagales > Juglandaceae > Carya > Carya cathayensis. The sequence continues at coordinate 288,766 of QGSO01000255.1, read as the reverse complement.
TCCCACTATCCAAATCGTAACTAATTGTTAATATAAAAATTTTATGTGCAGTCACTTGTGCGTACTCTTTTGTGTACTCTACTAATGTAATTAGTTGAATATTAAAAAAATTAATACAGTTAATCATATAAATACATATAAAATATATAAAAGTAACTATACGTAACATTATTCTTATATATATATACAATGTCATGGGAAAGGTACTCGTGGTGTTCTTTCTCTGTGGGGTCCAAATTTCCATTCCTCTGAATTGATCCAATATTCATCAATGTTTCGAAGAGCTTAATTTTTATTGAAAACATTATTGTTAACGAAGGAATTTTGAGTATTCTTGAATTTTGTTTTTAAAAAAATTTATATTTGTAAGTCAGTGTATAAAACATATATTCTATATTATTAACAAGAAAAAAACTTGATTTATAAAAAATAATAATAATTTAAAATTTAAAATTTAAAATTCTTACAAAATAAATTCTACTATATCAATAGTTAAAAAGTATGCTCTCAACGCTAATTTATGAGTAGAATTATGGTTCGTTAGGATTTAAAAATAAGATAAGATAATTTTAAATAAAAGATAAAAGTTAAATAAAATATTATTTTAAAATTTAAAAAAATAAATTTTTTATTATATTTTATTAATTTAAAAAAATATTATTAAAATATTATACCCATATTTTATTTCACCCTCCACAATATCAATATTTTGCAAAAGTTTATTTTTTTCCTAAATTTGCAAAAGATCGTTGAAAAGTAAGAAATGGTATGACATTATTTCCCCCAAATCCCAAGCAAAGGACAAAAAGAGTATACTGATTGACCAGTGTGAAACTAGTGTATTCCAACGCCCACAGTATATACGTTCGCGGAACAATCTGTACTCGCTGCGTTTGAAAAAATGGGTACTCGCCGAGTCATTCGGTGAGGGACGGTGCTACTCCCAAATCCACCGACAGCACCACCGAATAGGTAAATTTGTTAATCTCTTTTTTATTTTTTTAAGATATATTTTTTAAAATTATTAAAATTTGTAAAAAATAAAGAAAAAATTAGAAATTCATTAAAAAATATTTATTTAAATATTAAGTTAAAAAAATGGGTGGCCACCATCAACAATCACCATATGTGAATTAACAATTTATTTTGATGAGTTTAAACACATTTCAATAAAGAAAAAATATGTCTTTGATGTCTCTATTTTGACCATATATTTACTTGAACTGAGTTAAGTCGAGCTAAGTTATAGAAATTTCAAAAGTCATGACTTAAGGTTAGGTTTGAATAATAAGTTGAGATAAGATGAATTAAAAAATTAAAATAAAATATTAATTTTTAATATTAATATTATTTTGAGATTTGAAAAATTAAATTATTTATTTTATTTTATGTGAAAATTTATAAAAATTTTAATAATGAGATAAGTCGAGTTTTTTTTTTATAATTTTTTCAATATAATATTTTTTATAATTTAAAAAGAGATAGATGCAGTCTAAATATAAATTTAATTATATTAATTATTGGATATAGATATTAAGAAGTTTGGAATTAAATACAATAAAATTCACCTTGTATCTTTATATTTCTTTCGTATTATAAATATATTTTTAGAAAAATGATAGGAAATGGCACTCGATTACTTATAGAGGGAACGTGACAGAGGATCCCAGCGAGTAGTCGTCGTTACTCTAGACGCGAGAGTACAGGCTCAATCCTTTATTCTAGAAATTAAAACGTCAACGGTCTTAAGAAAGGAAAGAGAGAGAGAGAGAGAGAGAATTCAAACGTTGCGTGCGGGTAGAGTCACTGGTCCACGGCCTGGGACAAAAAATTAACACAAAAAGTAAAAAGAAATTAAGCGAAAAATATTAGAAAAAGGGTGAAACTCTTTATAATAAAACCAAATTTCACAGTAATGATTTGTGGAAGCATAGAGAAGTCGACAACAGAGATCTCCATGACCAGCACCGATAAAAACAGGATCTCCTTTTTTATTTTTGTTCTACAAATTCCATAACCAGTTATATGCGCAAGTCCCGGAGCTCGTGGAACTGGTTTGTTTTTGTTGTTGTTTTTTTATTTTTTTGGTTCTGAAAGTCTTGTTTTTGTTTTTTGTTTTCTTGTTCATGATTCAAGTGAAACCCATGAGTTTATGGATTTAATTTGATTGTTTTTTGAGACATTTGCCCCGGAAATCTCAATTGATTTTTTGTATATGTTGTGGGTTTTTTTTTCCTTTCGATCGGATGATGATTTTTGGATCGTTTAAATGGGTATTCTTTTGGCTTTTCTTCTCGTGCCAGATTTCACCGCATTCTTGATTTGGTTAAGTGGGAAAGGTAGTTTTTGGCAAGACCCAGTTTTGCGTTTGATTGGAGTTGGTTGGATGGAATTTTGAAACAGGATTTTGCGTTGTTTTAGTATTCTTATAACTATTTTGATTTATTTTATTGATGATTTAAGTGGGAAAGTTAATGATTGGCAAAAAAGTTTTGAACTACGTGGAAATTTGAAATTTGCAATTGGTATTTGTTCTGGTTTCATATCTTCACTGATTCGGTGCTTGATACAAGAGCTGTATTTGCCAGAATTCTGTTCGGCACTTATTTGAACATGCCATATTTTTTTTTTTTGGAATTTTTGTTCTTTTGGTTTGTACATAGATTTTGATTGCTTCACGGTTGATCTAAGTGGAAATGGCTGTTTTCTAAAACCCACTTTGAGTTTGTTCCGTTTATGTTGAATGTGCTCAAGGTCGTTGGAGATTTATTTGACTGAGGTATGGTGGAGGAACCATGCGAAACTTTTTGGTCTAAGGTTATATATTTGTGTTTAGCTTTGTTGTCTCCATTTTGTATAATGTTTTAAAAGCTGAATCACTCTTTATTTGGTGTTTGAAAATAATTTGCGTCTAGCTTTGTTGTTTCCATCTTGTTCTATGTTTTTAGCTGAAACACTCTTCATGGGGTATTTTACGTTTGAAAACAAATTTCGCATGTTATTTCCTCTTCTTGTTCTTGCTAAGGCAAATGCAATCTCCTATCAATTCTAATACTGGCGAACTGCAAAGTTAGAACTATTATTTATCTGCAAAGCACTGCTTCTCATTTCCTGACTACTTTAATTGTTTTTCATGGGGAAGAGATATATTAAAATTGTTTGACTGGGGAATTCAAATGAAGGGATGCGACCTACTGATGTTGTAAAAAGCAAAGCTGTAGTATAGAACTTCTGAATGCCCAGTTACAATCTTTAGTCATTAGAATAAACGGCTAGTTTTATGATTTGGGAAATATTGTTAATAGGCAAGTTTTATGATGTGGAAATTGTAGTTAATAAACGATTAGTTTTATAACTTGGGAATTGTAGTATAGAAACACCCAGATAGCATAGAGACCCACTAGTTGTATAGTAAGAACTTGGCAGACTAAATTCTTCAATTTATCAGTGTGATTTTTCTCTTTTCAAAAGCCAGAAGAGTACTTTTGAAATGCAAGTTAAATAGGACAATGTGCCGTAAGCATACATCTATGGATCTCTTGCGAGTTGGAAATATGTGTTCTCATGTATCTGGTCCAAGATCTGTACATACTGGAAAACAACAATGGCTTGGAAATATATGGTTTTATTTAGTGTCTATGAGGTTCTTTCGCACTAAGATCCCTTATATTCCTGACAGAGCAATATCACCATAGGTGATTGGAGGAGGCACAATTGAGGAGGCAATTACAGTTCTGGATCTTGGTCATTGAACTACAAATATCATTAGATATCTATCAGCCATGGCTCCTGGTAGTAGCGCTTGCAAAGAAGTCGTTGAGTCTTATTCTACCGTTTCAGACTATGAAATAGCAACAACAGAGCTGGAGACTATTGGTAAACCTACAAGAGCTACCAATGGTTCTGGTGGACAGCAGGGGATTTATTCAACTAATGGTGTGCATGAACTGCTTGAGTGCCCCGTCTGCACATGTTTGATGTACCCTCCGATTCACCAGGTATGCTAATCCCATATGTTATTCCTGAACTTTTTTATGATCTGTTTCTGATAGGACTTCCATTTTTAGTTCTGGGATGTTCATATGGAATGACTCCTGTAATTACTATGGTATTATTCATAGAACATCATTTGAAATTTATAGAATTTAAATTATTATGTTTAACACGTTTGGTGATGTTTTCATTATATATGCATTCTTTCAATTTTATATTCTACTCCACCTTAAAAGTTGTATTGAGGTTTCAAATGCTGTTAACCAAACTCTGGGTACAAATAACTTTCTGTCACATGTTCAAATATAACTATAATGTAGGATTGTTTCAGCTGAAATGAGACAAAAAGGCTAATATACTTGAATACACTGTTGGGTTGAAGAATAATGCTTAAATCATGGGCTCTCACATACATAACCTTGGTATTTTTCTTGTAATCTAGCCTACAATGATGCTTGGGTTCTTACTGTTCCCCTTACATATGGAATCCAAGTTTGCAATTGCAATGGCAACTATGCGTTTAATGTAACTTGAATATAGAAATAATTTCTTATTATAGACCCAAAAGGAATTCGTTATGACCAAATCTTAATATAGCTATGAATTATAAAAGAATGTTCTAAGCACATGACAGTGACTGGACTATTAATTTTCTTGAACATGTTCTATTTTAATGAATCTGTGTGGTGGAAGAATATGTCAAAGGGAGGCATGTCTATTAACACCTTATTCAGTTTTTGAAACTGCTGGCCTCTTAGTGTGGGGTTTACTTTTAACTAATATTATCGTTCCAAATCTAATTTCGACCTGTTGGATGCGGTATACACCTTCTAAAAGGAAGGACACTTTTGGGTTATGAATTTATTACCTGGTGGGTAGCTTTCGAGACTTCTAGGTAGCTGTATAGCTAATGCCTAAGAGATATGTTTTGGCTGGTGTATGGAGTACTTTTTGTTGTAAGTGATTTAACTAGTAATTTGATTCAGAAAGCTTTGCAGTGAGTTGTAACTGCTTCCTACGTTTGAACTGGTTTGGTTATTACATTTTAAAATAGAATTAGAAAAGAGCTTATTGTCAGTTTTCTCTTAACATGCTTGTTGTGAAATTATTCTAACACATTCTAGCTAAGAGTGTCCAAATTTTAAACACATTCTGAACTCCTTTTGTACTTGGATTCTCATTTGGTAGTGTCCAAATGGCCATACTCTGTGTTCAAACTGCAAGATAAGAGTGCACAATTGTTGCCCAACTTGCCGCTACGATCTTGGGAATATAAGATGTTTGGCTCTGGAGAAGGTTGCTGAATCTTTGGAGCTCCCATGCACATACCAGACTTTGGGTTGCACTGATATTTTCCCATACTACAGCAAGCTTAAGCATGAGCAACATTGTCGATTCCGTCCATTCAGTTGCCCTTATGCTGGATCTGAGTGCTCTGTCACAGGTGACATCCCAACTCTTGTTGCACATCTTAAGGATGATCACAAGGTTGACATGCATGATGGGTGTACCTTCAACCATCGATATGTTAAATCAAACCCACATGAAGTTGAAAATGCCACATGGATGTTGACTGTAAGTATTTTATGCTATGGTTCTAATATCTAGGTAGTTGGGCTGACTTTTGTCATTTCTCAGGTCCCATTTCCATCTTCTCTGTCTCTTATTGGAACATGGAGGAGATGGCCTGAGCCCTGAGCTGTCCCTTATTCGTAAATACCTCACTCGTTCAAGTAAAAAAAAAAAATCTTGGACGGGTTGGAAGTATTTTGGACACGATATGATTATATCTTATGGCTTATTTCTTGTTAGGGCCTACTTAAATCTTGCATCACTCATTATCAAAATTTTTTTTTTTAATTATTTATTTTATGGCAGCAAGATTTGGTAATTCTTCTTGTGCCTAATTTGTTGGGATTGAGGCTTAGTTGAGTTGAGTTTAAGATTTGGTCATTTGTAGCACATAGTGGTAGTGCTGGCGAGTGGCTGTTGATCTAAATTTAGTTTTTAAATAAATGAAATGGGAAAAGTGGTTCCTAATTGCTTCTTGCACTGCGTGGGAACTGATAAATAATAATAATTTCTTAAGCGGGTTCACATGCTTTTTGTACAGGTTGTTTGTAAAACATATTTCATGCTCCTAAAGGAATTGGTCTAGTATTGTCATTTTAATCAAATTGCATTAGTTGCATTAGCAGCAATTAGTTGTATGCGAAGTGATCTTTTCCCTAGATTCACTCCCATATACCTGCTTCCTTATTCAGAAATAAAAACGTTTATATACCTACTTCATATCATGTACTTTTTCATTCTCTATGCGAATAAGTTTAATGCATTCCAATTTAATGTTTTGATCTGCCTTTTTGTGCAGGTGTTCAACTGTTTTGGAAGACAATTCTGTTTGCATTTTGAGGCTTTCCAGCTTGGTACGGCACCAGTATACATGGCCTTCTTGCGATTCATGGGCGATGACAATGAGGCAAAGAAATTCAGCTATAGTTTGGAAGTTGGTGCAAATGGTCGTAAGCTCATATGGCAAGGAATACCAAGAAGCATTCGTGACAGTCATAAGAAAGTTCGTGACAGTCAGGACGGACTCATTATTCAGAGGAATATGGCTCTGTACTTTTCTGGTGGGGATAGGCAAGAGCTGAAGTTGAGGGTTACTGGCCGTATATGGAAAGAAGAATAACAGCTAGAAAGATTATGAATGTTTAGGTGAGTGTACAGTAAGACATTGGGGTTGCTTCATGTGGCAACTGGTGAAGCTTTAATTATTCCGATTAGGTTTCCCTTTGTGTTTACATGATGTCTCTGTGATTGGGTTGAAGGCATGCTGCATTTGTTAGCTTCCCTGCAGCCCACATACTCCGGTTGAAATGTAGTGTAAAAGATCAAAACAAATATTGGTCAAAATGTAGTACCAAAAGATTCATTTGGTATTATGAATTTGTTTTATATTTTATTGATCTTCTATAATTTTCTTATTTCCATCCATCTGCAGGCTTTTTGCCCTTAAATTAGCTTCTTCTGCAATTCGTTCACAGGTTCCAAATCCTCGAACCTATCCTCACGCGTCATTCTTACCTCTTGTCTCTTGAGAATGCATGGACACAAAAATAAATGTCCTGTAATTTTATTAACTTTAGTGCCTATACTTATGAATGATTCAAGGATCGCCGACGGCCAAGCAATCAATAGATTCAATACTTTCTTCCTCCTTTTGAGTGTACTGTAATTTGTACGATGCTTGGGATTTTGGCCTCAACCCATACAAACTGGTATTAGATTTGCAATGAATATATTCCATGTTCTATGTCTTCTCTATGAGAAATACTCTTCATCTATGAATAAATCTTACAAAAATAAATTTACAAACTAATAGGACTTGACGTGGTATTAAAATAGCTCTTATTATAAATAAATATTACATTCTGTATCAAGTCACGTAAATTTATGAGTTTACTTTTGTGAAATCTATTGTAGATTTAGCACTTCTCATACTATCTTAGTCCCATCCCCTATTAGAGGACAAGGAAAATTATAAAAGCGAGTTTTTGGTACTCATGGAACTTAAGTTACGTGACGCGGCTTGCGACCTATGTGGTTAATAAATTAGGAAATGCAGAAGACGTGCATTATTCTTTGAGAGACATGCAATATCAAATATTCGTTTGGTAAGATCAAATTTTGCACCATCAGACCATATCTACGGCTTTAAACTTCGTTTTTGTATGGGGTTCGGACGATGAAGTTGTGGGTCAAACGCCGACAGTTGGACCATGCATTTTTATAGCATAATCCATGTCTAAACATGATCTGAGTTTTATGATCTGTGTAAAATGAGGCATGAAATCTCCCCGTCTGTCTTTTTTTTTGGGACGTGCATCGTGGGGGGCACTTAGACGTGTAGGGTGGGTTATTAGATTAGTTTTACCGGTTAAACCCTCCAACCGAGTTTCCCGCGGAACAGAAGAACGTCTGCCTTTCCCCCGAAACAGAGACACATCCGAGGAAGTTAGAGAGGAACGACTTTTTGCTTCCCCTGTTTCCAGATATCTTCCCATTATTTCACAATTTCTTTTTCTCGGTCTCTGTCTGTATCGATTGTACTTTTGGTGTCTCGGCCTTTGTCGGATCTTTTGGATCCCAGGTAAGAACCTCATTATCTTGTTATTTGAAAGTTCTTTCAAATGTTGTTAACATGTGAACATCTTTGAGTTTGCATAGGATACGTAAATGGGCAATGTTAACCTGATTGATCATCTGCCTTTTCCACTAACATTTCAAACTTTTATCAAATTTATCTTTTCTTTGTTGGATTGAGGTGTGCTGCCTCGTTGTTATATTGAAATCTCGACAGTACTGGTGCTTTGAGATGATACAAAGTAGGAGGGAATCTTTGAAAATTAGAAAAAAGTTCAATTATTTTACAACTGATGCTACCATCACACTCGCAAGTTTTCTTTCATCCACTTTCTCGGGAACCAAAAGAATATTCATTAATTTGTTTGTGCGCTTTCTATATTTTCACCTGGCTTGTTTCCATAATTTCTTTTTACCTAGTTTTGGAGGTAAACGGGTGGGGTGGGCATTGAAGGTCACTTTCACTGTTGGTGTTCTTCTTTCTTTGATCTTTATGAGTCATGGTTTGATGTATGGGTTTGGATTGCTGTAATTGCAGGAGCTATTATATTCTGAGGAATTCCTCTTTAATTTGCTCTGCATGGGGTTTTGAAATCGCTGCAACCACAACTTGAAGAATGTTCTGCTGTGGAGGTACGGAGGAGGAAATCCACGGTCTCCCAGCTAACCAATATACTGCACCACCCAGAGGCGAAGATTCATATGGTGGGGATAACAATCTTCAACTCTTTCTAATACTCTATTTGGTGTTATCTTGTTACTCTTCACCTGCTCTTTAATTATGAGAACATTTTTTTTTGTTAGAACAAGGAAATATGTCAAAAATTGTGATGGAGTGTGAATGCCTCTTGATTACAGGTATCGGGAGAGGAGAGCCAAGGGGTTCCAACATAGTCAAAAGTGGAGCTCCTCAGAAAGTATTACCCATTGAAACACCAGCTATATCATTGGATGAGTTGAGTAGGTTGACCGGCAACTTTGGCGCAAAGGCTTTGATTGGAGAAGGTTCTTATGGCAGGGTATTCCATGCAAAGCTGAGTAATGGTCAGGCTGCTGCAATAAAGAAGTTGGATACCAGTTCATCACAAGAGCCAGACTCAGATTTTGCAGCTCAGGTGAGGTTCTAGGATGTCATTTTTCTGCTGAAGAAGGCAATGCGTTTGGGACTTGATTTGACTATTTTCACGGTTCATGCAGTTATCAACAGTTTCAAGGCTTAAGCACGAGCATTTTGTTGAGTTAATCGGGTATTGTCTGGAAGCAAATAATCGAATCTTGGTACATCAGTTTGCGACTAAGGGTTCTTTACATGGCATATTACACGGTATTCCAAGTTATTTCACTCTTGAACTTTTTTCTTTTTCTTCCCCGTTCCTTGTGGAACTCAGTTCATATTTTTTTCTCTAATGCAGGGAGGAAAGGTGTAGAAGGGGCTGCACCTGGTCCTGTTTTAAACTGGAACCAAAGAGTTAAGATTGCCTACGGGGCAGCCAAAGGCCTTGAGTTTCTGCATGAAAAGGTGCAGCCTTCTATAGTTCATCGGGATGTCAGATCTACCAATGTCCTGCTTTTTGATGACTACCTGGCGAAAATTGCCGATTTTAACTTGTCAAATCAGTCTTCTGATACGGCAGCTCGGCTGCATTCAACTAGAGTCTTGGGAACATTTGGCTACCATGCTCCAGAGTAAGCCTTACCTTTTCTCTAGTTTTAGCTTCCATTCTTCATTTTGTTCAGTCTCTTGTGGAACATGAACTATGAAGTGCCAGAGGCTGAGGTTCTGCAATTTCCTGTATGAACACAATTGAGCAGTTGATCCACAGACTGCAAAATACATTCCTGTGACGTCTTCAATTTTAGTATTATGATGTCTTCTTGGGGGTCTCTGATGAAAAACACTCTATTCTGCTCTCAAGATTATTGTTTGCTGATATGGATTTTCCTTTTTCTAAACATTATTACTTGCCGTTCAGGTATGCAATGACAGGGCAGATAACTCAGAAAAGTGATGTTTATAGTTTTGGAGTTGTTCTTCTGGAGCTCTTAACTGGAAGAAAGCCTGTAGACCATACAATGCCCAAAGGGCAGCAGAGTCTTGTTACTTGGGTATTGTTTTCTGCTGGTTTTGTCTGAGTTGCTTTGTTTTCTGCTAAATTTGATTTCAGTTGCCTTGCCACCAATATATACACATCTGATCTGTATTCCAACAACCCCAGGCAACTCCAAGATTGAGCGAGGACAAAGTGAAGCAATGTGTTGATCCCAAGCTAAACAATGACTACCCACCAAAGGCAGTTGCTAAGGTTTCCTTTGTTATCCTTTCCCTCAACTTCATTGTTTCACACCTTGCAGATTTTGAAGCTTTTATATGTTCTTCTGTACTAATGGAGAATACTAGTATATAAGAACAGTAAAAGAAAGAGCATGAATCTGGGTCTGATAACCTTCCTCCTAGGATATCTTGTCATGAAACCACTTGACTTTAAATTCTATAATTGCAATGTCTAGTTGATCTTGAAATGCATGTCTACAGCGTTCCATCCAGAATTGCTTTTCATGTTGCTGAATTCGTTGGATGGATGAGCATTATGAGGGCTTCACTACTTAACATTTGCTTTGTATATGATTTGGACCAAATTATGTTAATGCTATATCAACTTCCATTCCTGTCATACTCAGACTTGCATTCTTCAGTAATTGAACAATCTTTAATCGTCCAATACAGCTTTGCTAATGATATGACATATCCGTTGCTTTCATGTTTCATTCAAAGTTCAAACACAAACCCAACCCATGTGCTTGAGGCATGTTTTAATCCAGGAGCTTGAGCAGATTTGTTTATCCCAGAAAAGCTTTCTAGTTCTTACCATGTTTTCATGTAATATTCTCAGTTGGGAGCAGTTGCAGCGCTCTGTGTTCAATATGAGGCAGACTTCCGGCCAAACATGACAATCGTTGTCAAGGCTCTCCAGCCACTTGTTAACTCAAAACCATCAGGCCCAGACTCTCATGCCTAATATAATTACCTCAGAATCAGACAAACATGTCTTCTGCATTATGTAACTTTTTCCTTGTTCCTCGGGACCTTTTCTTATTATTATATATTATTCTGAAATGGATGAAGAACAGTAACAACCATTATATATTATTCTGTCTGGCCTCCTGTGAATTTCCAATCATACATCGTGTGGATGAGAATTGTAGTTCTACAGTCTTGAATTCCTCGAAATTTTCAAGGCAGAAAGCAGATTTCCAGAGGCCTAAGTTTTTTGAAATTGTTTTATCACAAAAAATTATCTATATTTTGACTGCTTTTATAACTACAAGAGTAACCCTAGATATAGTGTTACAATACGCAATTTTCACGTATTCTGTTTGAAAAAAATAAAAATAATTTAGTCACAAAGGGATTATATAAAATTAAACCTACAAACTGATGTGGCATGATATAATAAAAGTAGATCTAAGAGTAATACTATACACCATACTCTTATCCTACTTTCATCCCATTAAATAAGATATGATATATTCATCACTATTGGATGATAAAAAAATATATAATAAATGATTATTCAATAATAATAAATGTGTCACATCTTAATTAATGGGATGTAAGTGGAATGATAGTATGATATATAGAATTTTTCTAAATATAAAACTCATAAAAAAAAATAAAAAATCACTCCAAATACAAAATAGTAATAAGGCAACCTAATTGAGCTCCACATTTGTGAAAATCTTCATGCTTAGGGATATCTTATTATGGTTGACTAACACCCCCACAAAAAAACAAACACTCATGTTTTTACTCTATTTCCAAGTAATCATGATTTTCACCACGAAATTTGCTATAATTTCCATAAGAAAAAAAAATATTAACTTCAGAAAATTGTCTTTTTCTACTTTTTTCGGTCGTGATTATCACATCAACTTGTCATTTAAAAAAAAAAAAAAAAAAAGAAAAGGAAAAAGACTATCGCACCATTAAGAAGAACATAAAACTCAAGGCAGATTAAAGATATTAAATACCAAATATGAAGTGATTTTCGACATTCAAATAGTTTGGTCCAATCCTTAGCAACCTCATCTTTCAACAGCGTGACAGCACCACAAGAACTTCCACCAAAGGACAAATTAAAGGACAACTTTATGACCACAATGGAAAAGGCTAATTACATACATTGTATTATTCCGGATCAAGCTCAACATCTACTATTTTTATACCAAGTTTAGGACTTCATGGAAATGAGAGAAATTCACGAGGTTTGGATTTAATAATAATTGTTGATCTTTGTATAAATATTTATCATGCCCAAAAAGAGTTGAGGAGATCTTACAAAATAAGCTTTATTCTATATTTTTGTCAATGATAAGAACTTTAAGACTCAGTTTGGAAACAATAAGTGTTTCATTTCATCTCATCTTATCATTATAACTCTTTTAAATTTTCACATAAAATATAATAAATAATTTAACTTTTTCATATTTCAAAATAATAACGATATTAAAAAATAATATTTTATTCAACGTATCTCATTTCAACTAATTATCCAAACGGGCACCAAATGTTATTAGAAATTCTAATAAATAATTATCTAATATCTTGTGATGCCAAAAAAAAGTAATCAAGAGTGACGTTACCCGTCATCCATCTTATCATCATTTGACATTTGACTACCATATCACGATATGTTATTTAATGATTTGAGGCTATTTGTTATATTTTATTTATAAGACAATATTTAATGTCATAACAAGAAATACTTGATAATAATAATAATAAAAATAATAAATATAAATACGGTGCCACTCCCACCGAAAGTTTGGAATAATGTAAATATTTTTTTCCTTTTTTCTATAAACATTTTTTAAACCACTTTAAACATTTTAAAAAAAATAAAATTTACAAACTTATTAAAAAATATTTCCTTAACCATTAATTAAAAAATAAATAAAAATACAATTCGGTAAAAAAATCGATAAATAAATTCGGTGGAAGTAGTGTTTCTCTAAATATAAAGATTATATAAATGAGTATCTAATTAGAGTCGGACATAGGATTTCGTATTTTGTTTTTGCCATTTATGGAAATAATGAGAATATCGGACCCAAATCAAATTTAACCCACACGTTAAATTGTAATGTAACCTCCCTATTAACCGAACCCTCCCTCCCAATGCCAGTCCACTCTCTCTCTCTCTCTCCAAATATATTCACAGAGAGCACCAAATCTCCATTTTCTCTTCGACCAAAAACCCCTACCTCCTCCTCCATCACTCTATTTAAATCTCTTCCAGTTCTCGCCAAGCCAATCCAATCCAATCCGTCGACTCACCTCCAAGCAGCACCGTTTCGATCGGTGGACTCGTCGATTTGTAATTTACGAATTAATTATTGTTTTTTTTAAAAATCAATTTGCGCATTCCGCAATTCGATTCGATTGAATTTTCGGTTAATCGATCGGATTCGATCCTTACCGGGCCGGGAACGTGGGCGGTAATCAAGGGACGGGAATGGAAGCATCGGTGAACGAATTTACACGCGCCTGAAAAAGAAAAAATGCCAGGTCTAGTTCACAGGAATGGCCAATTTATTAATGGTTCAACCGCGTCGTACACGCTCTCGGCCAACGGGTTTTGGTCCAAGCATGGCGACGATGTTAGCTATAACCAGCTCCAGAAGGTACTCGATTCTTTTTTTTTTCCTCTCTTTTTCTAAGTAATATAAAAATTGATTTAGATCATTGTTTGGTATTAGATTTTATGTGAATTTTGATGGACGGGTTAAGTTTGGATTGGATCTTGGAGTGCTAATTATTTAGACAATGTGTTTTTGGAGGGTGAGATTGATGATTATTAGCTAGAGGCTTTGTTTTGATTGGATTATTCGCGTTTGGTTTATCGGGTCCATTCTAGATAGTTTAACATATGGTTTATTTATTTACAAACGTTGCACTTGATATGTTATTTGTATTCTTAGCTTTAGCTGGGAATCAAGTTTGTATTTCCAATTGATAATAACACATTGGCGCCTATCTGGTGGCAAAGAAACCTGTGGCCAGAGAATAAGATATTATATTTCTTATTATTTGGTCTGTCATTGTCAAGAATTCTTAGAATTTGGAATAGAAAGTTGTTATTTGTGGTGGGATTTTACACATGTTCTCTGTTTTATCTGTTAAAAGGAAACCATAATACATAAACAGAAACATTTGCATGGAAACCGGCAATAAAAGAATTTTCTGTTTCATCTTGGAGTAAGTGCCATTTTTCAAATCATTGATGAAAGGAATTTTTGGGTTTTCTTGATTTTATCAATGATTGCAGTTAAGCTAGCAAGTTTCTGGTAACAATTATAAATTGCGATCAACTATATATGGTGTTGCATGAGAATGTAGTTGTTAAGTTTGCGTGAACTTACGAGATGTTGTGATTAGTTATTTATTAAGTGCCTTTTACTTTTGACTTAGTTCTGGAGTGAGTTGTCACCGCAAGCTCAGCAGGAGCTTCTGAGGATCGACAAGCAAACCCTCTTTGAGCAAGCTCGTAAAAATATGTACTGCTCTAGATGCAATGGGTTACTGCTTGAAGGTTTTTTGCAGATTGTCATGTATGGAAAGTCTTTGCAGCAGGAAGGATCAGTTGGGCACCTTCCCTGCAACAGACAGGGGGACTCAAAAACTCAAAATGAGAGTATTGATAACGGTTGCCAAGATGAGATTCAAGATCCATCTGTACATCCTTGGGGAGGTCTAACCACAACACGTGATGGGTCACTGACACTTATGGATTGCTATCTGTATGCAAAGTCTCTCAAGGGTCTCCAAAATGTAATTTCCAATGAAACTTATTGTTCAATTAGAATTTATAGCTATTCTTTAATGACTTAGCAGTTGACTTTTTGCTTGAACCAGGTATTTGACAGTGCACATGCCAGGGAACGGGAACGTGAGTTGCTTTATCCCGATGCCTGTGGTGGGAGTGGTCGTGGTTGGATAAGTCAAGGAATTGCGAATTATGGCAGAGGGCATGGAACAAGGGAAACATGTGCACTGCACACTGCCAGGCTTTCTTGTGATACTTTGGTGGATTTCTGGTCAGCTCTTGGAGAAGAAACCCGGCAGTCTCTTCTAAGGATGAAGGAAGAGGATTTTATTGAGAGGCTTATGTACAGGTGTTTTACCTATATACTTATTCCTGATATGTAACATTCAGTTTATATTGTAGAAAAAATGCATGATAATTAATGGTAATAATGAGTTGCTATTATGGGAATGAAAAGATGAATGTTCATATTAGAGGTGGTTATTCCTAGGAAAATTGATGCAGAGGAAAATAAAAGCTTATTTGGAAGTGTATACGAGGTTCAATTTTCACACTAGGTTGGTTTGGAGGGTTTGAATAGTCCTAAACTGTTTTTTTTCAAGGTTTTTCTTCTGGTTCACATGCCTTTGAAGTCCATCGAGTCATTGAACATTTGATACTTCTAGCACAATCTGCAGGATGATTCAAACAAATCACCAATCTGTCATTCTGGCAACATTACAAATGATTATCTGATAGGGCATGCAGTTAGGATGTTGATTAGGGCAGGCTTCAACAGTGATTGGGAATTATGTCCTGTAAGTGACTAAGTGTTTGAAATATTGTTTGTATATCCCCTTGCAAAAGTGGAAATGCTGTTCGATCAACAAATGTTTGAAGAACCATGAATGTTGTTCAAGATAAGAAACTACACTCAAGCTGCATTAAGGGAATACTACATGTTTGTTTGTGTGGGCAAGCAATGTTCCAATTCCATCTCTACTGAATTTTGAAGGCTCGATGAAATAAAGGCACCATCTGAAGTATTTGGGACTTTCACTCTGTTTGGCTTCAAATAGAGGAGTAAAAAAATAGAGAAGGAAAGAGAAAGGAAGAGAGAAAAGGTAAGGTAATTAAGATGTCTGGTTTGACTGAAATGCTAGGGAAGGAATCTATGGCTTTACGATTCGTTACTCGTACAGTAATTCTACCATTACAGTCTTATGCAAAAAATGTATGGGCTCTTGATAATTTGCTGAATAAAACTGGGGAAATGTTGAAAAATGCTTCACACAAGCCATTTCCTCAGCAGTTACTCTGGTTGAGCTGGGGATTCAAATGGGAGGAACCTCAGAAATATTTCTTACCATTTCATTCCCGTCTTTATTTCTTAAACAGTAAAGGCAACATTACTTGTCCCTTTTACTTATCATTTTCTTTCCTCACCCAAACTGAATGAGGGGTTAAGAGCTGAATGACTTGGCACTGTTATATGCATCAGTTAGGAGACTGTACATGCCATTTTTAATTGGAAAGGCTTCAAGATCCATTGGAAAGTTTTCCTTACAGGACTGTCTGCTATCAAATTATTACCACTATGTAATGCTTGCTGTCAAGGTTTGCCTTAGGGGATAATAGGAGGGTTCTGAAAGGCATATCATTCGTGTTTTGAAGGAGATTGTAAGCTAATTCTATACTTGCTTTCTGGATCGAACGTCCTTGGCAATATCCATGATTAAGGTTAGACATGAAAGCCATTAGGAAAATAAAGAATCACCACTAGGAGTGTAAATTGATACTTTGAATGAGGATTTGGTGACATTGTTGATAGAAGAGGTACAAAATGCTTTGAAGGGTGAGAGTTTGCAAGAGAGCAAAGAAATTAAGAATTGAAGTCACATTCTTTTAACTGGAGACATGGAATCTAAATGATTAGAGTTGCTGGAGGATATTCCCTGCTATTAATTAGTGTTTTATAGGATTTTTTTTTTCAATATTCAGTCATTCAGAACAAGTTTTTGCACTGATGGATCTGGTTTTTCTGTAGAAAGACAGATGCCTTCGAACATCCTATGAACTATTTGCATTATTCAGAAACTAAACCTTAATTATTGTATATTGCATGCAGTTATTTGCTTGTTTTGTCCTACGTGTTGCACATCAATTACTTGAATACCTAGCAATTTATCCAACGTCCTTGCCCATTTAACGATTATTATGCTACCTATCTTTTCATTAGGATTTCTTGTAAGGTCTTTCTGTTTTCCTAAGAATATGATATGCATGTCACAGATTCGACAGCAAGAGATTTTGCAGAGATTGCAGAAGGAATGTCATTCGTGAGTTCAAGGAGCTAAAGGAGTTAAAGCGCTTGAGGAGAGAACCCCGCTGCACTAGTTGGTTTTGTGTTGCAGATACAGCCTTTCAATACGAGGTGTTGCTTTTGCCCGTTCCTTCAAGTTTCTTTTTCTCCCCTGTTTCTGTGAATCTAGTTAGGAATTCTTGAAAATCTCATTTTAATAGTGCAGAGAAAATTTTCTGCTATAAATTATAATGTTTTTGATAACTTGTCACGTGCTTTGGGGCTTTCGGTGAAGACTCAATAGAGATTATGTGCTATTATGACAAACTTCTCAGGTATCTGACGACACAATTCAAGCTGACTGGCGCCAAACTTTTGCTGACACTGTGGGAACATACCATCACTTTGAGTGGGCAGTTGGAACGGGAGAGGGAAAATCTGATATTCTGGAATTTGAAAATGTTGGAATGGTTGGAAATGTCCAAGTCAGTGGCCTAGATCTTAGTGGTTTAAGTGCATGTTTTGTCACTCTGAAAGCTTGGAAGTTAGATGGCCGCTGCACTGAGCTTTCAGTGAAAGCTCATGCATTAAAAGGTCAACAATGTGTACATGGCAGGCTTGTTGTTGGGGATGGTTTTGTGACAATCACCAGAGGGGAAAGTATCAGAAGTTTTTTTGAGCATGCTGAAGAGGCCGAGGAAGAAGAGGTAGCTCTATCTCTGTAGGGCTAATTAACTCTTTACATGCATTTAGAATTTGTTACTTTTGTTCACAAATATTTATCTCAGTAATCCCTTGAAAGATGTAGATTTTTCTTCTATGTTGTGTAATACTTTTAGGATGATGATTCCATGGACAAGGATGGAAATGAGCTTGATGGAGAATGCTCCCGTCCCCAAAAACATGCGAAGAGTCCTGAACTTGCTCGAGAGTTTCTTCTAGATGCTGCAACTGTAATTTTTAAGGAACAGGTATTTTCAGTTTGCCAACCCTTTTTTTTTTTTTTTTCTTTCTAAATAAGAATGGTGTTAAGAAAGCAGGACTACAAACATTGACTAGTCTGGTAGTAGGCCTAAGTTTATGTTTGGTTTTTCACATAGAGCATTTAAGAGTATATTTCTTGTAGGATTTTTGCAAGTTTTTCCCCAAAATAAAAGAAGAAAGAGTTAAAGCAAGAATATAGGGGTGGAAGAATGGAACCGACTTGTTGTTTATCTAAAAATCCTAAGTCATTGACTTTGATTTCCATTTAGGTAAAGATCCAGCCAATTCGCATTTTGATTACACAGGTTAGCTAATCAAAAACTCAAAAAAAAAAGTACCCACAACACACACACAGGATGAGTTGGGCTGAATGAAGATATCTAGATGATGAGCGATAACACTTGTATCCGGAGAGCAATAGGTGTAGAGTGGTTACATGGACGATAATAATAATAAAAAAAAAGACACAGAAATCTTTCATTCATTGGAAGAATTTCTTCCCAACCTTAAGAACTTGGAATCTAAGACTTTGTTGGGTTGATTCGGTTTCTATGGTCTAGGTAATTATGCTACCTCATATACCTGAAGGCTGAATAACTTCACAATTCTCTTGTTACTGTTATGGTTGGTAAACATTAATAGCGGCTCCCCAGTACACTTGAATTCCAGTCTGTTGATTCAGTTAGCAATGCTGCATTCTATCGGGCTTGCGAGCAGCAATATTGTTGTGTGCTTGAAGTAATGGCAAAGTAGACAATAAAATTCACCCCTTTGGTTTTTTTTTTTTTTTTTTTTGTGGTCCATGACATTTTTTTAGCAATTTAAAGTAGAAAGGACTATAAGAGATGGTAGCATGATGCTGTAGATCTTCTCCACCTGATTCTGTGAATGCTATTGTTTCAGGTTGAAAAGGCTTTTAGAGAAGGAACAGCACGCCAAAATGCACACAGCATCTTTGTTTGCCTTGCACTGAAACTGCTGGAAGACCGTGTTCATGTTGCATGCAAAGAAATCATCACATTAGAAAAGCAGGTCTTGATATTTGTGGTATTTAGGGATAAGACTTTGGCGACAAAAGATTAGGCGAGCCATTTCTTGGGAGAAATTCGTCTCACAAATGTTTTTTCCTACAGATGAAACTTCTTGAAGAAGAAGAAAACGAGAAGCGTGAAGAAGAAGCACGCAAAGAGAGAAGAAGAACAAAAGAAAGAGAGAAAAAACTTCGAAGAAAGGAAAGGTTGAAAGAGAAAGAGAAGGATAAAGATAAAAAATGTTCAGAGTCAAATCAAACTCCTCTTCATCCTGATGTCTCAAAGGAAGAATTGCATGAGGGTCCAAATAATCTCCTCAGCTGCCGGGATTCAGTTAGTGAAGGTGATACTATTCAATTTAGGCCTGGATCTCCTGATATTCAAGATGATTTTTCAAATGGGTATATTAGTTCAAGAATGCAAGATCGCTCTTATGATAGTCCTGATGGGGAAATTACCTATGGGAAAGATTGGAATGATTCTTTTACAGATGAGCAATCAAGTTTTTCTCGTCAGAGACTAAAATTTCGGAAAGAAATTCAACTGGATCCATCTTTGAAGTGGTCTGACAGACACCGATATGTAACAGCAGAATTTGGGACTGTGGTTCAGAGATCTGAGCCAAGATACCATGGTGATAATTGTGAGACTCCTTCCAGGGGCATGAATGGATCTAATAGGCAGTTAAGGATGAATGCTCCAAAGTCCAATGGTCGACATTGTGGCCCTAAGTTTTGCAGCAACAGATCGAGTGAAAGATTTGACCTCCATTCTTGCAGCTGTAACCAGAATAATGAATGTAGAGCGAGGATTGATCCACATGTTTCTACAATCAGAGTAAGTCGGGATTTTAGATCTGCAAGCAAGTTAGAGTCTGCATTGGATGTGTCCAAGCAATTTTATCGTGGTAACAAGTATAATCAAATAGAATACTTGCGAGCTGGTTGTGAGAGACCCAAAAACAAAGCCATCTCAGGGAACAATCCTCCTGGCAAAGAGGTGCTTCACTCCAAGAAGGTTTGGGAACCCATGGAATCACATAAAAAGTATCCACGAAGTAACTCAGACTCCGACTTTACCTTGAGGTCATCTACTTTCAAGGTTGAAGGGGCAAAGCCTGATAATAACTTTGCCAAGTCATCTGATAGTGATAGTCATTGTGAACACAGTGAAGATTCAGCTGTTATTGATCGGGAGGATAGTAATTCAAAGGAATCAGAACTTCATGGCTTTGAAACTGATGGGCCCTCCAAGAATGAATTTAACGTGGGAGCAAATGGCCAATGCAACTCAATTGAAGTGGCTTCTGAGGATATTGGATCATGTCCAATCAGTTCTGCAGTGAATTCTGATAAATCAGCATCTAATGGGACCTCAGATCCCATCATGAGTAGCTCATTGAGTTCTGATAGCTTCTCATCATGCCTGAGTGAGGGTGACAGCAATACGGCCTCTTCAAACCATGGAAATCTGGAATCCTCTTTCACATCAGATTCAGAAGATTCCAGCCAGCAATCAGAAGGAAGAGAATTATGCGCCCATAATGGCTTCTCTAAGTGTCAGGAAGTTACAGTGGAGAAAAATGAGAATTCAGATGGCGGGAAGGTCATGGGAAGCAGCACATCTGTTGGTCTTTCATTGGATGGATTGGGAAGTGTTGGTCTGGGGAAACCAGCAACAGGAGTCTTGCAAGTTTTTGATAATGGATCGTCTGCTGTTAACATTGGTTCTCAACCTCAAGGCATGCTTCCTTCAATGCATAACCAAAACATACACTTTCCAGTGTTTCAAGCTCCTTCAACGTTGGGTTTTTACCATCAAAACCCAGTTTCATGGCCAGCAGCTCATGCTAATGGATTAATGCCCTTCCCCCATTCCAACCACTATTTATATGCTAGCCCTCTCGGGTTTGGTATAAATGAAAACTCACGTTTCTGTATGCAATATGGTCCGCTGCAGCATCTAGGTGTGGCTGCCCCGGTATTTAATCACAACCCAGTCCCAGTTTATCCAGTTGCCAGAGCCAGTGGTGTAAATGCTGATGAGCAAACTCGGATCTCTAAGCTAGGTACAGGACAAGAAGCTTTTAATAAAGCTAATGCAGAGAAGGCAGTTAAAGCCAGACTGCATCCAAAAGAAGCACCAGGAAATGAAGTGGGGCAAAATGATAATCCTTCCAAATTGCATACGGGTAACTCAGGGTTTTCCTTGTTCCATTTTGGTGGGCCCGTTGCTGGGTGTAAACCAGACCTGGTTGCTCGGAAAGAAGGGGTTATCGGGGATTTCTCTCAAGAATATCCAACCGATCATGTCGAGAGTGATTGTTCTTCGAATAAGAAAGAGAGTATGATGGAAGAATACAACTTGTTTGCAGCAAGAAACGGTATAAGGTTCTCATTTTTCTAATATAGTAACGAGAAGGTGTGAATGGCTGTTGAGTATTTCAGTTCCCATCTTCTTGTTTGGAAATGGTTTGAGTACTTTGTAATTCGGTGAACAATAATCTTCAGAAATTCCAATTTTTTATTTGCAGTATCCTTAATTTTGTGTTATGCCATTTCTCTCGTTATATTTCCTAATGTAGAGGAGAGGAAAAGAGAAAAAGGATTCAAGAGTGCATACCGTTTGAAGAGTTTTCTATATGAAGTCTCAGTTCTTTTCCCCATTAATGAAGGATTTGCTGGCATCAATCATTTTCATTTGATTCTTTGGATTATAAGGTTTATATGGATTTATGCAGGAAATGACCCAGAAAAGATACCCAGAGAGTTGCTATAAAAATAAAACCTTGAGCGCTGTTAAAATGCTTACGACTTTTCCACGTTATTCTCGCGCTACCAGCTAGAAGCAGAGATGACAGAAATGAAGCCTTGAACGGGGCCTAGGCCCAATTGGATAGTGGCTTTCTTCCAGCCCACTCTTCGGATTAAATTATTAAATATTTAATATTGTCTAAAATAAATAAATAACACAATGCTCCCATCGGAACTTCCGCGAGAAAACAGTACTTTCTCGTCCTCCTCAGTCCTTACCCCACGCCTCCCTAACACTCGCACCTACTACTCCCATGGCCACACCCCAGCTCTTCTCCTCCTTCAAATACTACGACAGCCTCACCTTGGTGGCCATTTCATTGTGCACTGCTGTAGTTTGTGAGGCCATCTCCTGGCTCCTCATCTACCGCACCAACTCTTACAAGTCCCTCCGTTCTTCCATCGACAAGGCTTCCAAGAAGCTCGAGACGATGAAGACCGAGTCCTCTGCCAAGATCGCCAAGAAATCCAAGACCAAGAAGATGGACCGCGTCGAGACCAGTCTCAAGGAGTCCAGCCGTGACCTCTCCCTCTTCAAGTTCAAGTCCGGCGCTGTCGTCGCCCTCGTCCTCTTTGTTGTCTTCGGTCTCCTCAATTCGCTCTTCGAAGGCAAGGTCGTCGCCAAATTACCCTTCGCACCCTTCAGGATCGTTATGAAGATGAGCCACAGAGGTCTAAATGGCGACGATCCCACCGATTGTTCCATGGCCTTCTTGTACTTCCTCTGCTCGATTAGCATCCGCACCAACCTGCAAAAGTTCTTAGGGTTTTTACCGCCACGTGGTGCCAGCGCCGGCCTCTTCCCCATGCCAGATCCCAAAACCAATTGATCCGGTCCAACGCTACACTTTTCTTCTTGTTTTCAAATTAGGACTTTGTCTTTTAGATGCTATCGAATTGACTTGTGTTCTAATTTCAAGCTTCCCGAAGATATAATTGTATGATTCTATCATGAGAATAATGAGAAGTAGGATCGAAAATGAAAGGTGATTGAGATGTATTTTAATTGGTTGAGCTCGTGTAAAATTATTGCTGATTCAGAGGCGGGAAATGAAGCGGCTAGTGTGGTGACCTTTTGGAAGGTATATTTAGGACTTTACGCTCATTGATTGTGAAATATTTCTTAAAGTTGACATTGTATGGACCTGAAACCACTTCCATCTAACATGTCATCTTTGATTTAATATTCTGCCCGCAGCATGCATACTATTTTGTAGTCGTTGAGAATTTTCATGCAGATATTTTGTTTTTTGTCTGTGCACATGGATGCTGTTATCGGTGATTTCTGCACACATTATTCATGTATTCAGGAAATGATGTTATTGAATGTGTGTATTGACTTTTGCTGCTAGATGCTTTACTTTGAAATTCCTTCCCCAAATTAGTAATGTTTAGAAGAACTTAACAAGCATTGACAATGGTGGTTGTAATGATTAATACACTGTTTGTTGGCATGCACCATGCTCTGTGAGATGTGTCTCAGGCATTTGTGAGGTTGCACAAAGAGCCATGGAATGCTCATGCAGTCGGTCATAGGATTTACTGTGAAAGCAAAGATGTGAACAAAGTAATGTTTAGGCTGCGTTTGGATGTTGAGTTAAGCTGAGATGAAAGTTGAATAAAATATTGTTAGAATATTATTTTTTAATTTTATTATTATTTTGGGATTTAAAAAAGTTGAATTGTTTATTATATTTTGTGTTGAAATTTGAAAAAATTGTAATGATTAGATGAGATGAGTTGAAATTGGTTGAATAACCAAACTGGCCCGCTAGGCCGCATTTGGATGTTGAGCTGGGTTGAATTTTTTATGAATAGTAGTAAGTTGAGTTGATGGAGTGAGTTTTGTAGGGTCCATATAATATGAGTTTAGATGTGTTTGGATGTTAAGATGAGTTTAAAAATATTTATGGAAAGTTGAAAAATGTTATGGACCCCATGTATAAAAAGGTGTTGAGTTGAAAAATGTTATGTGTCCTATGTGTAAAGAGGTTTTAAGTTGAGATAAGTTTAGTAATTTGAGAGTTGAGTGTTTGGATGCTAGACTCAGTTTAAAATTAGATTGAACTGAGTTAATATCAGTTAAGTCTAATAACCAAACGGGTTAATTTCCCCTCATTATAAAGAAACCACACCTTGTCATCTGAAACAAAAGGCTTATGAAGTATATTGGCAGAATGCTTTGATTGTTAGGGGTGTATGCATATATAGATTGAGTTTGGTTTGCTTTATAAAGATAGATGGGAGTGGAAATGTAGTTTCCTAAGGAATAGATAACAACTTGTAGTAACTTATCTTGATGCAGTGTAAAGAATGTCATCCATGCTAGCTTGTAAATATAATTGTTAATAATATTAATTTCTTTTGTACTACACGTGGATTTTGCAACAGAATATGGCAGTGGGAGTAATCTTAGATGTGTAGAACTTCTCTTTTGAAATCACAAATTAACATATCAAACTCGCACCATGCAAGTGTAATTTACACGAAAGAGAGAAAAAAAAAATACAAAAAATTTTGTATACAATGTAAGAGTGGAAATCGACAAGGAGCTTTGTTATATACACAAACAGGAATCGCCTACCATGCACACCAATCCCTAAGCACACCTCTCTCTCTCTCTCTCTCTCTAAACCAGTACCAAACTGAAGGCCGAGGTTCATAATGGGGTCATTTTTCTAAATCCTAAAGCCGTTTCCATTACTGTTACCTGTTACCGTTGGTTCAAATCAAATTCCAAAACCTTCAACGCGCGGAGTCTGTCTTGTTGATTCAGAAGCCTCAGTTTCGGCACCATGGGATTTCTTCAACTTTGCCACAAGAACCCACATGTTGGCAAGTTCGTTTTCGAGATAAGCTTCTCTTTGCTTGGATTCCTCAACCCTTCTTTGAAGCTGAGCCTCTCTCTGATCCTTCTCTAATAGAGCAGCTTCGTATGAAAGTTCTTTCTCCCGACTTGCAGCCAGTTCTCTCTTGACATCAGAGACTGGCCCACCTTGATCGTTGCGCTTAACATGACTATCTCTCCGGCCATTTCTGACTGCAGGGCTAGTTCTACGCTGAGTGGGAGAGTTCTTAGATGCGGCCAGCTCGGCAGCCAGTCTCTCGTTATGGTTCATAAGCTTGGCAATTTCTTCTGATAATGCCTTGAGTTCAACAGCAGCTGCTGAGGCTAAGCCTTTGGCATACGAACTCTCCTCCGCCAGTTTCTGGTTTCGAAGTTCTAGCTGTTCTTTTGATTCTGTAAGTTCTCCCACTTTCTGCTTCAGTTCTTCGATAGCAGTTGCCTAATCGACAAAACAAGTAAGGATTTAGTACAAATATTGACCTACTTATATATATGAGGAACCTAAAGACCATGTAAACGCAACATCATGTCTTTTTACTTGGTTATAAATACTGGCCCTTCATTAGTAAGATTAAAACTACCAAAATCCATCAAACTATGATAGACTCGTTTTATCACTACCATATTTTTTTCTTTTGTTTTCTATCTTGCTTTTTTTTCTTTTTTCTTTTGTTTTTTTTTTTTTCTAGAATTTATTGCTAAATCAATTTTTTTTTTTAAAAATCATTTTTGAGATGACTAACAAGGAATATGGAAGGTACAAACCTGTGCTCCTAAAAGCAATCCTTTGCCTGAGCCATCTTCTCCGTGCGAGCTCCCTGTTTCTGTAAATCGTTGCGAATAAGTGATTGCAGTATTTAAATTGCTGAACTCCAGTGCATCAGAGAGCTGCTGCTTCAAGGAGGCAATTGTGTCCTGCAATCCTCCACATTCACTGATCTGAAAGAAGGTAACATCAGGTCATAACCGGGTCGAGTAATAACATGACTGATATAATAAAATATAAAAATCAAATAATTCTGTTCAAGTGGCTCTGTACCTTCTGGTTCAGCTGCTCTTGAATTACCCGATTATCTGCAGCTTTAACCTAGAAAAAATAATGATACAGTGCTCATGATATCAGAAAATGACGTCGGTTTATACATTTCATAATTCTCGTCCATGAGTTAATTTAGTTGCAACACTCAGATTTGATAATGACCCTGAAACTAATATATGAATATCAATGTAACAACATAATAAAAATAATTACTGGACCAAGATGTACAAAATTAATCACCTCAAGTTCAAATGACTTCTCGTTCAATTGCGCAATCAATTCAGAAACAGACTGCAGCATGAAACAAAATGCAGCATAAGTTTGGACTTGAGAAAAAATAGAAAGCTGCTACAAGAAGAAGGGAAGCTAAGATTTACGTGTGATAATTCAAAATTATCAATCTTCTTGTGTGAAGCAAGGACAATGGAATCAGTAATTTGCTTTTCCAGCAAAGCTATTTGTTCATTCTTTCCCATGATTTCATCTTTCAAGTTTTTCATCTCCACCTACATTGAAAGATATCTACAAGATTTGAGTTCCTAGGCACAATACGCACAGTTGAAGAAACGGGAGCATAACGTAACAAGATATTTTACATGAATAAGATCCTTCTTGGGGTTCCTTTTAGCCGCCTCAGATAAGCGCTTCAAAGCACTTGAATGGAGTGCCACCTCTCCAGACAAGATCTTTTTCCGCTCCCTTAAAAGCTCAATCTGATCGATCGATTTTATGCTAGCCTGGAATTTTTTTATTTTTTTTTTAAAAACACTATGAATACATGGAGTTTTCAATCTGTTTTCATTTCCAAAGAATCCTTGAAAGGAATTATATAACGTTTCAGAGCTTCTAAAGTTGGAACTTCAACGTTTCAAATCATGATCTGGGAGGAAAACACACCCCGAAAAGTTGCCCAAAAGAATCTAAAATGGCGTTTACAAGCTAGAACAAAGTAAATATTTGTCAAACCAATAGCTTCCAATTTTGTAGTTCCCAGCAATTTCTAGATACAAACATAGTTCTTAATTGACAACCACATTTGTCCTTTGACATGCACTTAAAAGGTGATACAAAGAAAATTAGCGGTAAAGTGGAATTCTTGGGATAGAGAACTAGAGCTGGTTATATCAACGGACTTAAAATAATGGGAAGGCAAGGAAGTCTTTTAAACTATCCAACAGAGTCTGAAGAAAGAAGAAGAGAAATCAATCACATACCAGAGGTGTCTCTTGTCCCCGGAAATTATCCCCATGAACTTCTCTATCCTCTCTAGCCTCAGATAAAAGTTCTGCAGATGGAGAGCTTTCTGAAAGTAGAGAATGGGAAAGTCTGGCTTCTGTATGGAGGATGATACTTTCTCCTTGGGTTGTTGAGGGTGTACTCGTGGACTTTATTCCACTTGACTTATCACCGGTGCTTGTCAAAGTACCCAAGCCACTTTCTCGTTTCTGACAAAGCAAAAAAGAAAAGAAAGTTAACTTGCACAGGCTCAAGATTTTGAATATAAATCGTAGAAGGAATAGAGCCAAAGAACAATCAAAGATTCTATTATTTAAATACCAGCATACTTGAGTTTCAACCACTTTTTTATTGTACCTTGATAATGTGTACTTTAAAGCACGCATAAACACAAACAACTATATAGATTATCTGTTCAAGCATGCATAAACATAAAGAACTATTTGGATTATCCGTTCAAGAATGCATAAACATAGCTCAAAGATAAACTACTTTACCCGTGGCTTCAACCAGTTTAGGAGTCCATGCTTCCGGGTCTTTTTCTTCTTCAACATACCATTAGTGGTTTCAGCATTCCCCTCAGGAGAAACATACAATTCAATGTTGTCATTATCTAAAATCAAGTCTGGCCTCTTGTGTGGTAGGTATGAAAGCTGTATGTTTTACATAAGCAACTGCGATCAGCTCAAATTGATTGATTTTTCTTTAAACAAAACAAAAACACAAAAAAACTACGATCAGGTAGAATTGAGGATTGAGAAAGAAGAAAAAGCAGCAAACACAGAAAGAATCTAGTCATCTGGCAGAGTGCTTATGGTTCTCGAAGTTTAGGTACCAGAAGAAAAACACAAGGGGAAAATAACTTTTGGTACAACTCAGTCATACCTCCTCTTCACCAAAGGAATGTCTTCTTCTATGACCAGGCCTATGAGGAAGTACTCTTGATGATTGCGATGCTTTTGTGGAGACCAAAATTAGTTTTGTCAAGCGTTGAATTCTGGCTAACAAAGTAGCCTTCGCTTCTTCTTCTTGTTCCAATCGTGATTGCAGTTTGACTTGACCATCCTCTAGCTTTATACACCAAATCACACCAAAAAAAAAGTTTGTCCTTTCACATTTCTGTTTAGGTATATAAATGTTCTTGTAGCAATCTAGAGGAAACTGTTCAAGGTAACGATTTTATTTATTGTGGCTCAAGTAGGTGAAAGGGAGTAGCCTCTTTAAATTCTAGTACAGCTAAAAATCTAAAACAAATTAATACACATACCACCAAGAGGAGGATCAGATAAAATTAAGATTGTAATCATAATATATGCAAGGAAATCTAACGGTGGCAGAATGTGGACATAGTCAAAACGGTGAGGTCAAACACCAAAGCTAAAGACTAAATTCACAATCTTTTTAAAAAAGAAGAAAAAAATTCCCTAGGAATACCATTAAAATTAATCATAGTAGTGCAATTGTACCTTTTGTTTTAAGAGCACGAGGTCTTCTTCTGCAGTATCTTTCAGTTGTGGAACTCTAACAATCCCCCTCCTCAACTGCTCTAACTCTTCCTTTAAAGAACGAATCTCGTTTTGGTACTTTTTGATAAGTGATTTCTCATCAATAATCTGCAGGTTCAGAATTTCTTCCTATAAGTGCCAAAGAGAATACAATGAAAAATAGGGACAGCTCAGAAAATAAGTAAATAAATGGACCTTGTTTTGTGCTGCTTGGATTTCAATGTGTTTGGCACGGTGTGCAAATTTGAGCGTATTATGTGTTTCTTCGGAACTGCTTGATGAAGGAGTGACAGTGCAAATAAGCTGTATTTTCAGAGAAGAAAAGATAAATAAAGAAATATTGAAACTCAAGTCAGCAAGTAGTATTTATTTATTAAAAAGTAAACTGCCACATTTATATTTTAAAATTATCATCTCATCTACCCAGATATATTTTGTCTGTTTCTGCAAAATATATATGAGAACCCTTACAGATACACGTCCATGGCCACTCAATGAAGACTGAAGAAGTCTTGTCAATTTAGAGTCCCTGTATGGTATATGAGCAGCCCTCCCATCTGTTAACTTGGATATAACCTATGACAACCACAAACTGTTACAATGACACTAGTATATTTTGTACGATATCACAATTTTAAGAGAGTACACAAAGAACCAACAGATGAGACACAGAAAGGAGGGGAAAAAAAAAACCCATGTGCCAAGGCTATATTTGCATAGAATCGAATTATAAGGGACAATGTTGTGTGTGCGCAGTGTGTGTGTGTGTGTGTGTGAGAGAGAGAGAGAGAGAGGAGAAGAGATCAGTTCCATTATAAATGCTTATAAACAATTTCACAATATTCCAAAGCATATTAATTGACAAAAAAATACAATTTTTCAAGAAATTGTATATGCAAATTCAATTACGAATATCCAGAAACAAGAACCCCCATGATATAGAAACTATAGTTATATAATTCTCTGAAGTCGTGATCCGAACAAAAGTTACAACTATTCACTACAAATCATGCAATATGCAAATTCAATTATGAATATCCACAAACAAGAACCCCCATGATATAGAAACTATAGTTATATAATTGTCGTTACCCAAACAAAAGTTACAACTATTCACTACAAATCATGCAACCTCACTATTCACTACAAATCATGCAACCTCACTGGTGATTCTGTGAATTCAGTCTTTTGATAAGAACTACCATCTTCAATATCCATCAAAACTGTAAAATTAGGAGCCACGAATAATATACTGGTTCTCTATCTCACACAAACATGATATAGTCATAACAAAGCAAACAACTATGAGATCACTTTGAAAGTAATCAGATCCAGAAAAACTAAAATCAATATAAATGACAATGCTGACAAAATGATAAGCAAACAAATAGCACTTTGAACTAAAAATGCTTGACCAACAAAATGTTTGAGGCCTCACAGTTCCAAGCGTTAGGAGGCTCTTATTAATATAGGATCCTTCTTTCCGTCTCACACCTGTAGTTTCTGCTTTTGAACTCTCAGAACCTGCCAGATCTATGAGGTTCTGCAGGTATAAGTAGAATATAAAATAGTTATATGCATTTGAAAAACACAACAGAATCATTTTTTAGAGAAATATGGAACCAGAGGTTAAGTACATTCCCACTGAAACAGTAGTTTGTCAATGTCAATCAATTACCAGTTGTGACAGGCTTACTGCTTCCCCTTGACTATTCTCACCGCATGGGCTGCTCTCTATAGTCTGTTAATAAGGTAGTAAAACGAAATGGATAAAATTTCCAAATATAATGACAATCCATCATTCAAAATGAGGGAGTAATTTCATTTCTTATGATAATTTTTTTTTGGTGTTTTGTTGGGGGGGGGGAAGGTTGAAAGATGGTCGAGCCCCTCACAACGTTTTAAAAGCTCAACCACACAAGATATGCTAGTGCTGTAAAATGTAAGTAGGGAAGAGAGCTCAAGAGTTATGTGGTAGAATCTCAAGGGCGAGTAACAAAAGTAATAGGACGAGACAATGCTACTAAGAAATTATATCAGATTGCAGAAGAATTCAAATTATGCGATTGATTGTGCTATATAATGTGGAGGAACAGTTGAAGTAATTTAAGGAAACGGGTAGATGATTTGTTCCAAGAAATCAAGAACAGAATAGACAAACTGGTTGTTGACCCTGATAGCAAGGCCTTTCAACTAGGCATAAGCTTACCATACAGTTCACTACACAAAGGAATATATAGCTACATCATCAAAGCCTAAGGGCCAGTAAGGTGGTAGACCATATACATGACAGAGAATTTACGTTTACAAGTCTAACCATACACTGTAGCTTTCCGAATGTAAAAAGGTGCGTGGGTCTTTGTCTGTCTTAATGTCTGTGTCTATTGCAAGAAAATTATAAAAAGAAATATAATATAAGGCATTAAAAAAGTATAACCTGTAAGAAACATTGACTGAAATCCAAAAATCAATTAAAGATGGGAAGAAATACCAGCGTAAATATCGTATGGCTCCTACTGCTGAGTAAATTAAAATTTGTGGACCCCACATGTCTGTGCTCTGTCATCAATAACTAAAATCTTATAAAAAAGCATGAACAGAATTTCATGAATGGTGACAGAAAAGAGGTACAAAGTGGGATTAAACCCTCAATTAGCAACAAGCAATCTATATAATTGTTTCTCAAGCAACTCCAACTTATGAAAAGTTATAGAGCCATTTATGTTTTTTGGTATTCTTTTGATAATTCTGTCACAACTTTGTTTTAACAATGCAATAACTCAAAAAAAAGAGTTCACATGTGACAATTTGCTATTTCATAGACAGATCATTAGCAAGTGTTCTATTTTTTGGTTTTGGATTTCATTGCATGACAAAACATAACAAAAGATTTGTACCTTCTCCAGCAGCTATAAGGGAAAGGGCATGAGCAGGGGATAGCACAACTTCCTCCTTTATTCCTTCAACAAAGATGCCCTACAGCCATCAATCAAATTAGAAATTTAGAAAAAAAATGAACCATGTAAACAAACCAAAGAAGAGTGTTAAAAAGGTGTTAAATAGATGGCCTAAATACAAATCAGCAACTTTTCAAGCAGCAAATGTGACCATTTGGCGTTCCACCCCCCCCCCCCCCCCCCCCCCCCCCCCCCCCCCCCCCCCCCCAAAGGGCGTTATCGCAACAGCCAAAGCTTTGGACAACTTACATATCTTGACCTAAACTAATATGTATAATTAATTCCAGATCGAAAAACCTTGTTGGTTCCCGCAACCGACTTATCCCCAATTATCTGCCAAAGGATTGTTTCGCAGGGTCACACACAACATCGTACAAATAATAGAGTTTGCCTGAGACCAAGGCTCATAAAAAAACAGTGCAACAAACCAAGAATGGGAGTAAGAAATTTCCACCCCAAGGCTAATGGAGGCATCTCAACTAAGCTTGTTATAATTCATAATGTAATTCTTTCACTTTCAATGTTCCTTTTAACTAAAATAGTAAACTTCCGCTCCCAAGACATCCTGATGAACTTCAACCATCTTGGCTACACAGCTGAGTTCATTCAATCCACCCAAGCCGTGACCTTCTGCCACTTTCAAAACACCCAATGCACATTGAGCCACGTGCTCTAGATGCCTGTTATATCCTTGAAACCTCCAGTCCCAAGTCTGTGCCAACTTTAGCTAGTCCTCAACTGCCTCTGCTTGTAGGATTGAGATGCCTAGGAAGCCAATTTATGGCTTTGATTTCATTCTTACCATAAAGGTTTAACACTGAAAGAGAAATATAGAAATGATGTCTATAGAAAGTTTCCTCAATGTACTACTATCTCAAGGCCTGTGCAAGTGTTATGGGTCCATGTTGAAGCATGAAAGAGTAGAATATTTTTTACAGACACCTTCTTTGTCTATAATAGTTTATTTTGGCACCTTTTTTTGATAAATAGTTTATTTTGACACCTAAAGCTAAAATTGAGCAATACCATGTGATTTCCATCTTATTTCACTATGATCCATGACTTTTTATCCTTATGCATTGAATCCCAGCATTAATTTTGCGTAGAAGCAATAAAAAATCAATAACCATGTTTACTCATTGACTATTATCAACAAGGAAGGTAGAATTGTGAAAAAGGACTAGCATGTAGCTCACAACTACCTGAGAATCCTCTCTAATTCTTAAATTCTGTCCTGCGGGGTTCAACAAGTCATTCATAACCTGAAATGAAAGAAACCTTGAAGGTTATTGAAGCCCTTGGAAAAATAATTCAGCATCAAAGCTAGAGTATATCCAACATATGTGTCTTACAAAACTACAACTCAGGCTAGGTTTATGGAAAACAGTGAGAATTTTAATCGAAGCCATCACAAACCAAGAATAAAGAATAGAGAATAGCAAGAAGCTCACCTCATTGTAGATTTCCAAGTATGACACACGAAGAAGAAACTCTCTGTTTGGAGTCTAGGGCATATATACATGTCAGACTCTGTAGATTCTATTTTTAAAAAAAATTATGGATGGAAGGTACAGAGAGGCTAATATCCCTCATGCCTTACCTCTTGGATGATGCTGAAAGCATCTTTCACTGCCAGTGGTATAATTCCAGGGGACCTCTGATCACCCTGCAATTGTCATATGTACTATATAAGCATGTTTCTAAGATTTTCTCATCCAAACCCATGATTTCATTAGTCCTCTCAATATTTTATCCTTAAATAAAACACAATTCTTGTTACAGTTATGGTGCAGCATGTTAAATTGCAAGTTTTGACAAAAGGATGGGATCTTCCACAAACTGAATTAAGTAAATCATGCCTTCTAATATTCCTAAATGCATGTGCAACATGGACATGTGTACCATGGGGTTTGGAAAGTATTTATGCATATATGAGATGAGATCCTACCAACTAACCTACGCATATGACAACCTAGAATGATATTACCTTTTAGAAACATTATGGAATTTGGAGTGTATTTGGACGTGTGCACATGAAAACCTAGCATGGAAATTTTGAGAATGATAATGC
The DNA here is from genome assembly GCA_011037825.1 of Carya cathayensis. Taxonomy (NCBI): domain Eukaryota; kingdom Viridiplantae; phylum Streptophyta; class Magnoliopsida; order Fagales; family Juglandaceae; genus Carya; species Carya cathayensis. Next base: position 255,038 of record QGSO01000255.1, on the reverse strand, counting down.
AAATTTATAGTGGCCTAGAGGGTAAAAAAGATGAGGCATGAGCATAAGCGCCTGCTTAACGCACATTAAATACGTAAACAGAGGAAGTATGCTCAAGTCCAATGCCTAAAAGTCAATTAATTAGCAAAGAGAACATCAGTTTGCCGGTGTTGCTTTCCTCCACTTTCAACGTTATTCACAAGCAGATTGGAATAATTTAATCCCAGCAAACAAATGAACAAAATTATTGATGCAGTAACAGAAAATGAGGTTATAGCAAAACCAAATATCGAGAAAGTCTCATTATTAAACATTTTTACAAGCGATTCTTCCAAACAAACAGCTAATATATGCCGTATGAAAATGAGAGCAGCCTTCCATAAAAAACTCATTTCAATAACTTTAGGTTGGCCTTGAATTTGTTCAAAGGAAAAATACAACTGATATGAAAATGCCATTCACTTGTCTAACCAGAGGTGAAGATGCTCCCAGCTCATTGATGCTAGAATCTCATCGTTTTATTGTTGTTTTTCTTAAATAACATCATCCATTTTCCCGAAGATAAAGCAAACCATTGGTTCTGGACAAGCAATGTATGGTTATGTTGGAAGCATCAAGATGATGGCCATGATAGCACTAATAAAATGTAATGACTCTAGGTAAGTTCCGCAGTGAAGATCAACATGCAGAAGTAATTTCTTCTCACCCATATCATGTGTCATATATCAGGAAATAGAACTTTGAGGTGACAGTGCAGATGCAGTGCACATATAATAGCAAATTTGGATTCCCACACAAACGTCACCTATACAAACATTGATCTACTACAGAGATTTCAATGAAACATGATGAAAGCATTGAGTCATCAAATTTCACTCCCATTACACCCAAAAAGGTCATGAATCTGTTCAACCGATAAAAATGACAATGACAGCAAATCAAGCCATCATTTTCTAACCACGCAGTATATCATGGAATAGCATGTATATGGTGTTTAAGGAATCTGCATTATCAATGTATCTCAAATACAATTTAAGGAAAGGAGGGGCATAAATATATCATCTCACATGCATAGTGTGGGTCTTCCCACTGCTTGTCACCCCGTATGCAAAAATTGTACCTGTGATGAACAGAACACTCAGAATAAATAATTAAACAGTGCTGTACAAAATTAGCAACTTAGATAACGATACATATGGCAGTAAAAACAGTATTGGTCTATTTGTTGCCCTGCCTAACAGACCACCCAACAACCACCTTAAACCCTTTACAGGTAGTACTGGTAGACCAGTACAGACGAGGAAATGGACTTGAGTGCCTAAGCAACTACATCAAGTACCCAGAACTGAACAATATATCGTTCAGCCACATAGGCTGAAGTCAACAAACATTTGGATAATTTCACACACTGCTGATGATTTGCTGAAGACAAATGGATTTTTCAGTGCCAAAAAATATATATATATATATTTTTTTTTTGAGAAAAGTAAGAAGTATATTAATAAAAGAATAGGCAAACGCCACGTTCAGTACAAAGAATGTCCTAACTACGTAGGAGTGATAGAAATAAGGAAATCATGTAGATCTTGGCCATTAAAATTAACAGCAATGGCCCAACTACAAAGAGTTCTAAAAAAGAATGCTTTCAGCTCCTCCATCGATCTCTCTTTGTCCTCAAACGTCCATTCATTGCGCTCCTGCTATACTCACCACATGATGATATATATATATATTCACCGGTCAAAGATCCAACATCCCAGCTTTCCCCCTTGTAACAACTGCTACCTCCTATAATCTACTTCCAAGAGTCAATGTGGTAAACACTTGGGACTTACAGAAACTGATCATTAATACACTTGTGAATTACAGAAACTGATCATTAAGGCATGAACTTCAAATATCTGGAGATTATCATGCTGCAGAAGCCCACCCAAAGTATTTTTCAAATTTTGTAGAAGAATATAAAAGTGTGAGCAACTAACAACACTTCACGAGCTTAACTCATCGTGGATAAAGGAATGCTTTTGGTTTCTAGTATTAGTTTTAAAGAAGAAAAAGAAGGGTATTTCCGATGGATACCCTGTATAATGGGGGGAAATGCCTAAATCCACAACAGGTCACAGGGACAAATGCAAAAGGGGCGGTGGGAGGCCTCCAACAGCTCAAAGAAAAGAGAACAAAATTGATAAGTAAATTAGAAATTGGAAATAAATCAAAGCAGAGAAAAAGAGAACAAGTTACAGGCCTGACCTCCCCCCTCAACCCCCAAAAAAAATTAACAACTCAAGTTGCCCTCTTCTAGAGTAAGGTCTTCACCTTGTCCATAAATAATGGTGATAAGACAATTGGGTAGATAAAAGAAAATCTGAGAAAGCTGAAAATAAGGAAGAAATGGTTGCATTGAATTTTAGATAATTACCACTAATGCCTTCCATAGCACCACTAACAGCATGCTGGGCGGCAAAATCATATACATTACGGGTTGTGGTTGTAGGGCCAAATACTCGATCTGCAAGCATGGAATTGAAAACCAAAGAAGTCAGATTCAAAATGTTCATACATTGGATGAAAATCTTTTCCTAAGAGAAAACGAGACAAGTCTGCAATAAATAATTAATAGAAAGCGGATGAACAAGCAAGCATATAATTATTTATTTGACTTGCTACAATGAACCATGTTTTGATTTCACACAAACTTGAAACAAGATCAGCTTAAGTGGTGTTCTTATACAACCCCAAACTTCACCCCACTGCAACACTTTGTTTAGCCTTTCACCACTATAACCAAGAATATTCGGCAATATTTCTGAGAATTTCACGACAGAAGATTAAGCTTGTGTTTCAATTGTCTCTGCAGGCTTTGCAGCACTGCAAAATTTTCCTAAGCATTTTCTTGTCTCTTCAAAACTTCTTGCAAGGTGAGATGTCTCTGAAATTAAATATGAGACAGACTTAAAAATCATCTAGCATCTTCAAGGTTTCTTCAACTATCAACACAGTGACTGCTGACCGCATTGAATTTTTATTATTAATTTCATACTATAGAGATAAATATAAATTATTAAATGTACATCTTCTTATCAGTTAAATTTTTTTGATAAGTGTTAATTTCACATGGTATGAGGTGTTGGGCTCGTTCATTGAAGGAGAATCTGATCCAATTCATGAGGCAGAGTGTCAAGATAAATAAATATAAAGGATTAAATCGATATCTTCCTATCAGTTTAAGTTTTAAGTAGTGATTTCACACGTTCGAAATACTAAAGTTAATAGATGATAAGAACAATGTGATACTAAAAATTTGTTAGGGGTTTATATAGTTTACCGTATGCATAAGCTATTGAAGGGTTATGCTCGTTCCGTACGATAGTTTCACCATCTGCATACCATGCAATCTCCTCTCCTTGATGGACTTCCCTCGGACTACTCCAAACACAGACCAGAGCCAATTTAAAAGTACTCATCAATAGAAATTTCAAAACGAAATATCGTTTGGAAATGGAAAATGCACCTTAGCGGACGAAACCGAACTGTCACTGTTACATTTTCTTTGGATCTCTCAGCATCCAAAGGTAGAGTCTCTGAGTAAAAGTGAGGCTTACTTCGAACCGATGAAGATGCAGGAGAGCTCTGACCATCAATAGATGTGTCCAGATACTGTTTGGAAGACGATGTGGTTGAATACGAAGAATAATTAGCGGCTTTAGACTTGGTCGAACCGAACTTCTTCGATTTTGATTTTTCTTTGGACGCCATTACGACTTCAAGTCAATCTTTCAACACGAAGAAATAAAAATGAACTCCAATTCGATCCGAAACAAGAGTTCTCACAAATAGTTCTCTATTCTAAATTTCTAAGCCTCCAATCAATTAACCAGGAAAAAAAAAATTAATGGGGAGTGAGTATGTTCTTTCTCCAATTTGTGTCATAAGTTTTTCTCCGGTAGTCTGCGGTACGGTGACAACTGACAACTAAAAACGAGTTCATTAATTAGTCAGAACCATCTTTACGATTTGAGTTTGTCAAGAATATAGCGTCATCTACGGCGGTGTATGCTTGGCAAGAAAATGCAGGTAAAAGTAGTAAAGAATAAATCAAAACCCTTTTTACTTATCAAAAAATAAAATAAATCAAAACCCTTCTACTCGAAATTTTCTTTACTTAGAAGGTAGAGAACAACTCATATTTACTCCGATGATTAGTTGAATTGAAGTTTTCCAATTCTTGTGTGACATCATGAATATCACCCGAAAATATAGAGCTGCAAATTATGCACCTCCATTTTCTCAGCAACCTACTAGGAAGTAAAAAGAAGTGGGATGCAAAAAAGGTTCAAGAATTGAAACATAGACAGAAAATAAAAAGCAACTGACAAGAAAGTTAAAGGACGTCATTGCCGCAACGTTTAAGGATAGTACATGCATTCAACGGGGCTTGACAAGTTCCTTAGTCAAAGTAAAAGATATAGAAACTGGGAATTATCTTTTTTCCCTCTCTTTCCTTCATTTTCTCGGGAGCCAAACAGGGCAAGATTTTACGGTTACCTGAAATAGAGCAGACGAGAATAGCAGGCAGACCGAATCGGGTAACCGCACAGAGAAAGTGATTTTTATGAGAGGGAGATATTCTTCGAGCTGAGAGTCAGATCTAAGGATGAGAGAGAGAGAGAGAGAGAGAGAGTGAGCTAATTAGTCAGATAACGAAGAAAACAAAGGAAAAGAAGAGAGATTAGAGGCAAATTTCTATTTCAGTAGAGCTTTTCACGCTTGCCTTGGAAGTGATGCCCCCCATTAAAGGGCAAAAGCCTAACGACATTTTCAATCCAACCTTTTCTAGACAGAGAAAACTATACTCCATTATTCCTCAGAGTACATATATATATATAGAGAGAGAAGAAGAAAGAGCAGTTGAGGATAAATTTGCCGTACAAAAAAAATTTGAGAGACCAAAAATGGTGGAGTTGTGTGATTTTCTCCACACTTCTCGTTTTTTTCTTTCTCCTCTGTTTTCGAGCAAAACAGTGTGAGTTACGTATGGGACAGGATCACAGGAAGTGCGTGCTACATGTGGCAAATAGGAGTTTGCCACGTATTGGAAAGACGACGATTTCTTACCCAACGCCAACGGCACGAACATTTGCGTACTAGTAGAAACTGACCGATGGCTGTGGCGCTCCTGGTATTGCTGCAAGTAGAGCCTCTTCATCATGATTCCATCCGATAATGCTATGCAGGAATAGAAAAATATATTTGAAGTCCGCGATTTTTATAAAAAATATATTAAATATAAAATTTATATTAAAAAAATTAATTTTTAATGAGAATTTCACTCATTTTTAAAATGAGTAATATTTTACATAGTTTATAACTATATTTAGGATTGGTTTAGATTAAAGATGAAATAGTTTTAAATGAAATATAAAATTGAATAAAATATTATTTATTAAATATTATTATTATTTTAAAATTTAAAAAAGTTAAATTAGAATTTAATTGAGTTGTTTATTATATTTTGTGTGAAAATTTAAAAAAATTGTAACAATGAGATGAAATGAAATAATTTTCGAATCCAAATGGAGTATTAGTATTATTTGTACCCTTATACTAATAATAGACTATTGAGAAGAACAATAAAAAACAAGGCCTTAAATACGTATATCTTATCATATATAGTTAAAATTTACTTTTAGCATTGAATTTTTTTAACTTTATTATTCATTATTTTCACACTACATATTATATATTTTTTTAAATAATTTTATTTTTTAAACTAATTAAAATTTTCTACTCAGCATCTATATATCACAATTTGTAAGAGAAAAAAAAAAGTATAATATAAAATGTGTATAATGATGAATAGAATTTATTTATTTTTATTTTATAAAAAGTGAAATATTTTCAATCGTACATTTGAAAACTTACATACCAAGAATACTATCAACACGATTATTTATATAAGTTTTAAATAGATAATTTTTTTAAAAATCTTTTATTAAAAAATAGATCAATTATACAAAATTATAAAAGAAAGTTATATAGTTTATTTTGTCCCATTAACATTGCAACACTCGTGATGTCACGTAACTTATTAAAAAATTAAAATTAAAAAATTTTAATCTTTATTGTTTTACATATGTAGATGCCGTTTGTTTTAAATATATATTTATTTTTTTAATAAATCATGTGACACCAAAGAATAGTACTATGCTAATCAAACAAAATAAACGATATATTTGAGACGGTAATCTCATTAAAAAAAAAATTATTCTTTTTTAGTATAATTATTTAAAAAAAAAATACATATGCAGGGCTTTTTGAAAATTATACCTTCATTGCTACGCATATAATGCGTAATTCAATAAAATAGAAAAGAAAAAACTAAATAATTCCTTTTACACGACTCCAAAAAGCTTGGACATTTGCCATCACGTCAATCAAACGCTATTGAGCTCATCTTGACGTGATGTATGATGATTGAATTTTTTTCGATCTTATCGTAAGAATTTAAAAATAATATATTTGAAAGAACAGTTAATTATAGTCAACTAGGCTTAATAATAAGCGCAGAAGATAATTCAAGATACCATGATTGGTTGACTTATCAGCATTCCCATTAATCCAAAGCAACTACCGAGAGAAATTTTTTTATTCTTGTTAAATTAAAATAATTATTTTATTTATTATCTATACATATGTTTAATAAAATAAAATAAAAAAATTTATCTAGTGTATGACCTGTGTAAAAATAATTAATAAAATTTTCATTTTTGTATTGTGTAGATTTTCTATTAAAAGATAGATCAAATAATACAAAATAATATTTTTATAAAAAATTTGTGCAAAACTTAATATCTAAAACTTGTATTTAATATTACTAATTCTCAAAATCCTCACAAATATATCCACAAATACTTATATACATATAAATGGAAAATATCACCCCGGGAGTGGCTACTGACGATTCTCATTGATTTTTTTTTAATTTCTTAATAATTGAAAATTTATCTTTTGAGAAGTTTGTGATTTTATTTTTATTTTTATTTTTAAAGATTTAAGAAATTAAAAATAAATATTAAAAAAAAAACAAGAATTATCGGCGTGGCTGTAGCAGCCCCTATATATATATATATATATATTCTATATCCTCTTCCACGTTAATAACACGAAAGGACTCAAGTTAAGTCCCTTTCTATTATTTTTGTTTTTCAATTAATACGGTAACATTCCGAAACTGCGTAGAAATGGTAACTTTTACATCTTGATTCTTGGTTTGTATGATAGAAGGGAGCTGGCAGTCCGTGTTTGGTACCCATCGTATGATCAGATGTGGTGTCGCCCGTGTCAGCAATTTGACTTTTATTATTATGATGATGAAAGTTCCACGCTAGCAAACGACGCCGAATAGCAATACCTTCTGGAGTTCTTTATCGTATATAGGAAATTTAATCTATCTACTCTCTTATCATAGGATAAAATTAATAGTAATGCTACACTTTATATTTTTATTTTATTATATAATATATGATATATTTATTATTATTAAATAATAAAAAATTATTTAATAAAAGATTATATAATAATAATAAATATGTTACTTCTTATCTAATAAGATGAGAATAAAATATATATAAATGTGATGTATAAAATTTTTTGAAAATTTAATAAAAGATTATATAATAATAATAAATATGTTACTACTTATATAATAAGATGAGAATAAAATATATATAAATGTGATGTATAAAATTTTTTGAAAATTATTAGAGGGTGTTTGTAAAGGATTCCTCCTGTCTTGGATATTTTCTCTTAGCAGGTAAGCAGGTACACGTGATAGCGCAGACACAAGACCGTACGTTGAATACGACAAAGGATTACAAGACCGCATATCGAAGAGGTTGGAATCAAGCTTTACCTTAATATTATCAAGAGAGAAGGTTAGAGAAAAGGCAGTAGGTGTAGATATTTTTTTTTTATCGGATTTTTAAGGTTAGAGAAAAGGCAGTAGGTGTAGATATTTTTTTTTAATCTGTGCAATTGTCGGTTCGGTTGCGATGCATGTCGATCTATACGCTGTTGTTTATATTGTCGGAATCTAATAAAAGCGTCGGTTTAAAAATTTGTCTATTTATAAGTAGATCTATATATAGGACATGACAATCTGGATGTATTTAACATATAGGTTGCTTTAAATGTTGAGAAGTACCGATATATGTTGTGAATAATAAATAAATAATAATAAAATATTAAAATATATTAAAAAATATTGTGATATTCTCATCATTCAAACGCAAGAATAGTCTTCCAATTCAGATACATGTAAGTAGTGGGAATAGAATAATAAATTTTAAAAAATAAAAAGAAAAAAGAAAAAAAAGATAGGGAGAATATGATCTTTCTTTCGTACTAACTTAGAAGCGAGAGCTACTTTTCATTGCTTTTCATTGATGAGATTGGAGGGCATTCAATTGGGATGACGTCAACTTTTGTTGTCACCAAAGCATGAGACAGTAGGGTTTATTAAAATTATTTATCTGTGATTAATTATTTTTTATTAAAATAAATATAATATTCTTATAAATATATTTTTTATCGTAAATAATTTATTAAAATTTTATTGTTGTATATAAATTTATCATTTTGTATGCAAAATTCACTACATATCTAAACAAAAACTTTATGTATAATCACTTATACATTCATTTTGAATATTCTATTAATTTGATTAGTTGTGTTATTTTTTTAAATACAAAATAATTTATTTGATTAATCACATAAGTAAAGTGTATAAAAAATATATAAAAATAATCGCATATAACATAACTCATGTGATAACAAAAATATCGATTTAACAAAATAAATTATTTAATTTGAGAAATAAATAATCATGTCAAGTTTTAAGGAATCTATTGGTTGAATTTTTTATATTCTTATTTATTTGTTAAATGTAATATGAAACAATGATAGTTAATTTTTCTATTGAGCCATAAAGAAAACAATAAATAATTGACTACTTAAATTATAAAAACGTTTTTTCTTTTTGGGGGTGGGGGGCTACTTGAACACATTAAATTCGGTTTCGTGTCATAGTCTAGGTGGAGTCAGTAGTGGGGTGTCATGAAGTGAGATCTGTCACCTATATATAATGCATAATAAATATTAACTAGAATAATGTGGGAAGTCAAATGTCTACGGCTGCAAAGCAGAATAGCAGATTTGGTCGTTGATGGAGATGGATGTTAGGCCATTGATTAAGAAAGAACTTCTCTTGATCTCTCCGTCTATTAGTCGGAATTTTTAGTGGTGGGATGGTGTTGACCATAATAATAATAAAAGAGTGTTGCTTAAAAATTAGTACTACAAAAGGTGATCATGAGGTAAGAGTTGTTGGAGCATGCATAAACCATAATTCCTAATGATATGAGAAAAGAGAGGTTGGTTGGAGGGGGGTCCCTAGCTATAATCTCTTTTAAGTTACAGTGGCAGTGATGTTACAACAACACATGAAGAACCATGAACCAACAGATTAAAGGGATGATCAGAAACAATTAATACATGTAGTTTTAATTAATATATTTATTTATTTATTTACTTTCACGTGATGAGCATTCAAAACCAATTCAATGGTCAAATTAATTAAGACGGTTCAACTCTTTGTTAGTAATGCTAGTTACAGTTTCAAGTATGTAAATTTTGTGCCCTCTTTTGAAAAAAAATGGGATCTATTATTAAAAAAATAAATATTCATACAAGTCTAAAATTTACCAATTTTTTTTCAAATAAAGTGTGTAAGGCTTATACATACTAAGACTGCAAATATCATTTCTTATTTATTAATTGTCAGCTAGCTAGCTTGCCTCGTTGCTCACAGTTTAAGTGGTTTTCTTTGTCTACTATTTGAATGGATAGTTACTAAAAATATACTACATTGACAAATATGATTAGACATGATAAATTAAGCTTAGTTATAAAAAAGTAATGCTAGGTACAAATCTTAAATGTATACGACTTTTATAAAATGTAGGTTCCACCAAGAGAAGCTGAATTTTTCACACTTTTTCATAGTGAGATTTAATTGTTTATAAAATAATTATGCGAGAATGCATTTAAGACTTGTATATATCATTTCTGTTTATATAAATGGTCTTGACCTCTTGGGCCGTCTTGGCTGCTGAGCTGGTAGTGAAGACCAAACATGGGCCTAAACAGAAAAGGCCCAACTAGAACGGATCATTCCGTTGTAAGAAATTACGAGCAATGGACCGGAATCAATGTAGGCCTGTCGAGGCAAAATGGGCCCACGCACTAAGAGCGAGAATGGCAGTTCGTCCAGCTCGAACCATCTGCGTGCCTGCAGCAAGCAAGAAGACTGTTAGGTACCTCTTCCCAGGAAAGAAAAATATAATATATAAAAAGGAAAAAAAAAAAGAAAAAAAAAAAAAGAAAAAGATCGTGAGCAAAGCGGTGGTTACGCTCGCTTTGTGAGCTGCGTGTCCGTACCGACTCCGGAAACCCCAATGTCAATTCACGAGGTATTTTTCTGCCTTTCACAAATCATACTCGAAATAATTTATCATCGACGATCACTTCCGCAGCAGGGCAAAGCATGGGAAATTTTGTGTAGATTATGCTTTTAGTTAGTGTTTTATTACTATGTTTAGCGAATTCCGTTTAAGATTTCTGCCGACTGTTGTTGAGATTCAAGAAGTGCTCTAAAATGTCTAACGAGATAACATTCACATGCAAATGTCATTGGTAGTCTGTCCCTGAAAAATAATTTGTTTGCGAAGCATGATTAGTGCATTTTGAGCATTCCTTGCTTTTCTTTATTCAGGTTTATATAAGATAAAAGTCCCGCAGATACGACATTTAATGTTTGTGTAGAAAATATATTGTAGCAAATGTGAAGTAGAATGAATGTCGCACTCGCATAGGCTGCCATGTCGAAATTTTTTATGTATACGCTATTATGACAAACAGATGACGCGAGACGGCACAGACGATTAGTATTTCCCTGCATGAAAAAAGAATATCAGTAAAATCTTTGTTAAACTAACATATAAAAGTTCACAGCATGTTTTCTATAATTAATGCATTTTATTGAAGAGCAGGGATATAACCCAACTACTATGGAAGTATACAAAAGGAAACATCCAACTAACAAGAAGAATCTCTAATAGTTTTTGTGCTTTTTTTGTGCTTTTTGAATTTGGGAAACTCTATTTACCAAGAGCTGCTTTATTTAAGTGTTTGGAATCTGCTTGATGTATTAGTGCAAGATATTTCTTATTGATAGACTAAAGACTATGGAAGCTGTGCTGTGGCTAATGTGCCAGAAGTTGAGCGTGATGTTGATGTGTTTGAAAGAATCTCTTACACTTAAGAGTCATATTCAGAAAACGATATTGTAACTTAATGTTGAAAGAAAGAAAAAAATTGTAACATGAGTAAAAAGGGGCTTCCTGCGCTTTTCTTGTGGAAAAATTAACTTTAAATCTTTTTTCCCTACCTGAATAGCTGCAGGGAAGGGTTTAACTTTGTAATCTGTTCTCGTCACTTTATTGCAATGTATATTGAATGCCGCCAGCACCATGTGTAACCATTGGAGGCAGTGCTTGGAAGCATGCAGTAAGGAAGTGTTTCATTCATCAATTACAAAATATAATGTATTATTGTTTTCTCTAAGGCGTTATGCTCCTTTGCATCTCTTATTATGATGTTCCAGTGATGTGGTCTTTTCTATTCCTTACAGTGTACTTTTGAGGGTATAAATTTAGTTAGTTAAAGATTGTTCGCTCCAGTACTTGCCATAATTTGCCATCTTCTCAAGGTCAAAAGGTGGCCAGGGGAGATGTCTGGGAAAGCATCAAGTTCACAGTCTAGTGTTGGTTTGAGTGGACCTGGTGGCCTGTCACATGTTTATATCCAATATCCACCCCTACAATGCGAAATTTCTGGATCAAGGGGGTTATTCTATGACGATGGAAATAAGTTACTACTCTCCCCAACACTTGATCAGGTAATAAGAAGAACTCAAACGAAGTGCTCCTGTACTTGCATTTGAAAGATTTGGCCTTTCTTGAATCACATTAAAACAATTCCATCAGATTTTAATTTTGTGCTCCTATTCAAAGGATATGGTGTCTTATTTGATTTTTCTCACCATTTCTCTTTTTATAATAGGTCTTCTCATGGAAAACTATGCCATTTTCTCCTCTTGTTGCCCCTACCTCTGATACGATAAGTGAGGGCCCCATCTTATCTATCCGGTATTCTTTAGACGCGAAGTTTATTGCAATCCAACGGTCTAATCGCGAGATACAGTTTTGGCATAGAGAAACTGGGGAAACTTTTAGCCAGAGGTGCAGATCAGAGTCAGAGAGTATTCTGGGTTTTTTTTGGACGGATTGTCCATTATGTGATATTGTATTTGTAAAGACCAGGTAAGGGAAGTTTCCATATGCTTCACGTGAATAGAAAAGAATGAGGGCATTACTTTGCACTGATTAACTATCATTGTTATCATTATGAATTTGATACTGATTGACATCACTGCATGGTTTCTCTCCCTCTCCACCTTGCCCACCCTCTGTTTATATTCCTGCATTTTTATTTTCATTTATTTATTTATTTGTTGTTTTGGGGGGGGGGGGGGGGGGGGGGAGCAATATTTTTCAACTAAATTTGGATTTTTTTTTTCTCTTTTCTCTTTTGTCTTACTGAGTGGAGTAATATTACAGTGGGCTGGACTTGTTTGCATACAATTCTGAATCAAAATCACTTCATTTGGTGGAGACAAGGAAATTGAATGTCTGCTGGTATGTTTACACGCATGAAAGTCGCTTGGTTCTTCTTGCTTCTGGAATGCAGTGCAAGACCTTCAATGGATTTCAGGTATGTGTTACCTTTGCCAATTTTAGCTTACAATGCCTTTGGTCCTTGCCAATGTATGTTTCATTTGATAGGCTGGATTGGTGTATTGGAAAAATTGACTAGGAAACTGGTGTCAAAAACCTCCAGTCGCTCTGATATATGCAGTTTAGATATGGTTGTGAAACTAACTTTATGGTTTTGTTTAGACTTTAGAAGCAGAAGTTGAAGAAGAACTCTTCATTATTTCATTTGCATAGGATCTTAAACTGTCCATCCAAAATATCTTACTCCTATTCTGCTCCAAAACTGAGATTAGTTGGGAATCCTTGAATCATCCTCTATAGACATGTCTCCTTCAAAGCAATGCATATGATCATTTCAATGTGCAACATGTAGGTTATCATTCTCATCTGGTATTGTGATGTTAGTTTAAAGTTTGGCGTTTCATCTTCATTCACTACCTTAAGATGGGTACCTGTATGGGCAGCTGTCTTTTTTCCTTCTATTTTTTTCTAAGTAGCTGTGTTATGCTTGTAAATCATACTTCTATAAAGCAAAATACGATAATGGTAAGACCGCATGCATATTTAAATAAAAATGGTGCAACCATGTGCATGCAAATCTTAATCAATGAACATTTGGTCGGCCAACTTCTTTTACCTGAATCGCCTATCATCTGATATGGTTACAATTTCTTCTACTTAGCTTTCATCTGCGGGGATTATTCGTTTGCCAAGATTCGAGATGGCGATGGCTAAACCTGAGGCTAACAGTAAGCCTGTCCTCGCTGCTGAAGATATCTATATTATTACAGTGTAGGTTCCAGTTGTTTTGTTTCTCTTGCAAATATATCTAATTTGTTAGTCATTAAGGTGCATCCTAGTGGTCTATGGGCGGGCTTGAGATGAACTGTAGACTCAGACATCCTGGGCTCAATTCCGCACTAGGATTTTCCACGGATTACTTGATACACTGTTGGCATGGGTGAGGTCATGTATCCGGGGTTTACTCTCCAAGGGTTGGTCTCAAGGGCCCTGCCTTGGTGAGGTTCCACAGTGTATATGTATATATATTTAAATTGTTCCCAAGCATTAAATTTTTTGGCACTGTTCACAGCTATGGTAGAATATACTGCTTGCAAGTTGATAGGGTTGCAATGCTCCTCCACTCATATAGGTTTTACCGTGATGCTGTTGTACAACAGGTAAGTTTTTGCATCAAATTCTTTCTTTTCCAATGCTTTGATTCACTTAAAAAATCCACTGGTGGCCGAGATATAGAAAAGCTTTTTCCAGTTCCTGAAGGATAGAGGTGGATATACAGGAGTGTATTGTATAAAAGGAATAGACGTGGTTGGAATCTCAAGAATAAATTCCAACCTGCTCCCAGTAAAGTGAAATTAAATGGACAATAACTACTTCCACTTTTGAGGAAATTACCTCTACTTAAATATAAGTTGAAATTTCTTTGTTTTTAATCAATTTCTAATCCCGGAATATGCTGCCTGCCCATTAAGTCTCTAGCTTGAAGGACAAATTGTTGTTTTCTGTTATTTTGGATTACACATTTATCTGTCTTCTGGACCACAATTGATTTTGTAATTTGACATCAGTCTTACTATTGACTATTTACAAATTGATGTTGATTATCTGCAGGGTTCTTTGCCTATTTATTCAAGCCGGATTGCTGTGAGTGTGGTTGATAATGTGCTGCTTGTTCACCAAGTTGATGCGAAGGTCATTATACTGTATGACATATTTGCAGATTCTCGGGCACCCATATCTGCCCCACTTCCTCTATTGTTGAGGGGTCTCCGCAGATTTAATTCTTCTGCTTCTCGATCTGGTAGGGAAGATATCGAAAGTTCAGAGGCTAATGTTGTAAGTGGAAATGAAACTATCACCTATGGAGATGAATGGATTTTTCTTGTTCCAGACCTTATATGTGATGTTGCTAGCAAGTGTCTGTGGAAGATTCATTTAGATTTGGAGGCAAGTTCTCTTTTCGTTTCTTTTCTTTTTTCTTTCTTTCTTCTTCTTCTTTTTTTTTTTTTTAATATCATTTATCAATATTAAGATATTCTTCTTGCAATGAATGTCTATTCTTCTTTTTCCTTGCAGGCAATTTCTGCTAGTAGCTCAGAAATGCCATCAGTACTAGAATTTTTGCAGCGACGAAAGTTGGAAGCCACTAAGGTAGTACTCTTTATGCAGTTTAGGTATGCTCAGCATTTAACAGGTTGTTTATGGGGAATACGTACAGCAAGTACAAGTAGTCCATTCCTTCTTCCATAACTCCGAACACATATCTATCATCAGAAATAAAGCCAATTGCCCAAATAAAATGTAGTGATCATCAATGAAGTAATGAAATATGAAATATGTCATTGTCTTGAGTTATAAAAAATATCCTAATGCTTTTCGGCCCTTGCTCTTCTTTATGTGAAATTGCTTGATGAATTAGCAAATGGTCATTCTACTTCACTTCTGCTGTTTCAGGCTAAACAATTGTGCTTGGCAATAGTACGCACAATTATTCTAGAACACAGACCTGTGCCCATGGTTGCCAGGGCAATGGATATTTTGGTTACCAATTATTCCCACTCTATCAAAACAGGTAGCTATCTCAAGGGAATAAAATCTGAGAAGACATCACCTTCTACTGTCCCGCATGTGAGTAGTCCTAGTGCTGTGGCTGAGGTAACTGCAAGTAGAGTAGGTGCACTTGAGAAGTCTGTTCAACATGAATTTGCTGCTGGTGTGGACAGTGAGCTCTTTAATAGATCTTCAACTTTGTTGAGTTCAGACTCTGAGGATAATGCCATCTCTGAACCACAAAAGACCAATTCAAGTGATATTCACTTTTTTTATGGTAAAGTGGATGGAGAAAATTTAATGGGTGCCGAAACTTCTAGTACTGATGTTCAGCCAACATCTTTACAACATCAACTTCTTGGACCGAGTAACAATGCATTGAATGCGACTGCGCCTGAGCAGCAGGAGGCTCAACTTACTTCACCAGCAATTTCACCCGATCAGATGTACAGCTTTATCTTTGCTCCAATTGAGGAGGAGATGGTGGGAGACCCTTCCTACTTGGTTGCCATCATTATTGAGTTCCTTCACAGGTATGCTGTATTACTGAACTTGGAAGTTGATTCAAGGCTGTAAAAGCAAAGCATGATGATTCTCATTTTTCAGTCTAAGCTCTTTATTTTTACTTAAAGATTATAGATCATTCCCCAGTCGTCAATCTGGTCAATATGTGCTTGAGGAGCTCATTTTTTACGTGGAATTAGTTGATCATTACTAAAGGGCTGATGCTGCTCTGTGATAGCTAGTTGTGAGAGCCACTCCCTGCGTTATGATAGCCTCGTCCGTGCCCAAATTGTACAAATGTGTGTAATAAGCATGATTAGAACTCCCATCAGTGGTCTAGTTTGTGACTCAGATGGTACAAAAGTGTAGAATTTATTGTAAAAAGGCTCGTGATACTTTTCTGGACCAGACTGAAAATAAAATCAAGCCTAAAAGTGATAATGTGACGATATTACTAAACATTTGAACACGTGCATACACTTGTTATAATGTAGTCACTCTTTATTTTTCTATTCTTGTCCCATGAATTCTTATCTGTATCTACTTTTGCAGTGCTAATTCAGAAAAGGTTAAAGTGCATCCAAATCTTTATGTCTTAACCATACAACTGCTAGCCCGCTACGAGCGATATGCAGAGCTTGGACTTTATGTCATAAACAAGGTCTTGGCATTGCTTCCATATATGAGTGTGTGGTTGAAAGGTTGTCTATGCAATGTTTATGTGGGATTTGATGTTAACAGAGAGAGTTGTTTTGCCACAGATTGTTGAACCTTCTAAAGAAGTTGCATTGCAACTCCTGGAGTCTGGTCGTCAGAATATCCAAACAAGGAAGTTGGGTCTGGATATGCTAAGGCAGCTTTCTTTACATCATGACTATGTATTGTTTTTAGTGCAAGATGGTTATTATCTTGAAGCTTTACGTTATGCACGGAAGTATAAGGTATTACCTATTTTGTCAATCTCATTATAAAATAATGAGAAAACAAATTACTAATTCATGTCTTTTTTTTTACATGACATAAATGTTTCTCAATAGCTGGTTTTGTCTTTCATTATTTTTATCAAGCTCTTGCTGTGAATCTGTTTAGAATCTTTTGATAGATAGTATGTGTTTGGTAACATGGAGTTAAATACATAAAACTCTCCCTATTTGGAAGCTTTAGAAAAGCTAAAAAAGAGTGAGAATATATGGCTTTATTTCCCAGTCCATTTCCCCGACTGTGTTTAAGGTTGATCTTGCTGTCTTTTCCTAAAATATTTGGGATGTTCTATTTGCTGAGTAGATGGTTTCGGTTTTTCTTTTTGAAGTTTTAAGATCAGCAGGACACGTCATTCAAAGGAGGATGGTTGTTGTTACTTGTTATTATAATTTTTTCTGCCAAATCCTTTTCCTGATGGTACTTTCGGTGTATGTTAGTGGAGTTGATTGTACTTTACAATTTGCTCATTTTTTCCCATTGTAACCTGTGTTTATAGTTGGTTGTTTGTCTTGGTGAAGCTTTGGACTTACAAATTTTCAGGTTAATACCGTCCGGCCTTCATTGTTCCTGGAAGCAGCGTTCGCTTCCAATGACTCGCAGCATCTAGCTGCTGTTCTGAGGTTCTTTTCGGATTTTACTCCTGGCTTCCAAAGTACTTCTGATCACAATACCTATTATCGCATTCTCAACGAGATGAACTCGTCCATTGCTGCTTGAAGTTTCTGCCAAACGGTTTAATGTTGGAATGGCTGGTCATTGTTACTGAAGTGATTATGTTATGTGTGGATCCCAACACAGGACGAAAGGTAAGTTCCCGTATCAAGTTATTTTTCCATGGACATGGCTCGCAGTAAATAGAAGTAATCCCCTGAGAAAGTGACGTAATATGTGTTGGATTAAGGCAAGTAATCATTTCAACTTTACCACCTTCCAAAGGTCTAAAAAGAGAACATGGAACAGGTTTACTGTGTTTGTCTACTCTTTGTAAAGTTGGACATGATGTTCATCGATTATGAATTATAATATTTCCAGTTTCCACTACTTTAGCAATGAATTATAGTATGTCAATACATAAAAATTAAATAAAAACATGTTGCGTTTACATGACTCCAGAATTTCTCGTCGTAAAAAGTACAGAGCCCAACAATTTGTGCACATGGTTTGATGACAGACATTTCGCTTAGTTTGGATAGAGAAACAGTTTTATGTTATTATAACTTTTCTAAATTTTTATATAAAATATAATAAATAATTTAATTTTTTTAAAAATTAAAATAATAATAATATTAAAAAATAATATTTTAATAATATTTTATATAAAATCAACTCGACTCATTTTATTATTCAAACTACGCCTAATTCACATCGAGCCCGGATGTAGCCCACTTCATATTCAGGCAAAACTTATAATAGGACCCGCCTCTGTCGGTTCAGGCTTAAGAGTTGTGCGCCGGTCTCAAGCCCACTACACATCATTTCTTTCACCGACAGGACCATTCCCGAAAAAACCAAAACCTCAGGACCTTCGTGAGTAGGGAACATGCCAAATCAATGAAATGCAGTTCTTTGTACAAAAAATTTGCTGTAACTAGAGCCCCATGATCGTCTTCTCTTAAGAAGCAGACTCTCTTGGCCCACTTTAGTTGACTTCAGAATGCTGTTTCCCAGAAGTCAGGATTTGAGTGGCAAATTGTCAGTGACTTAATACAACATTAATGGCCTATGTTGTAGAAAGCTCCATCCCTTAAATGTTTCAATATATAATAAATAAATAAAACCAGCATGCTGGTTTAAAATGTTGTAATTTACTCCAACTTGAAATCATAACCTTAATATGTTTCTTGGTTTGAATCCTTAAAAATTGCGTGTATGACTCCTGCGCCTAAAAAGGAGAGCCTTAGGAAATCTAGCAACTCTTATTGCAATTGGAATACAGTGGACTGAAGAACCAAAAGTAAAACGTACGGGACTAGATCTAAGTAGATAAAGCCGTAACTTTTTAGACAATAAAATGGGCAACCAAGACTTGACCCAAACAATACGTATATGACGATACGATGAACTAGTCGTTATCACTACCAGTTCACTCTTCGCCTCGAAATCGTCCTTTCCGAAGACAATTTTTCAGTAACTTTTCTTTGGACCTTCAGGGTGCCTGTCGTGGGGCAGTGACAGATTGAGCCTATGTTCATGCATTGGTTAGAATTTCCAATCAAAATTACAACATATGGCCTATTTTACGAAACTCCGAGAAGGCTACAATTAACCAAATACCAATATATACATATATTTATGGAATTGCCCAACATCAGTATCAAGGACCCCAACAGCAACAGGTTAAAAAACAAGGAAAAAAAAAAAGAAAATAAAGAAAGAGGACTCCGATGGCAATTAATTGGAGTGGTTTTCTTTTAGGTAACGGTCAGACGGCATGACAAATTGACAATAATGAGACGACGGCAATTGAGGTAATGCAAGTTGACAGTTTTCCCACACAGAGGCAGACTAGGCAGTACTCGTACCTTTTCCTACGACAACGAGGATATCTAGGGAATAGTCCTCAAATATGTAAAAGGTCCCATGAGAAACAAAATTATTATGATTATGTTGGGTTTCTTTTAACTACTTATGATCTTGTACTTGATCAGGTTGGCGATTAGATTATTTGGGTGTCTGTCGTCCATTGGGCTTTGCAAGGGGTTTCCATCACGCAGTGCCCACCAATGCATGGCAGCAGTAGTACTATCAGTCCTAAACATCGGAAAAAAGAAAGAGAGAGAAGAAGAAAAAGACAAAAAAAGTCATGTGTGGAGGAAGCAGTCAGTAGACTCAGTACAAAAAGATGATAAAAACACAAGAGATGGAAAGAGTACTTGCAGGCTTAGGACCACTGCAGGGAGAGGATACCAGACAGCATCGGTCATCAATTTAAGGCAAGTACTATGCCCTACCAAACTAACCCTGAGTGCATAAATTCAAACCTCTCTCTCTCTCTCTATCTCTCATCTACATCATGTGCTGTTTCCCTAACAAGTACGCACAACGACAGCTAGCTGCATGCGAACATGAAAGAAATGACAACGTCAGATGTTCCATCACCCAATCAAAGGGAGAGAGAGTGAACTTTTACACTTTAGGTAATGCTACAGTTACCGCCCAAATATACCGTTTTTCTTACCGCTTGATGTGGCAAACCACGTGTCTTAATTAAAAGAAAATGAACGAAAGGCAAAAGACGTCTTCCGCCCAACCCCCTAAAATTTCCTCTTCATAAGTCGAACTCCCTAACTCCTCTTTCACTTGCGCACTCTCCCTCGGCGAAAAAGATCGCAAAAGGTACTTTTGATCTGAACAATCAAACTTTTCTCATCTGTCCAGCAACTCATTCGCCCTCTCTTTGTATCCGCAGACTGCCAGTAGCAAACAGGGCTTCAATAACCTCTACAACGGAACTCAACAAGAGAAGATCGTAAAAAAATCAAATAAATAACCAAAATATACGAAACATATTTTAGAAAAGGTTTGATGAAAAATATTGGAAAAGAACGTAAAGTTAGATCCTTTCCTTATGATATATATCCATATAAATTTGTAGTTCTTCCTCTCCGGTCAGATCTCCTTCTTCCATAAAGCCTCTAATCGCAACGCCTCTTGCTCCTCAGTAAGTTTTCTTTTTAATATATTTTTGCTTCTTTTCTTTCTTTCCCTATTATTATTATTTTTAATTTTGTTTTTTGGGTTTTGCGTTGCAATGTTATGAATTTCTAATATTTGTTGTTCCTGGGTTTTGTTGCTCTTGGTTGTCAGGTTGAGAACCCGGGCATTTGCTCTTGAAATCGAGGCGTTGGACCAATTTTTGGGACTTGAGAATACACGGCCGAGATTGATTATTTCAGTTGGAATGGAAGATTCGGGGATGGAAAGCTCGAAGTTGAGGTTCGCCTAGTGTAGGGAAAAATGCTACTAAGTGGAGAGTGGAGTTAGGGTTTATTTTTTGGGAGAGAAGAGCAAAAGGAAATGAAGCCGACTGATCAAAAAATTTTTTTGAGTTGGCATGGAAGACTTGGGGATGGAAGGGCAGACGAATAGACTACGAAGTGGAGAGTGTTTTTAGGAGAGAGAGAAAAAAAGAAAGGAAGATGACTGATCTAAAATTTTATTTTTTTACTTTAAAATTGATGCCACATCAAGCGGGAGCAGGCAGCGGGAGAATCAAGCAGTGGACATAGCATTTTCCTTTACACTTTTTAGACGGTAAAATGGCTCAGAACCAAAGGATATATATATGCAGCATCCTTTAATAAAGGGAGAAGATGAAATTAAGAAAAATGATTATCCAATATACAAAATTCACTGATTCTGTGTTTTTTTATTTAATAATTAAAAAAGTGGTTTTAGATGATGTTATAAATTTTTTTTAAAAATAAATTTAAAATTTATTAAAAATACATATATAACTTTTTTTGAAAAATAAATAGTTTATTCGATACTCACCATTAATAACTTTTATATATGATATAGAGGATCCTGAAATTAATGGGCAACCGTTATCTAATCTAGTTGTTCAAGGAAAGATGCTCTTGTCGATCTAGCATAATTCTTATATATCTAACCGCCCTACTTCATATTAAAGAGTAATGTCAATTATAAGTTTTAAATAAATAAATTATATATAAATGTTTTTGTAAAAAAATAAATCTTATTAGAAACTAATAATTTGTTTACATTTTTTGAGATGGGGTCCATTTTTTTTTATTAAATTACGCAGATTTTATATATTTAAGAATTATACAAATCATTTTTTTAAATTAAGTTAAAAAGGTTGTTTTTCTTGCATGTAGCTAGGAAGAAATCTAACTAGCGTTCGCTTCTTGGTTTTTCCATATCATATACACGTAAGCTTCTTAATATAAAGAAAAATATTTATTCACTATAAGAGAAAATCATTAAAAATAGTCATTTTGGTTACTAAATTTTGATCACAAAAACTCACTTCTCTTATAGTGATTTGTTGTCAGTTATTTTAATTATTACGAAAGTGATTTTTTTAAATTAAATTAATCAATTTTTATCACAAATAACTCTTTTTTTTTTAATAATGTTTGTAATGAAATTCATACTAGTACGAATAACATGATTTTTTTTAATGATGAACGAGCTAGTAAAACATAATCAAATAATTTCAAGAGTATTTGGGTTAGCTTTGCACAATACTACTCATCATCTCATGATGTGGTATTACATGATTGAAAACTATTTATTATATTTTACTTGTGAATCTATTATTTAATATCACATTATGGGATGATAAGAGGATGATGAAAAAATAGAGAATAAATAAATTTTTTCTTTCGTATATAATGATTATTAGGCCTGTGCAAAAAAAGTCATGGGCTGATTTGTCCGCATGATCCGAAAATGGTCCACTCGATTTTTGTCGAGTTCATCGGATCAAGTTAAATAACGGGTTGACTACACCTATATTTGGTCGAAACCGAAGAAACCGAACACTTTTTGAATCGAACTGTTCTCCTTAAAACCCTAGCTTCATCGCCGTTCATCATCTTCATTTTTTGTCGCCCTTCTCAAACCTTCAAAGAAGAAAAGCCCCAACATGTGGTTGGCAAATCCAAACTGCTCTCCTGCTATGCCAGACGAGCTCAAGAGCATGTTTTCTACAAAGGGAGAGCTCCTAAAGGAGATTAGAGGAAAATATTCAGTATACAATCGCCCCAAAATAGTCAAGGGAAAATTTTATTGTTCTATTTTTGCCATTGTTCTACTAATAAAAAATACATAAATAATTCCTCTGTTCTTCCCTATTTATTTGGATTCTCTTTTATGTTGCGTTCTTGATGGTTTTGTCTTTGTTTTATCTTCCAGAATGAGTGGGTTATATGAGGTTTGGTTCTTACTGTGATGTTGTCTTGCACCTTATTCATTTCTTGCTCATTTCATATTTCTTGTTTATGTTTTTATTCATTTCCTACACCTCGTTCTTTCTTCACCATTGTCGTTGATGACGTGAGACCAAGGACTAGATGGTTGAGACGGGAGTATCGATGGTCTAGACCATGGCGTAGCAGCAATGGTTGGACTAGAGGGTGTGGGCCGAGACTCAGTTGATTTGGGAGTGGGTTGACTCGATACAGCACTGATTGGATCCGATGAAGAAGACGATTTCAGTATTTTCAATTTTTTTTTTCCCAATAATAATATTAGGCGGGTCATACGGGTTCGACTCGATTTTGTTTTGGTGGGTCGGTTTGGATCGATTTGTTGTCTTGTTATAGATGATTCGGGTCGGGTCGGGCACAAACCCTACTTAATCAGCTCGGGTTTCAGGCCTAATGATTATATATGGTACTAGTACTTCAACTAGACCTTGCTCCAAAGTTTTTCTTGAATGAATTTTTTTTTTTTTTCTCTTTTGGGTAATTAATACTTAGTCTGCAAGTTGATGGCTCCCAAGAGATTATTCATAACACAGGGGTCTTTCATGTCAACGTCTTGATAATTTAAAGATATGAACCAAGAGCCAGTGATTGAAGTAAATGTGGGAGACATTATTATTCCATCGCTAAGATACAACTACCAAATTCACATGCATGCTCTGTCTGTGAAGCACTTTTGTTGTCATTCTCAATAAACATCGAAAAGTGAATCTCTCTCTCTCTTTCTCTCTCTGCGCATTTAGCGTCACAGGGAGAATCAAACACCGATTAACAGAAATTGCACAATTAATTAATGCATCTGATCAAAGCATAAAGAACTTAAAAGTAAGTAATGATCCATTCGCAACTAGCTTCAGAGGTTCAATATATATATATATATATATATTTTTAAAAGTACTCTTTGGTGAAGTGTTTACCTCAATACATAAATAGCTTGTTATCACCGTGTTTTTTTCCTGGCCTTCATAAATATATATATATATATATATCTAAATTCTTAATATTCTAGCGTAAAATATTTCATTAAATGAGGTAAAATGTAATGCTAAGATTCGAAATCAATACCTCTACTAATACTATATATATATAATTAACAATGCATCATGATCAGCTTCCCATGTAATATTTAGCCTTGTTACAATCTTTATTCTCATCAACATTGACTCAAAAAGTTCAATCCTTAGCTAGCTAGGACCTCGGGCACACTAAATCATGGCCATTTCATCAATACAGAAAAATAAAAAACAAAAGGAAATTAGGAAAGGAAAGGAAATGGACGAAGGATATGACATAAATAAAAGATGCCCCCACCTCCTTAATTCAACATCTGAAAAGAAGTCCTTTCTGTGGTCCAGAAACTCTCTAGTTTCAGACAACAATATTGATATCGTACGTACCCATATTGCACCAAGAGCTTTTAATTTTAAGGAGTTCAAAGAGCTACCGGCCTTTATATTAATTAGACAGTTCAGGTCTAATATCATTTAAATGTAGGGGAAAAAAAAAAAAGCTCACCATCCATGCATCCATCATGCTCATGATCATTAATTAAGGGTTATATATGTATGGAATATTTGAGGGTGCGGGTCTGCTTTTTTATCCTTCAAAGTGATGCATGCAGGCCAGCATGGTGCATGGGCCCTCTACTTGATCTCATTACGGCCACTTGCTGTATTAATTTTCTTTCATCGGCCACTTGCTAATTTTCCCTTTCTCTTCGTTTCTGCAAAAATATCTCTTCCAAATATTAAATTTGGAAGGTGATCATCAAGCTTATGGCGTCGCATGTGAAATATTCAAAAATTAAAGAATGTTTGAAAAAACCCGTTTCATTACCTGATCTGCAGCCTCTTAGGTCAAGTACTCTCTCTCTCTCTGTCTATATATATATATATATATATATATATTCACTGCCTATAAATTTATTTGAATTGTGCACTTTAAACTCATCAATAATTTAATATTATATGCTGTTCCATTTAAGTGCTAGCTTTAGGTGAATTATTATTTATATATCAACCTAATAATAGAGAAATATTAAAGCTAGATAGGCGCTATCGGTCGAACGTAAGGATCATCGAATTTTGATCTTATATGGTCCTGAGAAACTGCATTTAAATCGTTTGACGTCCGGAACCATCTAAGACAAACAAGAATTTAAATATAAAGGGTAGTGCTACATCCACAAAGATGTAGCCGGAATACCTACCGAAGAAAGATTTTTTTTTTTTTATATTTTTAAATAACTTTTTAAAAAAATTCACAACATCACTAAAAAAATATTTTCTTAATGACTAAGTAAAATAAAATTTCGAGACACACTTTGAGTACCGAATTCATTTCTCAAATATAAATTAAGTCCCGACAAATACATGATGATCTGATCATACGTATGTACATTAAAAACTTTTGTTTAATGGAAGTATCAACTTTTCATGAGAAAGTAATTAACAGTGACAAAAATGAAAAAGAATGTACGTCGCATGCATCCAAACAAGCTAGCTAGGTTTGGACATCAGGGACATGGATGACCACTCTAATTTGGACCACGTACAGTACATGAGAACACAGTTACAGGCCAGGGGAAGGATAAATGAGATCATCAGTTCGTATAAAAGAGAAAAATGTGATCAGAAAGGCCCCGAAGAGGATTTTTCGTGGGCAATGTCGCGTTCAAGCCACCTAATGGGGAAGAGAGATGAGGAACAATTAACACAAGACAGTGACCGATCTCCTTTAGCCAGCCATAAAAGACAATGAACGAAGCGGCTGGGAGACAGAGAGCTGAGAGAGAGAGTAGAAACAAGAAACCTGCATGATGAGCCATATTTCATAATTATAATGAATTGAACCAGCTCATGTGCTAGATAGTTAGCTACTTGGAAGCTGAGATCAATTAGATCAGTTTCCCAAGATATTGCCATTTTATTTGTGGGTACTGCATGCATGGACGAGAGACCAAGTACCTGCAGACTCTTGGACTAGTGCATGAATGGTAAATTCTTATCGGGTTTCCAACAAAATTATGCTCATATATGGGTCCATGCATGCTCAAGAAAAGAATTACCAGCTAGCTAGCTCCATCAATATGCGAGCCCGACTTCAGCCAGATTCATGCATATTGCTATTTTAATCCGGCCCCAGCTTATACGTTTGCGACATCATGATGTATTTAATCAAGAAGAACATGATACATACATGTATATATATAGGTAAAATAGTCATTAATTAATTCAACATTGAGATGATTAGGTACGTAATTGCATAAACCTAACAAACAGGGGTGAACTAATACAAAAGAAGTCGATCGGTTAGCTCTGATTATGATCTGCTTAAACTTTTGGGCTGGCCTTCTGCTTATTATATATCATGAGTCATTGAAATGTACATAATTATAGTTAGAAGTACGAAATCATATATATAAACTGCTTTTATATATATACCAATCGATCCCCGGCTACAAAATATTGACCCAAACTTAAAAAGGGCGCCTAGGGTCGGATATATGGTAATATCATTATGGACATG
The DNA here is from genome assembly GCA_011037825.1 of Carya cathayensis. Classification (NCBI taxonomy): domain Eukaryota; kingdom Viridiplantae; phylum Streptophyta; class Magnoliopsida; order Fagales; family Juglandaceae; genus Carya; species Carya cathayensis. The sequence goes on along the minus strand of QGSO01000255.1, from coordinate 228,628 downwards.
TAATTACGTCGCGTGCGTGTGATATATATAGCCATGTGATGAGCCAACGCAAACGGCAAGTGCCATATCTGATGTGATGTTCACTTCAGACAATTTCAAATTTTATGACGAGCAAGCAATATATGCAAATAAGTGGGTGCAGTTGCATTGAACCCCCAATTAATATGGTCCCCTCCCAAATTTAGTCACAACTCAATCTGCGACAAGGACTTTAATGGCAACTGGCGACGAAAGGGTACTGTTTATTTGCAATTGCATGAATGAATTAGGGGTGCCGGTACTGGTACTGGCCGGTGGTTGATGTCGTGGTCCTCGTCCTCGTCCCCGTCGTTAGGGTTAAGAAATTGGGGGGGAGCATGCATGTTGGGTTTGGGTCCACTTTGAAAGGAAATTAAGCAGCAGTACTACATCATGAGCTGCATATATGCTTCGGTCGTATGTATGATATATATATATATATATATACATATATATTAGGAAATGATCGAAATCTAGAAAGGTGCAAATGGTAGGCTCAGCCGACGTTCTAATTATAAGAAGAGTTCGTAATCTATAAGAAAAAGCACAATAAATTGTGTGTGAGAAATAGAGGTCAGATGGTGACTTGTCTGCGATGGTAAAGAAAGCTAGCTAGAATTATGAAAAAAGTGAGGGACCGGGAATAATGGCAAAAAAGGAGCGAAGCATGCACGGATAAAGCAGACTGTTTTTGCAGAGAGACTCCAAAAATTTGATTAACTTACTATTTCCAAATTCACATACATGAGATACCCCCTTCCAACAACGATTAATAATTAAGATCTCCCTCTCTCTAAAATACATGGATTTTTCTTTCAAAACTAGATCATGTTGCTGATGATCATCCTTTTCAAGATTTCGTAAAAACTACAGACGTACTTGTTCTAGGTTTGGTTAGGATCGATGCACTAATTGATGGATCTACGGCCTACTCGCTAATTAAGCGTCAAAGATCATCAAGCAATGGGTGGATTGCATGGTTTTTGTTACTCAGAGGGGGAAAGTGGGGGGTTGGGGGGGTGGGGGCGTGGATGAATATTTGGTTTTCCGGGCCCGATTGTGTTATCCTCTTGACAATATTGTTTAAGGACCACTTTTCAAAATCCCTGCAACTGATATAAAACAGCCAACAAAGTTATAAAGAACAAACGCCAACTATGAGTAACTGGTCCTGGAGAGAGAGAGAGAGAGAGAGTTTCCAACTATGGCGGGTCATGTCATTTCTTTATAGCTCAAGAACGTAGTGGTGACTCATGGATACACGTACATGCAATTAGAGAATAAGAGGAAGAGACAGATCTAGATGTGCAGGGTCGGAAGATTAAAAAAGATGTCATGAAACATAGCTATCCCCTGATCAGCTTTCAAGTAGATAATGATACTAAGGAGAGACTTTTGGAATATAAATTTTAATATATATTATTTGCACATGATCTTCCATACATACATACATATATACATGTAAATCTCTCATCCTTTTTTATTACCTTATATAATATTTAAAATTTAAAAGAAAAAGATACTTCATGAAGTCAACCTACAAGTTGTAAGTAGTACTTAAAGAAACGTCGCACAATAAATTTATAAGATTTAAATCAATCCGTCCATAGATATATAGCTAGATCGATCTTTCATTATTTTTTGACAGAACACATACCAATAATGTGGGTTGAGGCCGCTGACGACAGTGATAACAATTAATCGATCAATGATATATGATCTACACCGTTCTTGATTGATCTTGTCCACCGACTTAACTGCTTCATTAATTTTAGACCTTAAGGTAGGCGAAAAATCATTACATTATGTCACTATATATAAAATATAGATATATGGTCCATTAATCACTATGTACGTACCACCTGTCAACTTGTTTTGAATATTGGATCGACCCAATATTTATTCATATCATGACGTACATATATATATATACCTGTAGGTATATACGTACGTGCGTACTGATTTATAGTAGAGCTATAGTATTTGACCTCTATATGTACTCGATCCCAAGTCATGATCGTATATATCAATGCAATGAGCTAGCGATCGAGGAATACTGCCAAGAAAACTTGCAAGCTTTTTATAAAAAAAAAAAAAAAAAGAAATTAAAAATACGAGCTATATGTCAAATCAAGAGGTATTGAAGATAACATCAAATCAAGAATATCTTCTGATCTCCTTCTTATTAGATTTCATCCCTGATCATCTTAATTTCGGGAATCATAAGCTAGCTAGGAAAAAGTAATCAAGGAAATAAAGCATGGATAATTCAACAATTTCTTAACCATGACACTCACCCATGCATGCAACAATTATGATCTAGAGATCATCATCGACATTGTAACTATTCATATATAATGCAATCCAAAGTTCATATATATTTTTTTAATTATTATATTCTAAAGCATGATAAATCATGATGTTCTTTATTTCAGATTTTGTAATTATGGATAGTCACAAATATTACAAATACAACATATTTTAAGCAGATGTTCATTCAAGTAATCGATATATAAAACTACTTAAAATCACTACAAAAAAATTGTTCATTGTGATCAATTCTTTCATGTAAAAATAAGTTTATTTGAATCGTAAATAATCATTCTTCTCATATTTAATTTGTTACGAATGATATTTTTTTGTAATGATTAATGTTACGCGTAGACATACATAATTAGAGATGATTAAATTTAAAATAAAGAATGGTATGATTCAAACGTCCAATTAATCGTGATGATTATGAAATGCTCATTAACTATTAATTAATATTACGCGTTAAGATATGGGGCCAAACTAAATTACTCGGTATATATGCTGGGCCTACTCGATCTCGGCCTATCAAACCTGTTTATTTATGTCAACCAGATCAACAAGCTAGCATTAATGGTAGTAGACATTTGCTTCAATCCGGCTAGCTAGTACGTACGTACTCTTCTTCTCCGCATTACTGAACACTATTTGTACGTACCACTGGCTTTAGATCACAAGCTGCAACCGGTGATAGCTAGGAAGAGGCAGGAGGATTCCCTTCACAAAATTCGACCACACTGACACTGTCACAAGCAAGCTGCTGGCCAGCAACCGCAAATACTGCCAAGAAGTTACACTCCAATTACCAGAAGTCCGATCAGGACCACAAACGGCCCCACCACCCACATAAAAAACACACACACCAGTCCTTAGGGTCTGAGATCATTAAGGTCATATATATATATATATATATGAAGTACTATATACCATGTATGGACCCAAATATTAGAACGATGTACTATAGAAATGGCCCCATGCATGAATCACCAAAGAATCTGACCGGCCTGGCTAGTGGCTACCATGCCAACTGGATCTGAGCCTGAACTGAACCATCGCACCTGCAGACGGTCTGAACCACTATGCATAGACCCACGGCAATACCGCAGGCCAACCGCAAACCTAGAAAAAAAAAAAACAAAACAAAGGCACCCACATCGATCGCCACGGTGTGGCCGGACTCAAGCCTCAAACAAGCAAGCAATACCATCAGAGCGCGCAATTTATATCACTCTCTCAAAACCCTACAGGCCGCCAAGATCAACACACACAATGTCGCCATGTGGAGCTCATGAATTAATGAAGAATCGAACCAGATCATCCGCGTAACCACCAAAACCCCTCACACAGGCCACAAAAAATAGAAAGATAAAACTGGCCAAAACCCAAACACAGAGGTTGGACTTCGAGCCACCACCGATATCCTGGGCTCCCAAGACGTACGTGCCACGCACCACCTTGATGCCCTTTAGCTCTTTGGCATTAATGTTATGGTAAACTGAAACTTCGACACCAACGAGTAATAACAATTTATTAAGAAAAATTTTAAACATAAGCTCATACACCACATACTATCTATTTTTTTAATTTTTTTTAAATTTTTTATTTTATCAAATGTTTGATATATAAATAATAAATAGAAAAATTGAATTAATTTAAAAAGAATAAATCCAAAAAAAAATTTTAAAAAATAAAAAAAGTGAGGTGTGTGGTATATGAGTCTTATGAGTAGCAATACTCATTTATTAAAGACCGGCCCACTATTACAGACACAGAGAAAAGCCACCGCTGCCGAACCAGCTAATTTTTTTTTAATTTTTTTATATCATACATTTTCTTTATATTAATCACAACATTATTTAAAAATATTTCCTTAATTATTAAAAAAAAGAATCGGCAGCACCACAGTGGCTTTTCTATGTGAAATAAGTATTATCTATTTATTAAAGACAAATAATATTTACAATCATGAGTGTCATGTAAGCGTCACGTAATCATTTTAAAAAAATGAATAAATATGAACTCACATTAAAAAAAATTAATTTTTTAATAATAAACTTTACTTTTTTTTCAAAATAATTATACAACATTTATACATTTTATGAGTATATTAAAACATTGCTCTTCAAATTTATCAATACCTATATTTTTGTTTTATACATAGGTGGGGTTCAAACTTCATGTTTCAGTCTTTATCGATCCCATCGGTTTAAAGGACGTTAGCTAGCAATTAATACTTGTATTAATACGGCCTAGCTCGACGTCAAGTATTCTTTTTTTTTTTTAATATATATATAAAGACGTCAAGTATTCATAACTAGTAAGCTGCGAGTACATGATGAGTAGGGTATAAAACGGAAACTTTTTCTCCTTTTGACCAATCTATTATGTCTATAATTCCAGGAAAAATATTTCCCTGTACGTTAAAATTTCTAGCTTCTTTGATAGATTTCTCTTATTTTTTGTCCAACCACTATATAATTATAGCATGTATTAATTATATTCTTTTTTAGGTAGTAATAATTTTTTTAGGTAGTACATATTGGAGGAGCAGAGCAGATCATGAAGGCCTACGCCTTGGTTTCAGATATCGGATGTCCTACTACGTATACGTACGTACGTACCAAAAAACAAGTCTCGATCTTCGATCGTTAATTTTGAAAAATGCTTTTTTATTTTTTGGGCAGCTGCCATATGATCAGTATCACTAACTAATTATATATATGGCATTATCAGTAAACGTCCCTGCACAGCAAGATTTACAAATAGAACGTCGCTTGCTATTTCGAGTTGATGCCACATTACTACAAAGTATACAATGAAATCCCTTCAAGAGTCCCATATATACCAATTTAGAAAATTATTTATAAAAATTAATTTTGTCGAAAACAGCTACCGTTAACGACAGGCCTACTCGAATTCCCCAGAGATCAAGTAACGCCTTATCACATTTTGATTGCAAATGCTATTTTTACCGCAATAAATTAATCATAAAAGACCGTTTTTCTTATAATGTATATTAATATTATTTTTTATTCTCGTCATCTTATACAGAAGTTAGCTTCAAAAGATCATGCATGTGTTAAACTTATATCAACGAGGGAATCCTCATTTTTTTAAATAGGAATATTGATGAAATTCAAATTTCCCATAATGGTAAAATGCCCATAACAATAGATCACTTACTATTATTGCTGCATATCTTCTTCTTCGGTTTATACCGTTTATCTGACACAGGGGCAGATACAATATTACAGAAATCTAGGGGGTGTAAACGTGTAAAGATCAAACAAAAAATAAGTGAAATTAAGGAGGTGGTAGTGACGTGGTACGACTTCGAAAGCCGAAGCCACTCGATCTCAAACTTGGTGGGGCTTGTCGGCTTCACTCTGAGATGGGTCAGCCTCGATTGTGTTAAAAATCAGACCCCTCCGACCCCTTTATAGGCCCCACCATACTCCTTCCACAGCCCACAAACCAAACCAAACCAAACCAAACCTCAACACCCCCCCTTCCCCCCCCCCACCCTCTCTTCTCTCCTCCAAGGTGGTACACTTCACCCACCTGACCTACCTCTCTTTTCTGATAATCTTACTCCCTGAACTCTCGGCCACTAACTTCTTCCATGGACAAGAGTACTGAGAAAGAAACCCATGACTTCATGAACGTTGAATCCTTCTCTCAGCTCCCCTTCATCCGCCCGGCACCGGTTAAAGAAAAGTGCATTAAGCTTTTCGGCATAGAATTCGGCGGTGACAACCCTGCGGGTGCCACAGACTACTCCGAGTCGGCTGAGACCAACGCATGCGACGACGCAAAGGAGCACAACGAGAACGTGGAGAGTAACCGCAGATTTGAGTGCCATTACTGTTGTCGAAACTTCCCTACCTCACAAGCCTTGGGCGGCCACCAAAACGCGCATAAAAGGGAACGCCAGCACGCAAAACGCGCCCACCTTCAGTCGGCCATGATGCATAGTAGTCTCTCTGACCCGCAGGTCTATGGATTTATGAATTACCGCCACGGCTCCGCTCCAATGCCGGCAATGACTTATCCATCTTGGAACCCTAGTAATTCTAATACCATTAATACTGCTGGTAATGGTAGCAGGTATTATGGAAGCCACGGCTTGTTTTCTCAGCCTGCACCTATAAATGGGAGTCCTTTGGCCTTGTGGCGAATCCCTGCCGTCCAAAGTAACTCTACTTTGAATCGGGACCGTTCGTTGCACCCGTTGCCATTGTTTGCCGGAGATGAGATGAAGCACTCACAACTTGGCGGGTCTAGTTCTCAAAGCAGGTATGTTTACGAATCGAAGGCGAGCGTTCAGGACCATGTGAGTTTGGATCTTCATCTGTAGTATTACGATTATATTTCATCTTGATTATAAAGAAATTACTAGAGATTTAAGATTAGATCGAGCAGGCATGCAGTCTTTTAATATGCAAATGAGGCAATTAATCCAAGAGACACTCATGACTACCTAGTAACTCATGTTTTCTATATATTAACAGCGCAGTCTTATAAAGTTAGCATGACTAGTTGATGCTATGTAAATGAAACGAATTGATTGTTTTATATCTCTTTGAATGTCAGAAGTACAGCTAGCATATTAATTCCTCTTGTTCAACTCTTTAACCCTTAATTTACAATTAGTAATGCATCTTTAGGTTAATGAGTTGTGAATCTTTTTTTTCTAAATCATAAACTACATTAATTGGCTCTCAAGTAAGAGATGAGTGTTTTCAAAATACAAACTGGGGGAATTTCGCTAATACTTTATTTTGTGAAATTCCTAAGAAAACATTTTGTCTAGCATACGTGTGAGGAATATATGGGATCTATTGGGTGGACATGAAGTCTGTCTATACACACGTGTGCATATATCTATATATGTGGGCAAGACAGGTGAGGCGAATAGGGAGCTGGCTCAAGCTGGATTTGTTTCATGGCAGCAGATGGGATAAGCAAGATCAGGTGATAAGCTTTGATGTCTCCTCTGCTGATGATGCAGAAAGACAATGGTATTTCCATGGCATCTGCGCACGGGTAGCGCATAGCTAGCTTCCCAATCTTTAATGCATGTTCTGCTTTTTTCTACTCACTCCTTCTGCTCGTAAAATTATGATCAGTTTCTGCGTGCGTCTCAGAGAGAAAGAGAGATCGAAGGAGAGCGAGAGAGGAAGAATATTAATGTTGAGATTATCAAACTTAAAAATTTATCCTGCATCTCGTAAAAGATTTTTATTGATCCTTCTGCCAATATATATAAGACTTAGGGCTGACGAAACAAATGCAACGGATTTTAATTATAAAGATCATTGGTTTTTTTGCCCCTAGCTCTAATTAAAATAACATATATTAAGGAGCAACTCATGAATGACCCAAACGATCTGCTCCGTACGTTCGATTTCGAAGGTCTTATGGCGTTTGTGACGGCCTTGATTTGGCAAAAGGTTGAAATCAGATGGTTGCGATGGAAAGGGTAATGTGTTGGAATGGTGAAATACTGTAATTAATGATAAATGAAGTCGGGAACAGGAAGATCAGTAACGCAACATCTAAGATTGCTGTTGTAAAAATAAAAGTAAAATGAATGATTACTAAAGTTGATGAGGGTCTACATGAACATGGAAGGCATATATATATATATAACATGGGCCATGTATCCGTGGCTGTTTCGATAAACAATTTTCAACACTATTCAGAGGCAGCGGTACCTAAGCTTTCGTGGCTTTAAAATGGCAAAAACAACCCACGGAAAAGGACGTGTCCTCCTTTAATTTGCCCTCTAAAGGACTCGAACATATGAATATGAACATGCAGGTGGTTAGACTGTCATATATCTTTATCTTTCCATCTTTTGCAATTCTGCTTTTATGGGTGTGTGTGTGTGTGTGTGTGTGTGTGAGAGAGAGAGAGAGAGAGAGAGAGAGAGATGCGTTGGGAGGTTAGTTTTAAGTGAGCGGAGCTGAGGATTTTAGAGAGATTCTCCTCTTTGAGAGGAAGATGGCATTTTCACTGGGCAATAATTTAGTACTGAGGGTTGGTATTGATGGATCTGTCTACTTCTTTCACATGTCTATTATTGTATACAGTTAGCAGAACTGATCAGTCAGAGTTTTTGAAAAATAATTGAATTGACTCAATAATGATGAATCCCCGACAGAATACGGAGAAAGCTCTCGATTATAAAGCCCATAAAACTTTGTTCTTGTCTTTGATTTTGGGATTTGTGTTTTGTCTCAATCCCTAGTCCTAGGAAAATATGTTTGAATTCTGTAGTAGTACTACTGATCTTTTCATTGTCATTGTTCTTTTTCCCCGAGAAGTTGCTTGATCGAAGAGCATGAGAAACCCGAAACTAATTGGCATCTTCTGCACCTAATTTCCAGGCATGCAGAATGACATGCGTGGAAGGAAATTCATATTTCCTAATTTATTTATTATTTTTTTTTTTAAAGAAGGATGATTTGAAATTTCATGAATGAAAAAGTTCATCGCAGTATCAAGAAATCATAAGATGGATTGTAGGGGGTTCATTTCCCAGGCAGTAGCACAGTTTTGTTTGATGTTTTTATTTTGAAATTCAAAACATGAGTTGTGACTTGGCTCTATTGGAGGATGTTAGAATATTGAGATTAGATGATATGATTTTAGATAAAAGTTGAAAATTAAATAAAATATTATTATAATATTATTTTTTAATATTATTATTGTTTTAAAATTTAAAAAAATTGAATTAGAATTTGAAAAAGTTGAATTATTTTTTATATTTTATGTAAAAATTTAAAAAAATTATACTAATAAAATGATATGAGATAATTAAGAGTGTTTCTCGATCCAAACAACCTCTTAATAATACTTGAATAACTGTAATTGGTATAAAAGCTAGCCGACCCATTGTTGAGGTTATTAGCTATACAACGATTATAATATATATACACACATAAGACTAATAATTTGTATAAGCTAGATCATCTAAATATATAAATCCTACACGTTTCTTTTATAAAGAAGTGAGTAGGGTCGGCTGAGTAAAAATATGAAAATCTAACTCTGACTTCGACTCTAACTCTACTCTAGCTCTGCACTTGTGTCGGAGTCAAAGTTCTTTTCCCCAAAAGAGTTGAGGGTATTAGCAATACATACAACGATTATAATATATATGTATACACATAAAAAATTCTATGTGCAATAACTTTTACGTACTTTTTTGTACATTTCATTAATGTGATTGGTTGAGTATTAAAAAAAATTGATACTTTTATTATATATATATATATACACACACACCGACAACTATATTATAGCAGCTAGCTGCCTGTATATTATATATTGTCCTTTATTATTTTCACCTAACATTAACGTTTCTTTTTTCTTTTTTTCTATATATATGTTGAAAGGTACCTAACATTATTTTGAAGCATAAAATTGGCATGCATTACGCAAAGTCAAAATCAGGTTTTGTACACGTTTTCCGGAATCAATTACGCAGATTAATATGTACTTATTATTGCATGCACTTGAAGCTAGCAAGTACGTACGTATAACTCTTTCAATATTAATGTGTACATGAGATCCCACACTTTTAGCAACCAAGACAATAAAAAAGAAAATGTTTAAGATCAAAAGAAAAAGAAAGTACCTTTGCAAGGCACAATAGTACTAACCCTAGTGAAAATGAAATATCAACCTCGTAGATAACAAGCAAGTTCTTCTAGATATTAAAGACAAATGGTAACCCTAGCTAGTGAGATATTTAATTTGATGATCATGAGTTTACGGCCGGCCACTTGATCGATGATCTTGAATGCAGGCATTTCCGGCCACCATTTCATCTCCTTCTTTTTTTTTTTTTTTTTTTTTTTTTTTTCTTTAAGTCATTTCCACCATTTCTGCTATATATTAGGATATTTAATCATATAATAAAACTATGATCCTGAAGTTAGCTAGGAGATTTGATTCAATATTAATAAGAATTAATGTAGAAAACGGTTTCCATTCGTATGATCTATTTTCCCAGGTAAAATTAAGGAAAAGAAAATAGTTATGAACGATAGATTAACGGTCCAAAAATTCTCAAAATTTCTGAAAAAATAATTTTATGAGATTTTTTTACAGGGTGAAATACTTAAAAATTAACTTTGATCTCCCTCCATTTTTTATAATTAACTTCACCCGGACCCAAACTAGATCATTTTCTAGTTCCGCACTTATATATATATATATATAGTAATGCTAGTTATGAATTATGTAAGTATCGTGCAATCTTTTTGAATAAAAGTAGAGCTTATTATTAAAAAATTAATTTATTTTTCATGTGGATCTCATATTTATTATTTTTTCAAAAAGATTGTATGGCGCTTGTATATTCTACGACTGCAAATATATATCATTTCTCATATATATATATATATATATAAGTACTATGTAAAAAAACACGATTTTAAAAGCATATATATATATATAGGGTAGTGATAGGCTTACTACTCTATCACTACCCATTTACTACTTATAACGTGTTAGGAATTTTTTCTTTTATATCATTTTCTTTTAATTATTTTTTTAACATCCTTAGCCATTAAGAAAAATTTTTAAAAATATATAATTTTACTAATATTCATACTTCCTTAAATATTAAGTAAAATAAAAAATTAAAAAAAATCAAATACAAAATTAGTAGTAAATAGGTAGTAAAATAGTAGTAATTCCATCCTTTTCCATATATATATACATGTATTAACATGATTAACAGCAAGTCAACGATGGACATGAAGGAACAGAATCTCATCCATCGTCATGATCAGTCATGCATGAGTCATGAGACCACTAAGCGATGAATTAACTCGTCGAATATTAACAAACAATATAAATATGAGATCAATTAATAGAATCTGAAAATGGTGACTTCTAACAAGGTTCAAGATTTGGAGGGCCAACCCCTGGCCTTTCCGCCCCTCTAGCTTAGCTGTAATTAATGGTACATATAATTAATTAATTAGTAGTAAATAATCAATAAAGCATATATTTAATTGAGGTCTCTTTTCATTTATAACATCATGAAGTTCTTCAAAATAATTCCACTGATCAGTCATCAAAATCTCAAATTCTTCTCCGAATTTAAAGATTTTAGGAAGTATTTAAACAGATAAATATTATATGAAGTGATTTTTATTGTAAAACTCAACGTGTAAATGCATTTATTTAATTAATTAATTATTTTTTTATTCGACAAGAATTCGGAGAAAATGTTTTTCCATATAATTATAGCCCAACTATGAAAGTGGGGGCCACAACAAATTAAATGCAACATCAAGGGGAGGCATCATGTGATTAGCAAAGAAGATAATAAAGATATATAGAAGGAAGAGCAGACATACACATTTATCATTTGGACCACTTCTTGATCTTACAGCTTCTTCCATGCCAAGATCAGATATTGACAGAGACAGAGAGAGCAGTGGAATTTAAGAACCATCGGCCCACGCCTCTATAAAGTCGTAAACGAGCTAGAATGACAGTTTATACAGTGGCCCCTAGTTTGGTTCTGATCATCTACGTCGTTCGTTCTGAGCTGCATTTCAACCAAAAACCAGTGTCACGCACGTACGGCGTGGTCCCGCTCCAATCTGCTGCTTGCGAGCGAGCCAGCCAGCCAGCCAGCCTACACATACCATTGCTTCTTCCTTAGTACAGAGATATATTTTACTATAAGAAAATTGTTAATTTATTATCAATTATTTTTTAAGAAAATAATTATTTCCTTTTTTCAAATGAGTTTTATATATAATAATGTTCACAAAAGTAAATGCAATCGATCCTTCCTTCCTTCCTTCCTCCTCGGCCGCGTGTGATACTACTACTGTATACTGATTCAAACTGCATGCGGCAGCCCTCAAGAACGCCGGCTAAAATAATCTTTCTTTCCTACTAATTATCTCATCTCGTGCTAAGCAAATGCCAGTGCTCTTAGGTAGCTGTTTAAGATGACTAGAAAAGAGAGGAATTAAGATTTTCTTGGAGCCAAAAAATACTACTAATTTGTGGTATATAGATGATGAGTAGAAGAATTATTTTAATTTAGCAAGAATAAAAAAAACAAGTATGATATGTAATGTAAAAATGATGGATAGAAAACTCCAAAAAAAAAAAAAAACCGAAATAACAAAAAACCAACCAGAAATCAGGCCTGAGGAAGTAGCATAAAGGCCTGGCCCATCTGAGCTTCCAATACAAAGGCAGATTAATCTGGCCGACCAAAGAAAGTAAAGTGATAATAACATGAAGTATGGACTCGATCCATCGGTCATGACTCACTGCCACGCCCATTGTACTTCAACCCAAGTATTCCTCACTTTTCCCTAATTGATTTTCCCGTTTAAAAGCAAGTAATTCTAGTATTACTGCACAGTTACTTTGAAAAGGGCTCAAACAAGATAAGCAGTTGCTTAGAAAATCATTAAAATACATATATAGACATAACAGAATTTCCTCATAATTCACTCAAGCAAAATAAAACAAACACGTAAATGGTAGACAATTTATGAACTGAACATTGAGTTTTTATTGAAGAACAAAAAGGTACACTCTTGTCACTCTCTTCTGCTTCGTTCCCAAAGTCTATGCATACTGAATGTGATAGAGCTGTTCATCGCGATAAAATACTCAGTACTGGTTATCATCAACCTTACATCACCCACCTCAAGAGGACAATGTTTCCAACCATTTTACCAACTCTTAAGTTAAAACCTTATACCTTTCAAAAAAAAAAAAAAAAAGAAGTTAAAAACCTTATAGAAATCATCTTGATAAAATTACTATCATTTTTATTATGAGATGATCTCCTGCAAAGTGAAGCGATAATTTATAATAGAAAGTATAAAATAAAGAGGCAAATAAGGGAAGAACAATGCTAAACATCTAAAATTCCATGGACCTCTAACCACATGTTCGTCGTTGCTTACAAATTGGCAAAAGCAAAGTAGACCTCATAATATGTGCACCTGCAAGAAATCATCCAACCCTTTCTTGCTGAGTCTGAGTAGTGTGGGACTCTTCAATATGTCGGGTGAGAAGTGAAATTCCATAATGGGAGGCACTCGAGGCAGCATAATACGATGTCACTGTAAGTTGAGCAAACTTTGGAAGTGTATAACCTGCAACAGATTAACAGCCAGTTCAATTTTTGTACATGCATAACTTCAAATTTTCCTGAAAACACAGCCTAGAACCCCAAGAACATCTTTTTTCTCTAGAGAAAGGTGTGCCAAGATAGGCAGTGACTATATTTTTCCATTGGTTGATGCTGCATACCCAAAAGCCCTCCACCCCCACCTTCCCCGAATCACTCCAGCTATTAAATTTTTCACTTCTTGTTTTTCTCACTCCAACCTTATTGGTAATCATAAATCAATCCTCAGATACAAGAGTAACTGATACCAAACTGCTATAAGAGCCCTACAACCTGTAAATGATAATTTGGAGTTTTATAAAAACTTTAACGATGGTTCAAGTTGTAAGTATCAAAACAAATGTCACTAATCTCAGTGACAGATGATAACAATCCTTCAACAGATTAGGTTCATTAGAAAAATCTGTTATCAGCACCCTGTGCGTAAACCCTGCCTTTACCAGTCAGAGCCTCTACTCCAATATATGTCTGAAAATTCTTTCCTCTGATCTCAGATTCTATAAGCCTATTCTCCCCGAAGGCTCATCACAGCATATTGTAACAACCTCCCCAAAGGGATTGTAACGTTTTGAAATAAATGGAAGGGAATCTACTTTCACAAAATGATTTAATATATGATAAAAAAACACAGGATCAAATATCTGCAACCCGCCCCACTATAGTATATATGTACCAAGCTCCTTGCAGATTGAGCTAGCCTCTTTCCCTAAATGATTGCAGCTAACTATTTGAGTGAGTTGAATTTGTGGGAAACCAGCATATCAGAGACTACTTTGGCTACCTAAAGAACCAGACCAACAATATTCCTAGATGGAATATGTTCTTTGAAAACCAAATACACAGAATTTAGATCATCGGCCATTAACAGATAACGGACCTTTTACTTTAATACTTGAAAAAATTGTTAACGGACCAGATCGGCAAGTGAAACAGATTATGTTGTGCATAAAACTCAAGGAAGTTTCAGCGCCAGTTTCAAGAAAGGAACTAAATTGAAATTTAATCATCGCACTTTTTTGCTAGAGAAAGAGGGGATAACCATACCTCCAAATGCAGCACTGGCACCTGAAAAGAGTAGCAGTGGGGGAAGCTGTGGAGAAGAAAGACAATGAAGGTAAGCTAAGCAGAATTACAGGCAATTTATCCTACCAATCTTCCAAGCTAAATGAAGAATAACTGGAAAATTAACTTAAAAAACGAAACAATTGCAAAAGCAAAGAAAAAGTATATGAGATCTACCCCAACTACAAAAGGAAGCCACTTTGGTCCCTTCACGAGATTTTGAAGATACGGGATCCCTGAAATAAAAAGAAAATACTAAGCACTTAAATTGAAACAAAAGTAACCGATCGAAAAAATAAAAATTTGTATACAATAGTAAATAGTTTGGGAAGATAAAGGAACACGAATATACCTGCATTAAAACCGTGAACTGCACTAAGCATTGCACCAAAACCAGTCCCAGCCTAGTTAGAAGAAGAAAGCAGGAAGAGTTGAGCAAGAGCATTTAACTTAACAGCAATAGTGCTCTAGAAAGTTTAACATTTGAAGACGCCAAGGATACCACGCGCATAAAATAAAAAATCCCATAATTCTATGAATCCAATTAACGTTTAGCAATCCATAATTCTTTATTCGAAGACTTAACGCAAACCAACAACAAATCAACCGAAAGTCAGCTTCCAAAATAAACAGAGACTAATACAACTGTTACAGATTGAGGAGATAAGAGAAGAAACTGACCACAGCAGTGGCATCGTGGAGAACGGGAGTGATGGTCCATTCACCCCTTTCCTGGATCATCAGTAGAAAAAAGTACACAAAACTTACGGAAGAGTAAAATCATCAAACGCGTAATGGACATTCCGATTAAAAAAACAAGGCCGGAGACAAACAGTGCGTTTGAAAGAGAGTACCGAATTAGGGATTAAGAGGGAGAGACAGCGAGGGCAGCGTGGGGAGCCGAGGCCAGGGTTGATGGTTGGATCGTGGAAGAGATTACCGCTCCTTAGCTTCTCTTCGTAAACCTCTCTCGTCCCCATCTCTTTTTTGCCTAAAGCACGCCCGCACGGGCAAACTGCGTCTCTTTAATTTTTTGTTTTTTTTTTTAAAGATTTTTTTAGGCCCGTTTGATTTTAAGATGAAGGCTTGAACCTCATCTGTCTCGTCTTATCTTCATATTTAAATATAGACATTTTCTGTTTTTAATTTTTTTATATAATCATTATTTAATTATTATAAATTTTTTCAAATTTTTAAACAAAATATAAAAAATAATTTAATTTTTTCAAATCTTTAAATAAAAATTATATTATAACAATATTTTTATTTTATAATATTTATGTTTAACTTGTTATCTTTTATTTTTCAAATCCCATAAAAACATTTTAATTCAAACAATCTCACTATAAATCATACATTTTTTATTTTATCTATTCTCATCTACAAAAACAGGGCTTAAACTATGCCTATCAACATTGTGTTTCGTACATATTTTGGATAGATTCCAATAACTATGGTCTTCAGTCTTTTATCTGCACACTTAAAGAAAACACATAGAGTTGGAGGCCATAATGGAGGCCGATGTGGTGAAGTTTTCGATGCTTAAATTAATATTTCCTTAATCTTTTGCGTAAGAATATAGAGGAATCAAAAAGAGTTCTTCGTACTTAGAGATTGGTTTTGATATTGAGTTTCTGAGAAGGTACAGCCCATACCTTACATTAGGAAGTATATGTTCCATCATTGTTCAATTAGTCAGAATCATTTAATTCGACATGGCCATTTGGATCTCTTTATCCCGCAAGTGCACGTCCTTAGGCCTTTCCATGCTTGATGTTAGAAGATCAAGGATATTCTGTATTTTTTGCCCACTTGATTATGCAGGTTCTCAGGTGCTAGGCGTTGCAGGGGAGTACTGGGGCGACGAGACCCTTTCATCTTTGCTCTTGGATTTTCCCGTGTGATTGTAGTCATATTTAGTCTCAACTTTTGAGCTGGACGGCCTTAACAAGCGGAGGGGCTATCCAGTGAGGCTAGACTCTCCTTACATGGACTTCCCTTCTGGCTTTTAGCTTGGGTATCCCCTTCCACTGCCTATATGCTGTTGCTTTGACCAAACGACTCTGCTCGTGAAATTATCAGTATTTATTGGTTTAGTTAAACGTAGTGCAGTGTAAAATTAAGCTATCATACGGTAAAACATCTTGGTTTTGAGCCACAGTTTATCAATATCTTTCTATTAAGTTGTTTCAGCAGTCAAAGGATAATTATGTAAAGTTGCATCAGCAGTCAAAGGAGCTAATCGCCTTAGAATAGTTCACTTGTGCTGTGTTTACTGTTTAGTTGTCGGAGTGAGTTCAACTAATTCCAAATTAATTATTAATAAAATTTATTATTTTTTTAACTTCACATAAATATGTTAAAATCATCTCAACATATTTCATATATTCAAATACATATTTCAATATATTTATATTCAAACACATATTAATCAAACTTACAAAATATTAGTATTAACAAATCAATTCAGATAATCTGAAATCACCTTAACATTCAAACGCAGCCTTACAAAGATGGTTTAGTAAATCTCTTCCTATAAATAATTGGCATTTGGTTTCTCTCTTACTAGTGTAAGTACTCGCATCTTATTTAAATCGTGTTGCCCAGATGACTAACACAAGAGGGGGGGTGAATTGAGTTGTATTTAAAAAAATAACAATTATAAATCAAATATACAATATAAAATATAAACAAAATATGAAACAACAATAAATATAAAGAGTAAGGGTAAGAGAGAAGCAAACTCAGTATGTTAACGAGATTCGGCCCCACTGCCTACGTCCTCGCCTCAAGCTACCCCTTGAGGATCCCCGAATTCACTATTCAATCTCCTTCAGGTGGAAATAGAAACCTATTACACCTTTGAACAACACCGCTACAAAGGATCCGTGTAGAACACCCTCTACACTTGCAATCACCTTACACGTAGTGATTCAACGATTCTCTGTGTAGAACACTTTCTACACCCACAAGGGTTGTACACACCCTTTTATTGATACAAGAATTGATAGTGGGTAGGATATCAGAAAACACTCCTCAATGAGTGAAATAAGAACAATACAAGCACAAACTATATCTCTCAAAATGAATAAGAGTTAAGGCTCAATGCTTAAGAAGAGAGAATGAAAGTTTGAATGAGAGTTGTATGCTCTTGGTGTTGTAAATGTGAAGCTCTCAAATGATCTATTTATAGGCATATGAGACTTCATATTCAAATTTAAAAAGATTCACATGTCAAAAACATCATCATTCATTTTTCAAAAATTTCAAACCTAATCTTTTTACTTTTTGCATATGACAAAAGGAGCACACTTTGCTTTTCAAAAATTTCAAACCTAATTTTTTACTTTTTGCATATGACAAAAGGAGCACACTTTACTTTTCAAAATATTCAAACAAAGGCATCTTCCTTTTGCATAAGTCAAGAAAAGCATCAATCACTTTTGAAAATATTCAAATAAAACATGCACATGTGAAAGATGACAATCAATCATCTTTAATATTTTCAAAGTTCAAACCTTTAATCATGGCATGCACATGTGAAATATGACAATCAATTATCTTTCAAAATTTTCAAATTTAATTTTCAAAATATTCATGCACATGTGGAAAATGTATTTTAATACTTTATGATAAAATATTAATTTTTGAACCTTAATCCTAATTTCGAATTTTAAGAGATTTACAACATTTCTATATGACTTTAATGTGAACTCGTTTCCTTCTTGCTCATGCTTGTTTCCTTGATGTGCTTGACTCCATTGTGTGGACAAATTGAGTTTGAGACTCCTTCATTCTTTGAATTCATTTGTTATCATCAAAATCCATGTGTAAATATATAATTACACAAAACTTGAAACCTTAGGTTCAACAAATCGAATCAAGTTGAGCTTATACGAATTTTGAACATTTTATATAAATTTTGTTAACGAGCATAAATCGAATTGAGTTTATAAGAGTTTTGCTAGTTTAATATTTAAATCAATATTAATATTTACAAATATCTTATTTATTAAAGCTTGGTTTGGATAACAGTATACTCTCATCTAATTTTTCTATTCAAAAACTACAAATACAAATATTTTTTAATTTCAAATATTTAATTTTTTTTATTTAATCATTATCTAGTCATAACAACTTTTCTAAACTTCAAAAAAAATTAATTAATTAATTAATTTTTTCAAATCTTAAAATAAAAGTAATTTTTAACAATATTTTAATTTTATAATATTTTTATTTAACTTTTTCTCTTTCATTTTTTAAAATCCCATAAACATCTCAGTCCAAATTATTTCATTATTGTTTATAAATTATTTTATTACTATCAATTCCTCTTTGGTCAGGGCAATCCGATAGGGTGGGTTTATTGGACACCAATAATAAGATGACATTTCAATATTGCACAAAATTGAAGTTTAGAACTGGTTGTACCATAGGGCATTTCGGACAATTAAAAAACCTTTAGAATTCTCTCTCTCTCTCTCCATGTCAGTCTTCTTTCCCATTCTCTGCGTCCCACCCACTTCTCTCCCTCTTAAACATTTATCCTCCCGATTCTCCTGCTTCCCCCCCTCTCTAAAACCCATCTATCTCATTCAC
Source organism: Carya cathayensis (assembly GCA_011037825.1). Classification (NCBI taxonomy): domain Eukaryota; kingdom Viridiplantae; phylum Streptophyta; class Magnoliopsida; order Fagales; family Juglandaceae; genus Carya; species Carya cathayensis. Next base: position 209,448 of record QGSO01000255.1, on the reverse strand, counting down.
ACAAAAGCTAATGGAAGCATAAAGAGAAAAAAGTTAATGGAAGATAGAAGCAAAAGTAAAAGATTGAAAGATAATTTTAGAGACAGAAAGAGATCGCAGATGAAGATAGACTATAAATAGAGTGAGAAAGAAGATACGCAAAGAAAAAATTGCAATTGTCGTCACATCTACATCTACCTTTGCTTTGCTGTTCATTTATATAAAAGTTCCATCTTTTCATATCTTCAAACTACCATTAAAATTGAAAAGAAATTACTCTTAATTTCAACCTATCCCAATATCATACTTTCAGCCAAGGCATGATTCTTCTATACATCTGGATATTTGTGGCTGGGTATTTGCATTTGAAGGGAAGTGATAAGGGGGGAGGCGCAGATGTAGACCAATGGGGGAAACTTTTTTTCCTCTGAAATGCATATCACAATAGATGTGGTGTATAGCTTACACGTAGGCCATACAATATCCAATTGATTCGACTCTCTTTTATGAAGAAAAACAAATTTACTTGTGTAAAGTTATTTTTTATTAGTATTTACAGATCATCACACTGTCAATGACCTAAATGAACTGAATTTGAATAAGTATTCTCTCAGGCTTGATTTGGTTAGTGAAATTATTTCAACTGATTTCATCTAATTATTATAATATTTATAAACTTTTAAATAAAATATTATAAATTAATTAATTTTTTTTAAAATAATATTATAATAATATATTATTTAATTTTCAACAACACAATTAACTCACTCCTCAAACTCGAACAGTTTATTTGCACACGTGTACAGATTTAAAAAACAAAATACATGAAAACAGCAAATGACTAACGACGGAGAGGGGGTGGCGTGAGAAAACCAAACACAAACGGGCTAAAAACATATCAGCAGAGAGAGAAAACGAGGCCCTAAAGAAACCGTTTTGTGTTTGGCTCTCTCTCTGCAGCACGGGCGATGACTCGATCACTTAATTTACTGTTCTCACTGCCTCCGTAAAACCCTAATTATCGATCGCTTCCTACCTAGAAGCTCCAATCCCTCTCTTCTCAATCGATCCACTTCAATCGCTTTTCGAAACCTAACCATTTATTTCTTTCTGTCTGACCTGAAATACCTCACACTTCGTGCAAGATCCGTGGTGGCTTTCGTTGAATTCTATGATATTTTAGGGTTCGCTCTGTGCTCCGTCAAGGCTGGCGGGTATTCGCGTCAAGTAAATGGCGGATCCGCCAGGTTTCCGTCCTCCTCCGCACGCGTGGTCTTCCCGAGGAAGCTTCCGGACTTGTTTCTTCTGTCTCTGTCCTTGTGGGTTCCACTCTGTTCGATTGCCATTAATAGGGTTACAGAGCTGCGACGATTATTGAGTGGAAAAACAAAAAAACGAAAAACGGAAGGAAGAGAAAAAGCATGCTAAGTGTGCTGCGTGTGCACCTCCCTTCTGATATCCCCATTGTAGGCTGCGAGCTAACGCCCTACGTGCTCCTTCGCCGTCCTGACCAGACCGTCACCACCGACGATGTGTTCGAGTTTGCTCCACTCGAAGGCCATTTCTTGAGGTACAAGTGGTAAGTGATACAAAGCCCCACCATCTTTTGCTATTGTTGAATTTTAGTCTTTTGTTTCTGCTGTTAGGTGAATTTGAATCTGGGTGGTTGTTGGGCATTTGAGCCAAGTTTTTCTGTACATGCTCTGTTAAAGACGAACTTTATTGCGTGTGATTGGGATAATGCTTTTTGGTGCTTATAATTGGATAATTTTTGTTATTTACATGCTTGTATAGACGGTAGTCTTCAATCTTCGTGGGCTTCAATTATGTCTGCATGAATTAAAGGTTACTCTTCTATGTTAGTTTTAGTTACACAAATGTAGAGCTACCGATAAAAAAAAAGTTACACAAATTTAGAGTTGGAATTTTATTATAATTTGAATGTGGTTTTTTTCTTAGTTGTTGCTTTTCTCTTTGATAGTGCAATTAGATATAAATATTCATTTTTGAAGATCTTGCTAAATTGATTTGACTTATTTATGAGAATGCTAATTTTCTGAAGTGTATTTTTTTGTATGGACCAAGAGGTACGCCAAATATGCAACTGTTACCTTGTGATCCACGTGTTGGATCATGTGTTCTGCAGTTATAGAAAGATCACGCATTCAAAGACATTTGATTCCTAAATTTTAAATTAACGACAATGCTATTGTTAGTATTGCAACAGATTGGAGTTAGTTTTGATATTTCATGGTTCGCTTTTTTGTCTAATGGAGTGTGTAGTCATAGTGCAATAAAATTGTCCAGGGAGAGCATATGTGTGTTTTTCTCATGCATGGTTAATTAATATTTTTTTAATTTCGCTATTAATTAGGTTCTTGCGAGGGGAGATTTAGATACTTTCCTAACTAGATTCCTAGGAAGGGAGATTTAGATACTATCCTAACTTCAGATTTTTGCTGATGTGGTTCTCAGAAAATGAACTGCTGGATTGTCCTCGACTGCTTGAGAGTCCTAAAATGCACCAGGCAGTGGCTTTTTATTGATAAATAAATAATTGTTTATTTTATAACTAGAGGAGACATTGGGATCTCACATGGAATGGAAAGATGTTCTTCATGATAAACTTTTGGAGGCTTCTTGTTTAAAGAGGAAAAAGGAATACACGAATCTAGCAAGTTGAATAAGGCAGTCAAACTTAGAAAATATATCTACTTATCAAAAGAAAGTGCTTGCCCAAAAAAGGGGGCAGAAGATCTAGGGAGCCAGTTAGTGTTAAGTATGTCCAAGCTTGACAATAGCAATGGAGATTTGGTACGGAGATGCCTGGGGTGCGATGACCAAGCGTTGATCCACCTGTAGTCACAAGTAAGCAACTCCAACCACTGCTATGCCTATACTTGATGCTGGCTCCGTACGGATGCCTTGGGTTTGGAGAGATCTCGATAAGAAAGTTAAAAAGTAACTAGAAAGAGATCTTAATCTGAAAAGGTAATAATAAATAACAAGAATACTTTTATCAAATACTTGGCTAACACCTATCTGCTTGATTCAATAAAATTTTATCTTATAAAAAAATAATTTGTTTATAGGTAAAAGAAAATATATTAATAGAAATGAAAATAGACTTATCCCAAGTACATAGGACGTATAAAAGGGAAAACACCTGGTCAATAACTAGAAATAGATACAAGAAAGCCATGAAAACTGAGTTCGTTTAGATGTGTGATATCCCATATAATAAGGATAAGGGTAGGTGGTGTATGAGATCCTACATTGCTTGGGAATGAGAAGTTCTTGCTCTTTGTAGGGTTTCGATGGGGCTTTAATTGTATCACTAATTAGTCCTTTTGGAGTATAGGTATATGGTTTGGGCCTTCCGTTGGGGCGTTACAAGATCTATAGCAATTGCCCATGACATTAGTGTATCAAAGAAGAAACGACTAAGTTCATCCAATGAGTGTTCCTTGTATTCAAAGTTTCAATCATAATTTTCCCTCCAGATGAACCACAATAGACATATGGGAACCCCTTGGGTGCCCTGGGCTTGGGGGTATGCTCCCCTTAGGTCTAAGGTTCAAATTCCCTTGGGTGCAAACAAAATCTCTAGGGGCCATTGGACTAGGGGATTTTTTTCCTGAATTACCCGTGGTGCACTTGCGAGAAACTCTTTGCCTAGGGTTTGTGCACCCCCGGGATTAGTCGAGGCATTTTTCCTAGACACCTGGTGCCAATAAAAAAAATTCCATAATATGACAATTTCTGGGTTGCCGTGTAGACCTTTCCAACTGGTAAAAAGTCAACTACCCTCCCAAGCATAACTCATGCTAGCCTCACTTAAAAAATGATACTCCTATCAAATAATGATAATAATACTTATAAATAACAACTACAATAAGAATAGCAATTGTAATAATCTTTCACTCCAATGTGTTGATGAAGATGATGAATTTTGAAGTCTTTGGATGGAGTTCTTATAGAGACATCACTTATTGAAGAGACATACTTAACAGAAGGTGACAAATACGAGGAAGACTGGGAAGAAACCTTGAAATTCGTTGGAATATTATGCTACTTGGATTTGTAATGTCCAGAGATGACTGGTGGCTTTGGTATCAAAGAATGTAACAAATTATTTTCTAACATACTCACATGACCATGTCTATCGATACGCGTTAGCACCCCGTTGAGATTTTGTATCAATATTTAAATTGTGGATTATTTATATCATCTATCAGAGTTAGATGTTGCCTTGCAAGATATTGTTGATACGGATATTTCTTTTTTTGCCTGATATATTACATTTTCTGGTCCACCTAATAGTTTGGAACCCAGAGCTCAGGCTGTAATTATTGACACCAAATTTGGGCTTGCTTGTTTGCAGGTATCGTATACAAAGTGATAAAAAGGTTGCTGTCTGTAGCATACATCCATCCGAGCAAGCCACACTGCAGTGCCTCGGTTGTGTTAAGGCCAACATTCCTGTGGCCAAAAGTTATCATTGCTCTCCTAAGTGCTTCTCAAATGCATGGCAACATCATCGTGTTTTACATGACCGTGCTGCAAGTGCTGTAAATGAAAATGGAAATGAAGAGGAAGAGTTGTTTGGGCGCTTCAATAGTTCAGGATCTGCTGCTAGCTTATCTGGTTCTGCATCAACTCCTAGCTTGACGAATGGTTCAGTGCCTTTGTATCCTGCTGCTGTTACACAGAGGAGTGGTGGTGAAACTTGGTTTGAGGTTGGACGCAATAAAAGATATACACCAACAGCTGATGATATTGCCCATGTTCTTAAGTTCGAATGTGTTGTAGTAGATTCTGAAACAAAACTTCCTGTGGGGCATGCCAACACTATATTAACTTCCCGTGTAATTCCAGCTCCCTCGCCTAGTCCACGTGGTTTAATCCCTGTGAATGGAGCTGATCTGATGGGGCATCTAGATTCAGATGGCCGTGTTTCATCCTCTGGAACTTTTACTGTGCTCTCGTACAACATTTTGTCTGATGCTTATGCTACAAACGATATATACAGTTACTGCCCCTCTTGGGCTCTTTCCTGGCCTTACCGCAGACAAAATTTGTTAAGAGAAATAGTTGGCTACCGTGCAGATATTGTTTGTCTTCAGGAGGTATGCAAGCCAACTTTCAGTCATTGTATTGTGAGAAATATTTGAGTTTGACCAGTGGTGCTGTGGTAGAAAGTTTGCAAATTTCAGGTTAAAGCATTTTTTTTTTAGGGAAGCTGTTGTACTCAATGGAGGTGTAAGGAGGCTGAAATTACTAATATTTGGCGTTTTGAGATGTGATTTTAGATCTCTGTTTTTCACTTTTAGCTACAAAATCTTGAGTGCTTATTTATGAATCTGACAATTTTAAAGACCCAAATGACCCTTAGGCCCCGTTTGGTTACACAGATGAGATGAGATGTTTTAAATAGTAATGAATAAAATATTGTTATAATATAATTTTGTAATATTATTCATCAAAAAAAAAAATATAATTTTTTAATATTAATTTTGTATTGGGATTTGAAAAAGTGAAATTATTTATTATATTTTGTATAGGGATTTAAAAAAGTTGTATGGGGATTTGAAAAAGGTGTAATGATGAGTTGAGACGAGATGAGATGAGATTTTTGGTTTTGTGTAAACAAACAGGGCTTTAGGTTTTGAAAGTTTTTTGCTAATGCTGAAGCTGAGATACTAGTTTTGGTTTCCTTTAATTAAAGCTATAAATGTGGGATCTTTTCTTTTTTGATTGGCACCGGGTATCCATGAACAGCGTCTGAACTAATGTGGGATCTATTTTGGTATTTTTGAAGTGACATACATGTTTTGAAGGATTCATTTGGTTCTTTTTATATTTGTTATTTTTTATGAGTAATTTGTTTGCTGCTGTTACTGTGTTCTTCTAAATTATCAATGCTGCATGCAATAGGAAGACATGATCGTCCTATGCTATGTTACAGTGTTAATCTGAATTAACAATCATGATGCATCAGAACTTGGATTGGAAATTTCCTTTTCTACGGTTTACTCATTATTGAAAACTTATAATTTGAGAAAAGGGCATGTTTGGTTAGTGAAAGAGATTTCTTTAAAAAAAATTCAGATTTGTTTGGTATTGAATTTTGTTTAAGTGGGTAGGCGAGAACTTGTTTAGGCAAAAAAAATTTGAGATGTATTTGTATGGGGGTATGTGAAAGTTTTTTTTATTGGTAATCAAGAAGTAAATTGGGGTTTGTGAAATTAGATATGAAAAGTTGTTTGGATAAAATTTTTGTGAGAGTTGTTTTGATTTTTGTGTATTTTTAACAAAATCTTAGGCAAATGATTGCTGAAACACTTATTTGAGAATAGGGGTTTTTTTTTTTTTTTGGGGTGTTTAAAAGGTTTTTGGATTGAATTTGAAATTCAAAAACCTAACGTGGATCATGCCTTAGTATGACCTAATGTATTCATGCTTCCTTCCAGGTTCAAAGTGATCACTATGAGGAGTTTTTTGCTCCAGAACTGGATAAACATGGCTATCTTGGTTTATATAAGAGAAAAACGAATGAGGTTGTTTGAAAACTTCTTGCTCCTTTTACACACACACACATAAAATTGTTCCTTTCGGTTAGCTTTTGAGGCTATTTATATTATTGATCTTGTTGCAGGTTTACATTGGAAATACCAATACAATTGACGGGTGTGCAACATTTTTCCGGAGAGACAGATTTTCACATGTTAAAAAATATGAGGCGAGGAACTTTCTTGCTTTAATTGTAGCACTCCTTGGTTCTTTGTCATTTTATTGAAGTTTTTACTTGTGTGCAGGTTGAATTTAATAAGGCTGCAGAGTCTTGGACTGATAGTCAATTGCCAAGTGCTCAGAAGAAAACTGCTTTAAACCGGTTGTTTAAGGTGGTTCAGTGTAATTTATATTTTTCCTGGGTCTTGTTCCCAGATGTTGTGCAGCTTATGTTGGCCTGATAAATGCTCATATGAGTTTTTATTTATTTATATATATAGGATAATGTTGCTCTGATAATGGTTTTGGAAGCAAAATTCAGTAATCAGGGAGTTGATAATCCTGGAAAACGCCAGCTTCTTTGTGTGGTAGGAATTTTTATTTTTGTTAATTCTCTCTCTCTCTCTCTCTCTCTCTCTCTCTCTCTCTCCACACAGTGTTTTTCCCTTTCACCCTTCCCCACTTACTCTATATTAAATTATTAGACATGGAACCCTTTTTTGTGCTATTTGCATATGGGTATGGCCTCCTGCTTTGTGTGCGATCAGGCAAGCTGCTTTCTGTGAGCAGTGGTTGGATGTTGAGGAGTGGCCATGAGCCAGCTTCAGTCCAGGCCCAAGTATTGGTCTTTCTCAGTTGTCATTAATGTATCAAGTCATTCCCTTATACATGCACTGTTGTGGCTTCTTTCTCATTTTATTGAATAGGCCATTATGTGAAGGTTGAGATATGATTCCTCGTCTTTTTCAATACTCCTGCTTGCCCTTGCACTGTGGCTTGTCATGTTATATTCTAACCACAATTTTTTTGTCCTTTTGGCGACAGGCAAATACACATGTAAATGTTCACCAAGATTTAAAGGATGTAAAGCTCTGGCAGGTAACATTTGTTTTATTTGGCATTTATATGTAAGCCTTATACTTGTTTCAATCATCAAAACCCATATTAATTTTGGTGACTGCTTATTTGTCAACTTAGGTTCATACTCTTCTGAAAGGATTGGAGAAAATAGCTGCCAGTGCCGACATTCCAATGCTGGTTTGTGGGGACTTTAATTCAGCTCCTGGAAGGTTTGTCTATTGATATGATATTATTTTCGTTTATTTTATTTTTTTACTTATTTTGCTAAGCAGATAATGCTCCAGCTGATGTAGGACTTTTAATTAATATATCACAAGTATTGGTTTATGCATTGAGGTAGTGCTTTATTTTGTTGCAGTGCTCCTCATGCACTTCTTGCTATGGGGAAGGTGGATCCGTTACATCCAGACTTGGCAGCAGATCCTCTTGGTATCTTGCGTCCAAACAGCAAGTTGGTGCATCAGTTGCCACTGGTAATGCATGTTTTCTTCTTGTACATGGTTCCCGATCCATACTCATTGTTGATGAACCTTTTTGTACTCACTAGACTTCTAGTTAAAATGAAAAAGGTGGGAAAAAAGAGTCGGGGAGGAGGTTATGCTTTCCGGTTTAAGGCTGATGCTGGTTGTAATTGATGTGCATTTTCAGGTGAGTGCTTACTCGTCCTTTGCAAGAATGGGGGTTGGTCTTAGTTTGGGACAGCAGAAAAGGAGATTGGACCCGACATCAAATGAACCCTTATTTACAAATTGCACTAGAGATTTTATTGGCACGCTAGATTACATCTTCTACACAGGTGAAATTGTGCAACAAATTATTATTATTATTTTTATCTGTTAATTTATGATTTTTTTAAAATCGCATTTAAATGTTAAGATATCTGGGTTGTGGCTTCAGCGGACTCTTTGACGGTAGAATCTTTATTGGAGCTCTTGGATGAGGAGAGCTTGAGGAAGGACACTGCGCTTCCTTCTCCGGAGTGGTCGTCTGATCATATAGCACTTTTAGCTGAATTTCGCTGCATGCCTAGAGGTAGACGTTGACACTTCAGGGTAAGCAATTGTTATATATATATATAATCTAATTCATTTGTTTGCTCATTTGCTGGCAAGATTTTATTCTCTCTCTCTTTTTTTGTAAGCTGGTTGATGTGCTCTTAATACACGGATTTTACGTTGTTAGTAGTTGTATTAATAATTCATGTACATAATCTTTGTTTTATTTTATTAGCAATAAAAATTTTATTCGATCTAAAAAGCACAAGTAAGCTGGCTCTGATGAATTATACTCTTTTCTCTATTAGTGATCCCTAGCATCTAATTATTTGTCACTTTGTCAAGCCTTTCGAGTCCGGTCTGTCTGTGGGAAACCAAGAAAACATTGTTGGTGTTTGGACAGATCCGAAGTAGAACAAAACTTGCTTCCAACTACAATGGAGTAGTCTTATAATGAGGATTCCGGCAATGAAAAAGACATTTACTGATCTACCCACATGGAAAATCAACTCTCGTTGTTTCTCCTTGAACACTATATTTCCTGAACTTAAGACTACTTAGTGGAGAAAAAAGGAAGAAAGAGAACTAGGAACCATGATCAATATTGCTCAAAATTTTTCAGAATGCCTGGAAAACTTTTCTAAACACAATTGTTTTAGTTGATACTTCTGTATTTTCTATATCCCATAACTTCAGGGCATAAATTTTGCTTATTATAATAACAAAGATAACTTTAGGACAGAAACTGATTACCAAGTGCAAATTACTACATCTACTTAGAGAGAAGAATTCTTTCTAGTTCTGAGGGAAATCAACTTGCAAATGATGAACCTCTAGTTTGTGGTGAGAAGGTCGAAGATTGTTGTGGCTCTAATCCACAAATGATATCCACGGTTTAGTCTGTTATGTGCATGGTAGATTCTTGTTGCAACGGTTCAAAACATTGCGCACTCACAAATGATTAAGTCCCGGGGCGAACATTTAGGAAGAAACATCTAACATTCTTGGCCAGATTGCTTGCACTGAATTTATAATGTGTTTCTGTACACGGTCTATTTTATGTGGTTATCCGTTATTGTGTTAACATCAACCTCAACGGTTGTAGGTCAGGAATGGAGACGCCCAAAGAAGTTGTTGGATAAAGATAAAAGCTATTGTTAGAATTGTAGATCATATGCCCGTGTCTTACTCAGGTATCTCCTTGTGGGATCCTTTCTATGATCTCCTTTGTATCATCTTAACCTGTCTTATAGAAAAAAATTACGATTTTCCCGTAATTCAATTACCTCTTTCCTTTTCTTTTTCCTTACTGATAGAAATTTCAATAGAATTTTTCACCGGCTCAAAATAACTTATCATCCCCCCGTTTAGTGGCTTGTAATTTTATGCCCTTCTTTTGTCTTTGGGTTCCCTATATTTCCGTACGTTTAATTACAGTTGCCTTTTTTTTATTATAAATGTTAATTTTGTTTCTCTTCTTTTTTAAAGAAAAGGTTCAAAGAAAGACAAAAGCATTGAGGCATAAATTTGGGACATAGAAGTTTAAAGGTTGACTTGTTATTCACCATCGCGACCTTAGTTTCTCATTTTCTTTATTTAAAAATATAATATGAGAAAATTATCGAATTCATGGCACATCTGTTAAAAACCCTCGTGGACCAATTGAGAATAAATTTGGATGGACCATTTCTTTCCTCTTTTATCTTTTTTAATTCGTGGTCCTTCAGACATTTATAGCGAAAAAACCTTATTCGAGTCTTTTGACGGGGCATCTATGAATAAATTCTTGACACAAATTTATTCTCTAGCTGCCCGCTGCCCAATCTTGGTCAAATTCTCCAATTTTCTGGGTCAGGCACATAAAATGAATCAACGACTTAAGAAAACCTGAATACTTAAGGAAACATCTTTTGATAATTGCTGCTTTATGGGCATTAGCATCATGCCACAATGCCCAGGAACCACTATAGCTAACTACAATGGCAGACGTGCCCGTCTCCCCTTCAAGTTTTTCGCTATCTTTGGGGAACGCATACATGATCCATCCTACAGAAGGATATCGACTAATACGCTATACACTCGTCAACTATATATATGTATTAACAGAAAACATGAGAGACAAATTCAGACTAATCCCAAGCACTGGTCACACCTTGACCAGAACGGCCACCATAACCACCAGAAAACCCATATCCACCGCCACCTTTTGCTCCACCATGGTAGTCCATAGCTCGATTAAATGAATTCTCCCTCCTAAAATCACGGCCGCCAAATCGGCCTCCCCAAGACCGCCGATTTCTGCCACCACCACCACCATGAGAAGTCCTTGACACATATCGTAAAAGCCAAGCAGGTACTTCTTGATTTGCTTCTTGCATTAAATCAGCCAGTGGCCTTGCCATTGATGAATTACCCTCATTAAAGAAGGCCGTTGCTAATCCTGTTTTGCCAGCCCGCCCTGTCCGTCCTATCCGGTGAACGTAATCATCAATGTCATTGGGGAGATCAAAGTTGACCACATGCGCTACATGGGGAATATCCAGACCACGTGCCGCTACATCTGTTGCCACTAAAATTGGTGTCTTTCCACTCTTGAACGATCTCAATGCCTTTTCTCTTTCCTGCAAACAAAACCATAAACTATAAGACACTGATATTATAATGATAATGTCAAAACTACAGCTGCCGATGGAATGATCAACACTAATCACAGGTCCAAAGGAAAGGACTACATTTAAAAACTGAATATAACTTTCATATTACAGTCAAGGCATTGTCCTAGCTGACAGCAAGAGTAATGTTCACCTGTTGTGTTCTGTCACCATGAATGGTAGTTGCAGGAAAACCATTAACATACAGCCAATGCTCCAATGAGTCAGCTCGCTTCTTTGTCTCCACAAAAACTAAAGTTAAAGATTGCTGAAATTCAAAAGACAAGAAATTATGAAAATCGTGTTCTAAATATAAATAAAGCCATCAAATAAAACAGAAAGGAGCTTCTTAGGCAAGTCTTAATTGAAGAATACGAGCATATCTCATGTTACCTTTCCCTGCATTCCACTTTCTTTCTGAGCATGAATAAGATCCATGAGATGGCTTCTCTTGTCAGACTCATGAACAAATTCAACTCTTTGAACAATCAAATCGGTACTTGAACCAACCCTTCCAACAGCCAAAAATATGTAATTTGAAAGAAAATCAGATGCCAATCTCTGCATGCCAAATCAAAATCGCAAGATTGCTATCAGATAGATGCACTTTGAGGTGACTCTTTTAATCCTAAGGGATAGCTCAGTTGGTCAGGCCTTGGGTTTACTCCCCAATGGTCACCAGTTCGAGTCCCCTCAGGGCCATTGGAGGTTTACCTGGCCGTTAACTTCAAGACCCCGTGGGATTAATCGAGGTGCGCGCAAGCTGGCCCGAACACCCAAGGATATCAAAAAAAAAAAAAAAAAAATTTGAGGTCTCCTTTCAGAAAAGTTTTTATTGTTAGCCTTGTTGCGTATTTAAAGTGGTGATCCAATAAACAGTACATGTAAAATAACCAAATAGAAGAGATTGATTCTTCCCACTGCAATAAATTAAGTACTTCCTATTGCAAGAAATTAATTAAGCACTAAGTACCACCTACATTTTTTTATATGCTCCAGTGACAATCAAGAAAAGGAACAGGAGAATTATGAGGTACAAAAGGGGCTCCAAAAAAATCCTATTCCATTAGGGTATCAGAAGAAAACCCTATATCACATACTGACCACTCAAGTACCCTGCATTACAAATTCCAAGTTCACACACATGCAAAAATGCACACATCAGTATGTTTTTTTGATAGGTATAATACACACCGATATGTGAAGACTCAAAGGTATGACTTCTTATTCTTCTTCTAACAAAAAAAAAAAAGCACAATGACACAACAATGGATAACATAAAATGCACGATGCAATCAAGCAACTCAAGAAACCACTTAAACAGGACAATTAAGGCTTGCCTGTATCTCTTTAGGGAAGGTGGCGCTAAACAGCATTGTCTGTCTCACACCTGGTGGAGGCATGTCCATTTGTTCCACTATCTTTCGGATTTGAGGCTCAAAACCCATATCCAGCATCCGATCTGCTTCATCAAGAGCCAAATATCTGATCATCTGCAATGAGACTCTTGCTCTCTCAAGCAAATCAACCAATCGTCCTGGGGTTGCCACAAGGATATCAACTCCTCTCTCAAGCTCCCGCAACTGCCCGCACAACACATCATTAATTATACAACACAAGTAGACAGTAGATATTCACTAAAAGGTGGGAAAAAAAATCCAAACTATTGAGACTCCCTATATGGTTAGACCTGCATAAAAGCAATATTGTATGAGTACAACTAACATGTTAGCTATGACAACTAAAAAACCAACCCCTAGGGGTTGGCTCAAGTGGTAAAGGCCTGGGCTTGGGGGCATGCTTCCCCCAGGTCTAACGTTTAAATCCCTTCGGGTGCAAACAATCTCTAGGGGCCATTGGACTAGAGGTGCACTTCTGGGAAACTCTTTGCCAAGGGCCTGTGCACCCCTAAGATTAGTTGGGATGCTATTTCTTTTTTTTGATAGGTAAACGGTAATATTAATACGAATAGGCAAAGCCCAAGTATACAAGATGTAATACAAGAGATAAGACCTATCTAGTTCGCTATAGTGGGATGCTATTTCTAGATACGCAGTGCCAATAAATAATAATAATAAAAAATTAAAAAACCAGTCAACATTTATATGACAAATAATTTGACATTTCTTTTTATGAATAAAAATAAACATATTAATTTTGCTAAATAATTTGACATTTTAACACTAAACGTCTTTAAATATTACCCCCACACAATACTTATATAAAAAATATTAACCCCACAAAATATTAACCAAATATTACCCCCACAAAATACTTGTAAAAAAAATATTAACCCCACAAAAGTTTAACCATTCCCATGAATCCAAACCTCATGAGAATTATCTGCTGAAAAAACAATAGCCACTGGAATTTTACTCTACAGGATGGTGGAGGTATTATTTCAAAGGCAAGGTGAATCGAACTTAAACAGATTCAAATACTTAAACAGCTGCACTCTGCACCAGTCAAATCCAAAATAAAGCAATTCCAAGATATAGGAAAAGCAACAAGTCCAATGCTATTGTGTTAATCCAAAAAGGAAAAGCAACTCTCTATAGCGAGCCTACTTCCATCAGGATAAAAGAAAAAAGAAATTAGTTAAATAACATGCACAACTAAGCAAGTCCACATAAGATTATCTGCAGCCCTCCCAAACATAGATGTCAAGACGTTGATAACTTAAGAAGATAATAAATTTATTACCTATAAAAAAAAAAGAAAACGTTGATAACTTAGGATGATAATAAACCAAATAGTATAATAAATGCAAACAAAGAGATCAAGGAATCAGAAAACCAAAAAGATTGTCAATATAATGAAAACCTGTTGGTTGATTGGTGCTCCTCCATAAGTAACAACCACCTTGACACCAGTTTGATAGGAAAACTTTTTCACCTCATCATGTATCTATAATTCAATCAAATTGGAAACAAAAATCAGAAAAACAAAAAACATAAATAGATAATTTGCAAAGCTCTCAGGGTGCACATCAAGTATGATATAGTAGTATACATGGGAATCTGACCTGGCATGATAACTCCCTAGTAGGCGAAAGAATTAGAGCAAGAGGGTATGCGGTCCGTGCTGCACGGGGTCTCTGAACATACTGCTCCCGCATGATTCCACTGATAATTGGAAAGCAAAAGGCAGCAGTCTTCCCTGACCCAGTCTGAGCACAAGCCATTAAGTCCCGTCCTGCAAGAGAAATTGGTATAGAATAACGCTGAACGGGTGTTGGTTTCACATACTTGCACCTCCGAATATTTTGATTTAATGAATCCCCCAAGTCAATCTCTGCAAAAGTATTCACAGGGGATGGCACATTGTCCCCACTTGTCTCCACCGGAATATCATCATAAGCCTCAAAGTTAATACCCGTATTTTCTTGTTCACTAATCGCTCGCTCTGCATTGTCATCATCAACAAAAGGGTTCACCTCGTGCTCCCTCCTTCGGTCCCACCCCCCATTCCTACTACTCCAACCACTACCCCTTCGACCACCACCAGAACCATTATGAGCTGCACGCCCCAAGTCAGGCCTAGAACCTCCAGCCCAGCACAATCCAGTTGTTGGTCCACCAAAGCCTACCCGACCATTGGCTGATGAAGGAACAGAGTGTAATGGATCAGGGGGATCTGTTGAAGGAGATTGCCTATTTCGGAGATGCGGTGGAACATAGGTTGATCGGGTAGGGCGTTTTAAGCCATTACTATCAGAAGCAGCAGTGGCTGCATTCTCAGATGCAGAGTCAGCTACAGAATCTGCCCACGAAGTTGTCATAATTGCAAAATGTATCCCTCTTTCCCCTTACTAATAAAAATAGAGCCGACGACACCACGACCAAAGCCCTATGCAAAAAACGAAACTTTGGCTCCTAATCAAGTTTTCTTCTTGGGTCTTTCCCTATAAATAACCAAGTAGATCAATAACTTGTTCGCTCAAGTACAATCAAGCCAAACAAACGAATCAACAAGATATTTCCAAAACTAAAAACAAAAAAAGGACAATAATGAAGAAAAACTTCACAATTATGCCAATAAATAAAGTTGTCGCAGCTATGGAGATCGTACAAAAAAAAAGGGAAACAAAATTATATGGAAAAAAAACTCTCAGGATGAAAAATCAGATAGAGTTAAAACTCATACGAAAGAGCGGTAATAAAAACAGTTTCAAATTCAAGATTCGTCGATAATTAGAACAACGATATAACGAAGGTTAGAAATCCCAATCAGCCAAGCAAACATATAAAATTAGAGGGTTGCTGGAATGCCATCAATATAACATAAATTACGAGCAAACACACAGGTTCGACAAAGGCAGTGACAAAATCGGATTTTTCCGTAATAATAATGAGCAGGCAGCTGAACATCGAATTATAAAATACACAGACATGAAGGGCTCACAGCACCAAAAAAAAAGTAGGGGAAAGAGAACAACGAGCTCTATACCTAGCTTCAAGACACAGAAAAACAGTGTGAGATAAAGGAGAGCGGAAACGAAAATGGCGTAACGAGTAGACAGAATGAGGGGCAGTGATTTGGCGAATCTGGATCAGAGAATGAAACTTGTTCAGGAAGACGAGCGGACATGGAGCGAACATATCGGTCTGATTCCACTTTGTACAAAGCTAAACGAGACTGTTGAGAGTTTCGAACTTCTTTACCAAGTTTTCTTCACGTGCGGACCACTTTGTACAAAGCTAAACGAGACTGTCTGAGAGTTTCGAACTTCTTTACTAAGATTTCTTCACGTGCCGAACCACGTGCTATATATATATGGACGCGGTTACTGTATCGGCTGATTCTTATCGCTCGGCGAACCGTCCAGTTTTTTTTTTTTTTTAATCACTTTCTTAATTTCTTAATCATTAAGTGAAAAAAAAAAAGTATTGATACCTACAAACGGGATGGGTAAGCAGGAGGTAATCGGATTGTACGGAAGAGTTTAACTGACGCTGAAAGAAAGTTTCTCTCTATCTCTTAGTTTTTTTTCTTTTGAGTCTCGTTAAACTATGAGGACTCCTCTATGGGAAATCTTGTTTGCTTCTCATATTTGGGGATGATTCCTATGTTGACAGCTACATAAGTATCATTGGAGTTGATTTAAAAATAAAACTATGGAGCTAGATGAAAAGACGATTAAGTTTCAAATTATTGTCTATGATGTTATTGAGGCTGAGAGTGTCAACAATGTCAAACAGTGATTGAATGAAATTGATAGATACACAAATAAAAGTGTATGCAAGCTTTTAGTTGGGAATAAATGTGATTTTGGTCAAGAAAAAAGTTGTGGATATGTAAACAACGAAGGCATTTGCAGATGAGCTTGGAATCCCTTTCAAACAAGTGCTAAAGACTTGATCATTGTGGAGTAAGCTTTTTAATGTTTTTAACCATGGCCGGTGAGATCAAGAAAGAGAGAGAGAGGGGAAATGAAATAGAGAGAGGGAGGGAGAAAAATTTTTTTTTAAAAATTATTAAATAGCCGTTTCAACAAGCCATTTGCAACAAGCATTTTTTTAAAAAAATATATTAATATACTTGAAATTATTTTCTTAATTATTAAGTAAAAATATATATTTATTTTTCCGAACATTACACTTTAGCAATACCGCTCGGGTGACACAGCAGCATTTTTTATATAAATATATATATGCACGCGCACCCATGGATACTTTTTTTTTTTAAATTTTCTCTAATATATGACAAATTAAAAGTTATGGACAATGATAGATCAACGTAATAAAATAAAAATAAGAGACTTTTTTTAAATAATAAAACTTGTTGTAGTGACTAATGAATAAAAAATAATAAAGCATGCTCTAGCGAAGATTTAGAAAATGAGTTGAATTGATATCACCATCGAAAATTAATTAAAATATAATTTTTATTTTTAAATTAAAAAAATAAATTATTTATTATATTCTATTTAAAAACTTAGACACATTATAATTATTAAATAATATGAAACGAGATTAAATGAGTTGAAATCAACTCTAAAAATCTAAACAACTCTTAAATATGATGTAATGAAAATTAGATGAAAATAAAATATAAAACAACTCATTTAATATATTTCTCATTAAGGATCCGTTTGATTATGTAACTATTCTCGAGTATTTTTTAGATATTTTATTTTTAAATATAAAACATTTTTTAATTTTAATTTTAACTTTTTCATATAATAATTATTTAATTATTATAATTTTCACAAACTCTTAAATAAAATATAATTTTAATTTAAATAATTTTAATATTTACAAATATATTAAATATCCAAACGAGTCATTAATTAATAATAAAATTATCTTCCAAGCATAAAAATAAGACGATAGATTAATATGTAAACCAATATATATATATATATATATATAAAAGGATGATTAACTATAAATTATTTTTGAATATATCTTGATTTAAAAAAAGGTAAAGTTATTTTTAAAAATTTTTTTATTTGAATTTAAATTAAAAATTTTGGAATATAACATTCTAGCATTATTTAAAAAAAAATCAATCAATTAAGGTAATAACGTAAATAAATTTAATTTTATAATAATTGACCTCCTTGAATTTATATAAAATTGAATTTATTTTCTTATAAATTATATAAAAATGTCATATTTTAAAATTTTTAATCAAAACTTAAAAAGCAAAGGTTAAAAACATTTAACTAATAATAAGCGTTTCATTAAAAAAAATGGTATAAATGCAAGTGCTACGCGTTCAAGTCCCTCCTCCACGCGCTGTCCCCATTTCGACTCGGTTGCCCAAGCGAGGACACGAGAAAACCTCAATTCTAGGGTTGGGGTTATAGCTGATTTGGATACGGTACAGGAGCAAGATGGGCATGGATTCCTTACCGTCGGAATCGAGTAACGACCTCGATGAGCAGATCGCACAGCTCATGGAGTGCAAGCCACTCTCGGAGCAACAGGTTCCATTATTTGTATAGGCATTTTTAAAAAAGTCAGTTTAGGACCTGTTTGGATGCTGAGGAGAAAAAAATTATGAATTAGAAGTTTTCAAATTGTAGTTAAATGTTAGTGATTTGATATTATCTGGTTTTGTTGTAGGTCAGAGCGTTATGCGAGAAGGCTAGGGAGATATTAATGGAAGAAAGTAATGTCCAGGTGCAACTGCTTACCCTTCACCTTATCTTCAATGGATATGTCTCTGCCGCTAGAAAGAGAAAGAAATAATAATACTGCTTGCAGTGGCTTTTAGACTGATTTTGAGAACCAAACTCTCTTTCCAAAGAAATTATCTCATGGAAAATATCAATTTGTTTTCAAACTCCAAGTGAAATAGATTATTTGCTGCTATTGATCATATTTTAATTTTTTTTTATTGAGTATATTTTTAGAATTTTACATTTCTCAAATTAAAAAAGAAAATATTAATTTATTTTTCTATCGTTCCTGTCTCACAGCCTGTGAAAAGCCCCGTAACAATTTGTGGTGATATACATGGGCAGTTTCATGATCTTGCCGAACTATTTCGAATTGGAGGGAAGGTATCAGTCCTAACCATGACATACTTTTTGTATTCAAATTCAACTCCTGTGTTTCAGCTGGGGAATGTCTAAATTAACTAATTGAGACCTGTCAAAGAAATGCTTTTGAAGATTGAAGTGCCCCAAAGGTATTGTGGAGTAAATTGCCACTAGTCAGGGAACTGTTCTTTTATTTCACTGCATTGTTGGTTTCTAATTCAGTTCACTGTGATTATTCTGATCATTCTATTGACCTCCTTTTCCTTGAAGCAAAATCCGATGATTGGTAACTACTGTATGTCTCATTTGCTTTCGTGAAAAGGGTTCTGCTTCAGTCATGTTCTTTTTGTTAAATGTGAATTGGCCTATTTAACTTAATTAAATTAGAAACTGCTTTCATAGTTAGTGCCAGGTCAATGCAGTTTTAAGTTATTTTGTTTCCATCATCTCATTCTCATGAAATTCTTTATGAAAGAAAACATTTCACTGGTTCCTCATGTCTTAATTTATGTTTCTTCTTATCAAGTTTAGATCTAAATAACAAAATTTTCTTATTAAATTTATATCTAAATTATATGGGTTTTTTTTTTTTCATTGACAGTGTCCAGACACCAATTACCTCTTCATGGGGGATTATGTAGATCGAGGGTATTATTCTGTTGAAACTGTGACGGTATGTGAAATTTGTATCAAGAAACTGGATTTTCCCTTTCCTAGATGAATGAAAAAACCACTTGAAATGACTTCAAGTGTCAGTATCATTATGTTTGTTCTAGATTTTAGCCCCGTTTCTATGTTTGTCTACAACATGACAAGTACAAAGCACCTGTCAGTGATGATATGCTTGTTTTTTTCTTAATGAAATGGGTATATTCTAGTTGTTGATTTTTGTTGTGCTCTACGGAATGCTATATATGCTTTGGATCACATTCTGTGTCTAGAAGGAATTACTCCAAGTGATAATCCTTCAGACCAGATTTAACCTTGTTTGAGAACAAGAATGTCCTTTGAAGTTTGATCATGTATATACTAGGGTTCATCTTATATTTACTACTTTACTGCTCCCAATATGCATACTACATATGTTAACTACTGCTTAACATTTCTGTAAGGACTAAGCAGTATTGATTGCCTGTTCAAGTGATAGGTTTTGTAGAGGTATTGATCATACTAAGATTTTTCTGTAACTTGGAGGTTTGATTTACAAGGTAGCTGCTCTTTGTTTATCATTCTTGAGCCCCTCCGGCAACTTTGGAAACACTTGAACTTGGGATGTAAATTGTAATGTGACAATGTTGCAACTTAACTCAGGACTTATGTCGCCATAATTGATATAATTGGTCTTTAGTTTTATTTTTATTGTTCATTTTTTCTGTTTCTGGTTTGGTTTGTTTGCTTTATTTATTTATATATATATATTTTTTGGAGAGGGGGGGGGGGGGGGGGGACAGATTGGGGAGTAGTCTGTAAATTTACCACCTTGTTTAGTATGCATGAATATTTTCTTTGGGCCTACATTTGTCATTATTGGTGATGCTAATTAGTTAATTCATGCAGCTCTTGGTAGCCCTGAAAGTGCGTCACCCTCAGCGGATTACTATTCTTAGAGGGAACCATGAAAGTCGTCAGGTATAAATTTGCAATCTAATTTTTATGATTTTTCTTGTTTATAATGATGACGAGGCTTTTATGTTGATTGCAGCACAAGTGATGATGATGGTTTCATTACAAAGATTACATGTTCATTTCAGAAAAAGTAATGTATCTGTAATACTTTGAGCTAATAATTTCTTTATCTTTTTGTTTTTCCCTTTGGCAGATTACTCAGGTTTATGGATTTTATGATGAATGCCTGCGGAAGTGAGTTATCTATACATTACCTTGGTTTAGGAGGTCATACATGTAGAAATTTATATTATCTTTTACATGACAATATTTTTCATTTTCCCTTTAATACTATATTTTAGATAGTCCTAATATATAGTTTTTGAGAGAGAAAATTTATTCTTACGTAAAAAACCATTACCAAAACATCCTTGGGGTGTTAAGGTGATGGTTTAATTTCTGTTTTGTAATGGGGTTTTTGAAGGAACTTGGGATCGAATCAAAGCTGTTTATCTTTACTAAGGTGGGCAGGTCTTTACGTATCATTGAGCGAAAATGGAAGCATGAGCAAGAGTTATGGGTAGAAGAAAACTCTGTTCAGTGGCTGCGTAAGACTCTGGAAGTATGTTTAAGTGGTGAGAAAAATGAAGTGTACAGCACCATTAGGGAGGGGCATAGACGTCTCCTTGCTCAGAGGTGTGCCAATGGTAGGGGAAGATTCTTGGTGGTGTCTGTGTATCAAGAGGATGGAAAAAAAAAATCAATTTTCATCCCAGAAGGGGAAGGGGGAAGTGGATGGAGGAGAATGAGGGATGTGTTGGAGGAATCTGTCATGGAAAGGAAAGGAAGGGCTGCCGGTATGCATGGAGGTGATCAGCCATGGAAGAAGGGGCCAGCGGTGAGGACGTACAGGGAGGTGCTGGTCCAAGATGGTAGGGGAAGAGGAGAGGAAAACACTGACAGTAGATGGCCTCGAGCCACTCACGGCATGCAGTTTCCAGGAGCAAACAGTGGGGATGATAGGGACGTGGGAAGGAAAATTGATGAGTTGCAGAGACAAGTATGGCTTCTGCAGTGGAGAAAAGTGTGAGGGGATGGAATGGGCCGGGCCAATATCAGAGGCCCACGGATAAAGGTAAGGGGAAGGACTTGGCAGATTTGGGTTTTAAATGGAGAAAGATCCCTGGGCCGAAAACTGGGCCTCAGCCTAAGGCCCAGAGCAAGGGTTTTTCTGATGGCCTTCCTCTCGAAAGGGCCTCTGGCCCTCAACCAGGCCCAAGCCCAAGGGCCTCATGCCCTCTGGGCCCCCAGGCCACGATAGTGGATCCGGGTCTCAGACCCGATACGCATGCGGCTCGAGCGACAACAGAGCTTCGTGCTCTACCGCATGAACTGGAGCGCCGGTCGCCGGCGCAGGGTGACTCGCCGGAAGCAAGACAGAAACTGCCGACGCCGACAGTGGATCTCGCCGATGATGGAACGCCGCAGTGGGGTGGCCGGAAATCCCCAGAAGAAAAATCAAATTCCACGCTGAGGCTTTCGGGGGTTTCTCCTCGGCCGGAAAAGGGACAGACAGTCCCGACGGGAGGTTTGGCGACCTCTCCGACGGTGGAGGTGCTGGGCAATGTTTCCATTTCGCGTTTGGAGGCTGTTGGACCGCTGACTGACTTCTCGGTGGGTTCAGACAGTGAGGTGTCGGGGTCCTCTGATGATGAAATGCTCTTAAGGCATTCTCAAGGTTGTTTAGAGATCATTGGGATGGAAGAAGCATCGATGGTGGAAGACACCTTTCAAAGAGAGGAAGTTCAAGAGTTGGAAACTGAGTTGAACGGCCTGGTTCCTATGCAAATAACAGAGGAAATGGGGATAGTACAAGCTGAAGAGAGTGAGCCAGTCCCTTTAAATTTCTTGAGCCCAGAACAACCTAGAATTTCAGATTGGGTCTTTAATACGGTAAAGGATATTCAACATTTGGTGGGTTTGAGATGCGAGGGATACGAAGAGCAGTTTATGGCTCTACTTACAGTAATTGAAATGGGCCATCAGCAACACAGAAAAGCTGAGTCAAAAAAACAGAGAGAGCTAAGGAGATTAAATTGGTCCATGAATTCGAAAGGAAGTGCAAGTAAGGAAAGGACCAAAGGGAAGGGTTTGGCTTATTCCAAGTGAAACCAAAAATAGTATCTTGGAATGTTCGCGGGTTAAATGAGGACAGTAAGCGTCTACAAACAAGACACTTGTTGCGAGAATGGAAGGCGGACATTGTGTGTTTACAGGAGACAAAGCTTAAACTTATTAGTAGAAGCATGGTGCGAAGTATATGGAGTTGCACATATGTAGATTGGGTATACTTGGCTGCCAAAGGCGCATCAGGGGGTATTCTAGTGATGTGGGATAGAAGAGTGGTGGAGAAAATAGAGGAGTTTGTAGGAGTGTACTCCGTGGCTTGCTCTTTTAGAAGTGTGGCAGATGATTTTTTGTGGGCTTTTGCAGGTGTATATGGCCCTAACATAGACCATGAGAGAAGATTATTATGGGAAGAATTGGCTGGAGTACATAGCTGGTGGGACCTTCCATGGTGTATAGGTGGAGACTTCAATGTAACCAGATTCTCAACTGAGTGTTTTGGGAATAGAAGAATGAGGCCAGCAATGACAGAATTTTCGGAGTGCATTTTTGATTTGAATTTAGTGGATTTACCACTAGTGGGGGGAACATGTACCTGGTCTAATAATCATACATGGTCTAGACTAGACAGATTTTTAATCTCACCAGAATGGGAATGTCATTTTCCAGATGTGTGGCAAAAGAGATTGCCTCGTTTGAGTTCGGATCATTGGCCTATTTTATTGGATTGTGGAGGGGTTCAAAGGAGGCGTAGGTCCTTCAAATTTGAAAATATGTGGTTGAAAGCGGAAGGCTTTGTGGAAAAGGTTGGACAATGGTGGACTTCTTATCAGATACAAGGAACCCCTAGTTTTATATTTGCGGGAAAATTGAAAGCTCTAAAGAAAGACTTAAAGCTGTGGAATAGACAGACTTTCGGAGATATAGGGGAGCGTAAAAAAAGCAAGGAGTTGGAGATCCAAGGATTGGAAAGAATTCAAGAAGACCGGCCATTAACCCAAGAAGAAATAACTGTAAAAAAAGGGCTGGAAGAAGATCTGGAAAGAATTGTTTTTTTAGAAGAGACATCATGGCGTCAGAAGTCAAGAGCGTTATGGTTGAAGGAAGGAGACCGAAGTACCAAGTTTTTCCACAGAATAGCTAATGCACATAGAAGATACAACAATATTGAGATGCTGAAAATAGAAGGAGTGGAGTGTCGGGATGAGTCAGTGATAAACCTCCATGTTGTTGACTTTTTTGAGCACTTATTAACTGAACAAGTGGGTTGGCGGCCTAAACTGGAAGGGCTTGGTTTTGGTTCCATTGAACATAATGATGTAGACCGCCTGGAGAGGCCTTTTGAGGAGATGGAGGTTTTTGATGTTGTGAGAAAAATGGTTAAAGACAAGGCGCCGGGTCCTGATGGTTTCTCGATGGGTTTTTTCCAAACTTGTTGGGCTGTTTTAAAAGATGATCTCATGAAGGTGTTCCAGGAATTCTACTCAGCGGGAAAGTTTGAGAAAAGCCTCAACGCTACCTTTCTTGCACTAATTCCAAAAAAGGTGGGGGCCGAGGAGATTAAGGAGTTCCGGCCTATTAGTTTAGTAAATGGGGTGTATAAGATAATCTCCAAGGTGCTAGCGAACCGTTTGAGTGAGGTAGTGGGGAAGCTTATTTCAAAACCTCAGAATGCTTTTGTTAAGAATAGACAAATCCTAGACGCGGTTCTTATTGCTAATGAATGCCTAGATAGTAGGTTGAAAACTGGAGAGGCAGGGATTATATGCAAGCTAGATATGGAGAAGGCGTATGATCATGTCAACTGGGAGTTCCTTCTTGATCTTTTGGGGAAATGTGGGTTTGGAGCGAGATGGTGTTCATGGATTAGGTGGTGTATATCAACGGTGAAATTTTCCGTACTGATAAACGGAAGCCCAACTGGTTTCTTTTGTAGCTCACGAGGCTTAAGACAAGGAGATCCGTTATCCCCCTTACTCTTTGTTATTGCGATGGAGGCTTTGAGTCGAATGTCATCTGCCTTGGTCATGAATGGGTTGCTTGCTGGTTTCAAGGTTGGCTCTCCGAGTAGGGGATTTGTTAATGTATCTCACTTATTGTTTGCAGATGATACTCTTCTCTTTTGCGAAGCAGATCCTAACCAGATTCGAATTTTGAAGGCCCTTCTCCTCTGTTTTGAAGTAACTTCCGGTCTGAAAATTAATTTGGAGAAATCTGAGATGGTGCCTGTTGGATGTGTTAGGCACATTAGACAGTTGGCTAGTATTTTGGGGTGCACGACTGCATCTCTACCCATGACCTATCTGGGACTTCCACTTGGGGCGACCTCGAGAGCGGCTTCTTTATGGGATCCAGTTATCGAGAAAGTGGAACGTCGGTTAGCTGGATGGAAGAGATTATACTTGTCAAAAGGTGGTCGGATTACACTAATCAAGAGTACTCTTTCCAATCTACCTACCTATTTTTTGTCATTGTTCCCCATTCCAGCAAATGTTGCTCTTCGGTTGGAGAAACTCAAAAGGGATTTCTTGTGGGGTGGATTGGGCGCTGAACAAAAATTTCACCTTGTTAAGTGGGAAAAGGTATGTAGACCTATCTCATATGGGGGCTTGGGCATTAGAGATATGAGAACTTTCAATCGGGCATTACTTGGTAAGTGGCTGTGGAGATATCATAAGGAACCTGAAGCCTTGTGGAAGACGGTAATAGAGAGCAAATATGGGGATCTATGGGGGGTTTGGTGTACAAAAGAAGTGAGGGGAGCGCATGGAGTGGGTTTGTGGATACATATAAGAAAAGGGTGGGAGGTGTTTTCTCGACATACCCGAATACGTTTAGGAGGAGGAACCCGTATTAAGTTTTGGTATGACACTTGGTGTGATCATGTGGCTCTAAAGGAATCCTTTCCTTCATTATTCAGAGTTGCACGAGATATTGATGTCTCGGTAGCTGATGTTCTGGAAAGATCAGGGGAGCAATTTCAATGGAATATACACTTCAGCAGGACGGCACAAGATTGGGAGATGAGCAGTATTGAAGCCTTCTATAGCCTTTTGTATTCCACTAAACCGGATAATTCACAGGATAGCTTATGGTGGATACCTTCAGCTAAAGGCATTTTCTCGGTACGCTCATTCTATAAGTCTCTTACTCAAGAAATACCTATTCAGTTTCCATGGCGAAAGATATGGAGACATAAGGCGCCACCCAAAGCAGCCTTCTTTGTGTGGACCGCAGCATTGGGTAAGATTCTTACAATTGATAATTTGAGGAAGCGCAGGGTGATCATCACAGATTGGTGCTGCATGTGTAGGAAGGGAGGTGAATCGGTGAACCATCTCTTAATACACTGTGAGGTAGCGAGAAGACTATGGGATGAGATTCATGGCAGAATGGAATTGGCTTGGGTAATGCCGGAAACGGTGGTAGGGGTCTTGGCCAGTTGGAAAAATCTGAGAGGAAACCAACAGATAAAAGCGGTGTGGAAGATGATCCCGATATGCATTATGTGGTGTTTATGGCGAGAACGCAATGACAGGACGTTCGAGGACAAAGAGAGATCGATGGAGGATTTGATAGTTTTTTTCTTTAGAACTCTTTGTACTTGGACTATAGCGGTTGATTTCAATGGTGTGGGGTTACATGAATTCCTCATATCCATGGATCATACCTAGATGTGGTTTCTAACTTTGTACCAGGCTTTGGCCCTCTTTTGATAATATAATCTTATTTTACTTATAAAAAAAAAATATAGTTTTTGAACCTGATGAGTAGATAATGCATTTCATCTACCTACCGATCTTGGTGCATATAAAAAAAAACCTATGTTGTTAAGAATACATTTTTGTTTATATGTAAAAGTAAAGGTAAGTAAGAATACTAGTCTAAGCATTCCTGCTGGAGAACTCGGCTTTCGAAGGTTTTCAAATTGATGGACATGTGGGCTTCCAACTCATCAAGTCATGATGACAAGAAAATATAATTTTTCATGACAACTGAGTAGAAAGTGTGGACATTTTTATGAATGATGGAAATCTTGGACAAAAAAGAAAAAGAAAAGGCCAGGTGATATATATATATATTTTCTGATTGTTAAGTTAGGGATGCTCCTGGTGGGCATTAAAGGTAGAAATCAAGGTTATACGATATTGGTATATAGGAGTCAATTAGATTCACATTGGTGGTTGACACACTAATGTCAACTTACGCAGAAATATATATGATATATATATGTATGTATGTATATGATTTTTCTTTTTTCTTTCTATTTTTCTTCTTGATGATAATTCACAGGTATGGCAATGCTAATGTGTGGAAGATCTTCACAGACCTTTTTGATTATTTCCCGTTGACTGCTTTGGTCAGTATACTTTTTCCAATTGGTGCTCACTATCAATGCTTGCAAGTAATACAAATGTGATAGGAAAGAGTAAATGTGGAGAGAGATTTACCTCTCAATTAGCGAGGGAGAGAAGATAGGGTTTTCCCGATTCTTTTGACCGACTCCTGGCTTTGTTATTACTATAAAAATTGTTATGCTCACTGATTAAAAAAAAATCTCCAGTGTGGCTTGCCACATTACTGAAGGGGCAGTGATGGTAGTGGGATTTTAATTTTTTGTTGCTAATCATCAATGTTTACGTCCTATTCTCTCTCTTTTAGGTTGAGTCAGAAATATTTTGTCTGCATGGTGGACTGTCTCCTTCAATTGAAACCCTCGATAGTGTCAGGAACTTTGATCGTGTTCAAGAGGTTCCTCATGAAGGACCCATGTGTGATTTGTTATGGTCTGACCCAGATGACCGGTGTGGATGGGGTATTTCACCTCGTGGTGCTGGATATACTTTTGGCCAGGTAACTTCAACATGTGATTAGGTGTCTTCAACATCTTCTATCCGATTGCCTTGATATGGTTGAGGGGTGTACCCTATTAGAAATGCACACTTTTGGAGTTTTAATTGTTCATTGTGTGGTCTCCTCTATTATCTCTGATTTCACTTTTTTTTTTTGCAGGATATATCTGAACAATTCAACAACACAAACAACTTAAAGTTGATTGCTAGAGCTCATCAATTGGTTATGGATGGATTTAACTGGGCTCATGTACTTGTCATCCTCACAGAATATGAAATTTTACTTTTAGCTTGCTTGTTTAGAATTACGGGGTGAAATATTTCAATGTTAAAATTATTTGTGTTGGGACAGGAACAAAAGGTGGTGACTATATTTAGTGCACCCAATTATTGTTATCGCTGTGGGAACATGGCTTCAATCTTGGAAGTTGATGATTGCAAGAACCACACGTTCATCCAGGTCTCTCTCGCTCACACATTTTTAATTAACACGTGATGTATACAACATATAAGTTTTGATCTAGATAGTTGGTGCCTGTGTGCATCTTGTGTACATGCCGTTTACTTGAAGATGTGTCTCATGTTGCAGTTTGAGCCAGCTCCTAGAAGAGGAGAGCCAGATGTTACCCGCCGAACGCCGGATTATTTCCTATAAAAACAGCTGCCTTCATTTCCTAATGATCACTGGCTATATCTTCTAGCAGAACATGTATTCTCGTTACTCTTCTTTCCTGCTCATGGTTGTCAGGTAGGTGTGCACCTTTGTATGGGAGATCTAAAATGTATGAATTTTTCCTCGCCGTGCACTTCTGGTGGTTGCAGGAGCCGAGGAAGATATGTAATAGGCAGGTAAAAAAAGCTCACTGATTTGTCACACATTTCAAACCATGCTGGCAGTGGTAGAGATATTGTGTAGCTGAGACAGTCGGAATGTATTATTTCCAGCAGAAATGTCGAGATTGCCTTTTTTTTCCCACGTTTATGTGCTCCCATTCCTCCCATGGCTTTTGGCCTCGATGTGGATGAATGGGATTGTTTTTGGCGGATGGTTTGCTTCCTTTGTTTTTTCCCCCAATTAAATCTTCAATAAGAAAGATGGAGATATAGGGGTAATAAGACGTTTTTCCGAAGAAGGGGAAGGGAGTGAAATGGTGCGACGGATCCAATAGGCTATAGTAAGAATGGGATTTTTGGTTCCCATCTGAAGACAAAGCCATGATAAGACATTGGCATTTTTTTGTTCGTTTATACAAGTTAGAAGACATTGGCATTAGTATGTTTTTTTTTAAAAAAATTATTGGTACTGGTGTTCGGGAACAAAATCTCAATTAATATCAGCGATTCATTGACAAAACATTTACCGCAAGTATAAAACATTGTCATTGTTGATAACGTTAGAAGAGATGTAAATAAGACCAATGCCAGATATAAACTTTAGACAAGTTTTATATAAGTCGTTTGTTAAAAAATGAGTCTCACCATAAAGAATAATTGTTTTTACACCATTTTAAGATGAGATTTATTTTTTTTACAAGAATTTACTTGAGACTTGTCTATTTAAAATTTGTACAAATCAATTCTATAGAACAGTCAATCTTTCACTACTACCTAAAAATATAATCGCTTATGAAAAATCCCACAGGAGAGTTTATATTTTCATCCATTGCAAACGCTCATCGTTCAATACAAAAAACATGAGTAGTTAGCAAAATCATATTACATGATAAGCTATACTTAAAACGGGAAAAATGGATGGTTCTCTTAATAAGGTATATGATATACAAAATGAGCGTATGGGAAATTCTTACAAGTGACGTACTAATCATATTTTTACAGAGACAACCAAGCATCATAAGCTCACATAAGAGAAGAGAGACGGGACAAGATCCACCACCGACCATGCAAGACCTGCATATTGGAGGAACCTTATACCTGTATCAACATCAAATGCCGTTCGGTTGAAAAAGAACAGCTTTTGGATATAACCAGATTGTTTACTCTCTTCTGATTTTTTCCCATTTCCATTTAGATTTGGGATATAGCTGGTTGATTTAATTGGGATGCCCAATGTGTTAGATACAACAGGAAGAATCCGTTTTGCAAGAGCCTTGCTACAGAACTTCACAATTAGTATCGTTGGTATCCCAAGCAGCATTCTTTCCACAAACGTAAGGATTGTGAGTTGTGGGGTAAATATACGTGGAACTCCTTCATGGTGAAACTGATGGTATGTTTGCTGGATCCCGGCTACCTGAACAAAATTGCTATTTAACTTTCCACGTTGAAGAAAGCATAAAACTAAGAACACAAAATTTAGTCCAGTCCTATCCCGATAATGTAAACAATACATTGAAAAAGGGGATTCTTTGATTCCTTTTGCATCCACATGCCGAAACATTCATTATGGTGATAGCAGAAGGAAGTTGAAAACCAAACATGGCAATAATTCTGTCTTAAATGGATGAAGATTTGCTTACAATTCCAAATGCAACACCATTAAAGGCTGCGTGGTACTCAAAGCTTGGCGTTGGAAGCTCAGGGGTTGGATAAGCAAACAGCAACAAGAGGCCTAGGGCGGCCCAAAATGAAGTAACTGTGACAGTAGAGTGCATACACTAAATGAAAACACAAAGCCAAGTTGCTGAATTTGAAAATGCATGTCCTATCTCTTTTTAAATCCAAAATATCCATAAAGCTAAAACGGGACTAGATTCTACGTTCAGTTAATCAAAATATCTACTCTTACAAAACTGTAATGTTTGAAGCCTCTTCTGAGGCTGCTAGCTACTTCTTACCTTAATCAAGTTCTTCTAACGTCTACATCTATGCAAAATGTGTAACCAAGAATGTACGAACAGAAGTATCCATACCATTTGGTCCTGAGACTATAAAAGAGTCAACATATTCATGAACTGTAAGCCAGAATGCAAGGATCATCAGTCCAATGGTGAGACCAGCAATGACATCGACCAAACTGTGCATGCCGAGGTAAATTCTTCCTAGCAAGTAAACCAAATTTCAGTTTGCGCATCAAGAAACTAAAAAAGCTTCCAACATCTTACTAAATAGATATGAACTTACCCAAACCAATAAGGACCACAACCAAGCAAACTAGGGCAAGCCCAAAACATTTGATGGAGGCATCTTCATACTGAGGATTAGAAAAGAGATAGTGCAAAAGGTATCTGGAAACCCAGTGCAAGAGGACTACTGTTAGACCGGAAGAAGACGTTATTCTAATATTCAAAGGTGAGGAAAAGCCCTCCATTTGAACAAAATAAAAATCATAAAGCCAGCTTTCCTAAACAGATGCATAAATCTTTCAAGCAATGCTCTAATTGGTTGACGTGAATACAGCTAGCATGTTGATTAGCCTAGAAAAGTACGAACTGAACATGGGCCTGGTTACATAAGGTTGCACCATTGATCATGAGGCATGATGCATGATTTGTAAGCCTCTGAACATGCATTAGATACATTAGATGCCCCACGAGCGAGCAAGACCTTTAATATATTATGCACACTTATGCCCCGAATTCCCTGAAAAAAAAACCTACTGAACGCCCTGCTAAATTTGCCTAGACGACCACCACGTACATATAACAGGGGGAAAAAGGCAAGATGAGGGACACAGATCCGGTACCCAGATAAGCAAACCGTGTTAAGAGTGTGAGAAGAGGGCAATCCATATTCCATTGCGTTATCTTCCTCGTCTTTCGTGGCAGTTATTCTCCTAACAGGTGGTGAACTGGGTCTTGGAGCTGATACCACATCCTAAACACCACACATAGGTATATTCACAAATAAGCACTAAATCACACAGAAACAAACAAAAAGCTTGTAATAACCAGGCGAGCGAAAAAGTAGGTACCTTCACACAATTCCCTAAATAATCACAAAAGGCCATCAAAAGGGTCATTTGCCTGGCCAATCTGCCATGCCCGCTCTGCAATATTACCCAAAAGTCACTGAATTTGAATTATTCAAATGTTGGTAAATACGACTGTACCAAAATCCATAACACAACAAAAACCCAACTCAGATTCCAAGAGTAACCACATTATAGAGAGGCAGAACAAACCCAGAAGAGCAGAGGAAGAAAGGCAGTGTAAAAGGGCACAGACACGACACAGGACAACCCAGAGAACAGAGCATCCAGAAACCTATGCTCGTATTTCTGCAAAACCGACCCAAAAAATGAATTAAGTTGTAAAAGAAACCATGTGTACACATAATTCAGCAAGAATGATCATATGGGTTCCATATTTAGTAGCAGAAATTGATTGGAACCTGGATCTGAAGGAGGCGAGGGGTCCCGTTGATAACATGGCGAGCCACCCATGGTTGGAAGAAAGATCTAAGCTTGCGGGTTACATTGAGGTGTGAAGCCATCACAATCCATGCCACGATTCCGCACAGAGTCGCTCCTTGCCACACTGCCATGCTTTCCATGTTTCTCTCTCTGTATCTCCCTGATTACCCTTTTTTTCAAGAGGGATCGTAGAAGAGAAACAATGAGAGACGCAGGAAAACAAAGAAAGAAAATAAATAAAAAACGGAAAACTAGTGGCAGGACTTGCAGTCTTTGACCTTGGTGACTTGGTCTTTATTTTATTTATCTTTATACTTTATGCGCTGTAAATCACTAATCATATATATTCCAATCCAATTGCATTATTTTTTGTAGTTTTTTATTCTTTATTTTTCAGCGATTTGGTTTGGCTGGCGCACCAAAAAGCCAGCAAAACCTTGAAGAACATTCTACATTACAATATATATATATATATATATATACACACACGTAAAAAATAAATAAATGATGAATAATAAAACCAACAAAAACACTGTCAATACACGCATCTTGGTTTAATTGTGTATATAATTAAATCCTTCTTAAAGAAAAAATAAAACCTCAAGGTCATAATAAGCCTTGTGTCTTTTCTAGGATGGTCTCTGATTTCTGAAGATTTGGTGGACGTTGTACAATGTTGACCAATCTTATTCAGAATTAGTTTGTGGACGTTGTAGAAAGTTTAATATAATACTCATCAAAGAAAAACAAGAGAGTTGAAGGCCGATCTGTAGTCAAAGTTAACGCGTTTATTAAAGTTTGAAGTTTACCGATTATGGCAAATAAGTGTAATTGTTGATGATATTTTTGGTACGTGAATGAACCCACAATGGTGACGTGGGTGTTGATACGGTGATCTTGTGATCATCTATGAGAATACATAAGAAATAAAAGATAAATAAGAAAAGATCAAATATTTACATAATTCACTATAAAAGCCTACATCTATAAATTTTTTGAGATAAATCCATACTATACTTGACAAGTTTTACGGTTACTCATGACCTCACATATCTCTTAATTAAATGGAAGTTAGAAAAGACCATTTTTCCTTTCAATCCCAAGATGAAGAAGCCATTGTTGCCTAGAGGAAGAAGATGGTGTTTGTTTGTATGTAGAAAAATCCCATTTTCTAGGCAAGTGGCTTATCTATTGTCAAATAAATGTCTATTTCACTTTTCTTCTATGTCTTACTTAACTTTCTTTGACTTTTCATCTCCTTCAGTTTTTGTCTTTTCTTTCTCGACCTTCTGCTTTTGAGAATTCATTCCCAATGGGCAGGCCTACTCATTCTATATCTAACAATAATTTTGATTAAAAAAAAATATATAATGTGTGAAATTCTAGCTAAAACTTAAGTGGGTTCCAAAATTTAAATAACTCTGTTTTTGTTATTGTTGTTGATATATTGTTCTGTGGCCTTTCTGAGATTTACAGGCCGATGAAAACTTCAAAAAAGGCCGTTGCCAGGACCTAAGCCCACAATTTTGGAACACCGGCACCGATGCTCCATTCTGGACTACAACATTTGCCTTTTTGAGACCCAACTCGGCAACTCTATTGCTCATTTTACAGGTAATTGCATCGACTAACAGGTTGAGCAGTGATGGGCCAATAAATTAATCCATAAAGAGTATTTTTTCTCTTGCCCCCGTCCTTACATCCTAGTTCAGTTATACCTTCGGAGGCACCAAACTTCCATTCTTAAGGGTATTTGATCGCCTGAGATTGGTATTCTACCATGTAATTAATCTTTCTATGAGGAAGATTAATTATTGAGATTTTGTAGCATCGATACATATTCATTTTAAAAATGGAGTTAAGCTAGGTCTCAATTTCCTCAATGTTGTAACAAGTGTTTATAAGATGTGGTACAAGCTCAGACAGTGTGCCAAATACCTCTACCATCCTCTGAATGTCATACTCACCCTGGAGGTTTTCACATCGCAACCCTTCATATGTGGTAGGAAGTCATTAACGATACCCATCAAGTCATAAGTACAAAGGACTGGAGTAGTAAGAGAGATCCAACTAAGAAAGTTGGAACCATCGAGCTAGATAGTTCCAAGCTGAGCAAAATTAGGAAAAGTGAAGGGCAGAAGAGGAAGATGCCAAAGGATCGAGAGGAAAATTGTGACTTGAAATGTAAATGATTACATGAAAGATAACACAAAGTGCATGGAATTGTTTTGGTTCTTAATGCAAAAACAGAGTTACGTATTTCACTAGATATAGAGGTTACTCCTCATGACTTAGCATGCAAGACCGAATCTTCAACACATAAAGATTTTCCACAACATAAACCTGATATACAACAGTATTCAAATTCAAATGTTACATGTAGATGACATCAGTTTAAATGTATATAAATTTAAATTAAATGAATTAGTATGTTCGATAGCCCACTCGATTCTAGTTTAGCTAAACTTGAATCGAACTCGACTTGTGAAAAAAAGCCTTGACCATGAAAGCAAATACCCACTCGATTAGTAAACGACATATATCCGACTCAACTCAATTAAGGCTTGTTAAGGCCTGCTCGTCTATACTTGAGTCGACTCATTAGCTCGAGTCGATTAAACCTCATTCATACATTGATAAATATATATACACTTATATATATATTAGTTAATAATATAAGCATAACATATTTTATAATAAAATATATTATATGTAACATAATTACTTAGCCTATTCACTTGTGCCTATAAATTGAATATACTTCATAGTTATATTTTATAATTTTATACAATAGTTAGTCAATAAGATTTAATAATTTCATATACTAGTATGTGAGAAATATATATGAAATGTTGATATATATTATCATATTATATATGTGTATATATTTGTAATTTATGTAGACATATATTGTATTGTTATTATGGATAAACATCAACTAGTTACGTATTAATTATTTATAAATCATCATGAACAAGAGAAGTAGGTAGATTGATGCTCACTCAAGTATGTACTATATAGTTTTCGTGTTTCTATTCCCCTTGAAGATGTTTTGCCCATTACTCACTTTTTAGATTATAGAAAATTCTATATAATACACTACCATCCTTTTTTATCTCACTATATAAGATGTGACATATTTATTACCAGTGTATGGTTCTTTATCATTTAATGGTGATATTTTTTATTATTTAATGGTGATACATGTATCACATCTTATATAGTAGGATGAAAGTAAGATAGTGGTGTGATGTATAGCATTACTCTTAGATCATAGTTGCAATTAGTGAGCCCTATGACATGGTTTTAGGGTTAGGGTAGATGTAAAAAATGAAATAAATTTCATTGAAAGTAGGGCTAGCTATTATCCATATTTAGTAATTATTATGCCCTCCATGCATGTAAATGAGGCCATCCTATGCTCCCTTGCCCCTATCATGTCCACCTAGCTTGTACGCCCATTTCCCGACAAAGCGAGTAAATTGTTTCCTATATTTGTCAAGGAGCCTTCCTCCAATAAGTTATGGCAACAACCACACCTCATTTTTGTGTATACATTGTAATTAATTCATCTTCATCTAACAATGCCATGGTTTGACAGTGACCCATGTGCAACAATAACAACTGAAAGTGAAGGAGGTTTGGGAGGGCAATGGTTGGAACTCAATCTTGCTCAAGGAATTGGTGGGTGAGGAGATAAGTAGTTGCATTATGGCCAAGCAACTATGGTTGAGGGAAGGGAGGGACAAGTTGGCTTGGCTTGCTTCCAAATCATGTGTCTTTATCACCAAATCTGTTTGGTCTTCAATTCGTGGCAATGGTCAGAGTGTTAATTGGGCTAAATGGGTTTGGCACAAAGCCATTCCAATGTAGAGTTTTGATTTTCATGTGGAGATGCTTTTGGAATAGCTTGCCTGTTGATGCCAATATCCAGAAACTCAACATCCATCTTGCATCTAAATGTAATTGCTGTAGGTGTCCCACCACTGAATCTATAGACCACATTTTATGGTCTAGTGAGATTGCCTTTGAAGTTTGGAGAAATTTTGCAGGCATATTGGGTATTAAATTTGAACATACAGAAGTTGGGCGTGTATGGTTGGGAAATGGTTCCGTAAGGCCAAAGCAGTCTCTCAATTAGGTGTTGTTGTAGGCTTAATGCCTTCTATAATCTCTTGGTGGTTGTGGCTAAGAAGATGCAAGGCTCATATGGAGGATAAGGTCGAGGTTGTAGGTAGTGTTTGTTTTCGTATCAAACGTATGATTGCTGAATGTATGATAAAGCTTAGTTCAATGAAGAAATTTAGCGAGTCTGATACACACATTTTGAATAAGCTTGGATTAGCCACTATCACAACGAAAGCCCCACAATTTCAGGTAGTGAGGTGGCTAGGGCCGAGTGCTAGTTTTGATGGATGTTGTTTTGGGAATCCAAGTGAATTGTGGTGGTGGCGGAGTTATCAGAAATAATATGGGCGAATTGATTGTTGGCTTTTCTAACTATTATGGATATGGAACTAATATGATGGTAAAAGTCAAAGCATGCTTGGATATGGTGTGAAGTTATGCGTGAAATTGCAACTTCCAATGGTGATGGATGAATCCGACTCTAGGATCATTGTAGATTGGTAGCTAGGAAAGGGTGATGTTTACTGGGCAATAAGGGACGATTGGGAGAGGCTAAATATGCCAACTCGCTCAAATCTTGGTTATTTCTTTCAACCATGTCTTTAGGGAGGTTAATATAGTTGCAAATCTCTTAGCAAATGAGGGGGCCAAAGGTCGAAGCGACGAGTTTTTTAATGCCTCTAGAACTGACAGACTAGGTTTACCAGTATTGCGCTGTTGATATAGTTTTGTTGCTCCAATCAATTTATTATGTATGTTTTCCTTATTAAAATACTAGCCATTTAAAGGTACGTGATTTGTTTCAGTATTTTCTTCCTCCATAAGTGAGGTCATCATTGGGGTCTTGTTTTGTTTTGTTTTTTTTTTAAGAGGACTAAGGTTTCTTTTTAATTATATCTCTTAAATATTTTTTACAAATAAGTGTGAGATAAATTAATTAAAAAAACATATCGGCCTATTTTTTCCTATTACAAAAATTAATTGTTAATTGAGTTATATTGATAAGAGATTGATCGGTGCCGACCAATTAATTATAAGAAAATATTTTAGTCACAAAAAGATTACATAAAAGTAAATCTACAAACTTATGTGATTTGATATTGTATGTCAAATTATAAAGTTACTTTTATTATAAAGTATATCTAACGGATTCCATGAATCCATATCAATTTGTAAGTTTACTTTATATAATTTATCTTTGTGTTTGTTGCAATTCTCTTAATCATATACTAACAAAACATACCCTTATAGTGGGATAAAGGAGAATTTTAAGGGATATTCTTGTTTAGCCCTGCAAGTTTGAAGGGCGGGGAATAAATCATCATGAACAAGACAAGTAGGTTAGATTGATGCTCACTCAACTATACGTACGTGCTATTATATCGATTTTTGCGTCTCTATTCCGGCCGCCCTGAAGATGTTTTGCCCATTACTCACTTTTTAGGGTTAGGCTTCCTTGCCCCTATATCCGCCCTGTAAACCCATATCCTTTCACAAGGCGAGTAATTGTCAAGGTAGAACGTCGCCCTCCTCCAATACATGGCAACAACCACACCTCCTTTCCGCGTATACACTTAAATTAACCCATCTTCATCTTAATTACAACACCATGGTTTGAACGAGATATATCATGAATTTCTTGATCGTATTCTCCAATCTATGCTGCCCACATTAAACCCAAATTAATTACCTCTTCTCTTCTTCAGACATGCTCTCCATCAATCTCTCATGTGTTTTGCTCATGTTATCGAACCTATATTGCAGTTGACACATATATTACATAGATCACACACACACACACACACATATATATTTATATATAGTCATTATTCAATACATTTTTGCAAGAAAAGAAGATATCGGAAGTCTAGCTAGCATACTTTCCACAAGACAATCACGTTTATAATGCTAATGAAATGTTAAAATTCTTCCTAGTTCTTTCATAAATAGTAAATTGTCACACGCACTTTTTCTGAAGCAAGGATTAAGCTACCAACCTTATGTGCGTAGAACGTCTTGAAGGCTAAATTTAAAGCAATTGACTCCAATTTAAACTACTATTCATACGTATTTGCACACTTTTATTATAGATATAGATAGAGATTATAGATTATAGATAAATATAGGTGTTTAGAAACCAATTAATCTAACACCTTCGGGATAACTAGCGCCTGCCCTATCTTTTCTAAAAGCACATTGATGCTTTCTTATGGACGTGATGTTTGGCTAGCTACATGATTGGTGTTTTTTTTCCATTTCTTAATAAATGAACTCCCAAAAATCTTCATACAATTAACGTACTGACATGGAAACTGGAAAGCTACAGTATAGCTCCAAGGTGCCCTTATGTTCCTACCAACCATAACGCTGTTAATTTACGTGTAAATCATGCCTATCCCAGTCGTAACTTCTATATATAAAAGGTAGCGTTGTGAATC
Source organism: Carya cathayensis (assembly GCA_011037825.1). NCBI lineage: Eukaryota > Viridiplantae > Streptophyta > Magnoliopsida > Fagales > Juglandaceae > Carya > Carya cathayensis. Next base: position 171,275 of record QGSO01000255.1, on the reverse strand, counting down.
AGAATATTGTGAGGTTTAAAAGAATCACATGCAAAAACAACGGTTTCTTGATCGAATTACATACTGTTTGAGAAAATGATGATGATGGAAGTCGACATCTTGTCCAAAGAAATCATCAGACCATCTTCACCAGCAGTTCATCATTTGAAATCTACCAAACTCTCTCTCTTGGATCAACTCACTCCCACAACCTATGCTCCACTCATACTTTTTTACCCTAATAAGACGCATCCTCATTTCACGACACCCAAAAACTTATCAGATCACTTAAAATGTTCTCTCTCAGAAACCTTGAATCGCTTCTATCCCTTTTCTGGAAGGAACTAAAACAACTTCTTTATTGATCATTACGACGAAGGCGTTCCATACAATGAAGCACGAGTTCGTTGTCGTATGTTTGACTTCCTTCAATATCCTGAAACGGAGTCGTTGAACCAGTTTCTTCCATGCCATCCATTTCGCAAAGAACCAAATCCTGCAGAAGCGGCTCAATTAGCAGTTCAAGTGAACATATTTGATTGTGGTGGAATAGCAATCGGCCTGTGCATGTCACACAAGATCATGGATGCAGCCACCGTGAGTGCTTTCCTCAACTCTTGGGCAGCCATGTCAGGTACTGGGCCTTCTCAAAAACTAGTACAACCTGATTTTTCTGAAGCATCATCGCCATTACGCTTTCCTCCACAAGACGATCCTTTATTGCTTCAAAGTTTGGCATCTATAGTTGAGAGTCTTTGGTTCAACGAGGGCAAGTACAAGACAAGGAGATTCGTCTTTGGTGAAAAGGCTATATCTACTTTAAGGGCTAAAGCAAAGAGTACAAGAGTTGATAACCCAAGTCGAATCGAATCACTGTCAGCTTTTATTTCTGCACGTGCCATGGCTACTTCTTCAGGCTTTGCCAGGCCAACTATACTAGCCCAAGCAGTAAACATCCGGCGACTAACAAAACCACGCTTTTCACATTCTTCTATGGGCAATCTCTTTTTGTTTGCATTGGCAGCGTGTGATCAGAATTCAGACTCAGTAGAGATGGAGATACAACTGCCTGGATTGGTGGCAGCACTAAGAGAGGCCGCGGAGAAAATCAATGGCGATTATCTTAGATCTATGCAAGGTGATGAAGCTTTTCTAGCCAATTGCGAATACCTAACCAAGACTGCTGCAATGGTATTTCGCCCCAAGGAATGTCAAGACCTTTTCGGGTTCACCAGTTGGATGAAGTTTGGTTTTAATGAAATCGATTTTGGATGGGGGAAGCCCATTTGGGTTGGGGTTCTCGGTGGAGTTGGTCCGGAATTCAGGAAACTCACAATTTTTAACGAAGTCCAAGGTGGCAATGGAATTGAGGCTTGGGCGACTTTAGATGAAAAAGAGATAGATATATTGGAGAATGATCCTGAATTCCTTGCCTTTGCAACCCTGAATCCGAGCGTTTAGGTGAGTAGGGCTACATCTTTAATTATGACCCTCTATTTTTTAAAATATTTTAGTCAAAAAAACATAATAAAAATAAATTTATAAATTGATAAAGTTTAATGTATTACGTCAAATTATAAAATATTTTTATTAAAAAGTATATCTAACGTATGACATCAAACTTAGTGATCAATTTATAAGTTTATTTACATGCAATAAATAAACATATATGTTGGGCACCATATTGCATATGTGCTATTTGTATTCAATAAAGGTCATTAGTGAGCTAGAGCCTAGTGTGATAAATAAGTTGCATGTATTAATGCATGCAATCCATACTATTCACTGGGCATACGAAAATATTGAAATAAAATGTCACTTGTACTATTTCATTTGCTTTTATACGATTATATATTAATAATTATTTTTTTAATTTTAAATATTTAATTAACTTTAATTAAACCAAAGCTTGTCATGTAAGTACTTACTTTTTATAAAAGTCTTATTTAAACTAAGTAGTTCTCAATAAAATAGCATACGTACAAAAAAAAACAAAAAAATATAAGATATGATCTACTTTTGAACTCCTCGCACACCACGTACAAAAAAGCGTGTCTTAGCTTGATGATGTTGAACCTTCAATTTCTTAACCCTCGCAAATATATATTTCTTTTTGGTAGGATCGATCTGTTGATTCATTAATAATTTCGTTTGGTAACTAACGTTCGCAGTAGTACTCCAATATTTTTTCGTGCCTTGATTATCGTACGTTCGCACTCCAATATTATGATTGGAACGTCGTGCGGCTTCAAGGAGCCCCCGATTGAGTGCAACCCAATTAATTTAGCCTATGACAAGCTGGCTTTAAATGTGCAAATTATTTTGGCCACATAGATTAATTAATTAATTCTCGTAAATGCTAGAATTCACATGAATTAATCAGGCTTGCCCCTTAAAAAGTGGCAATCTCAATCATGCATGAGCACTGATGCCTGCAGCCGATGGATCGATGACTAAACGCCTAAATATGATTAAATGAGCGGCATGATTTGTTTTTATATATTGTAATATAACTTTAAAAAAAAAAAAACAAATACAAATTGAGGGATGATCGGCTAGATCATAATTTTAAGAAATTGATTACAAATTGAGAAGACTTTGTACATGACGACACACTAATTAATTAATTCTTTCTCATTTCATATATATATATATATATATATGATATCAATGGCGCTATATATATATGTGCAACACACTGTCTCAGCTGGAAAGTCATTAATTAGAGTCATTTTTTACAACCCTCATTATATAATATTATATTATTATTATGACTTTGAAATGGATAGTTTAATATGGATTAATATCTTCATTAATTTTGACTTTAGCCCAAACCTCAAATTTTAGACTTAACAATTAATGATTAGCCCATTTCCAATGCTCTAAGACCAGCACTCACTACTCTAATTAGGCCTCTTGAGAAAAAAAATAATTTAATAAACTGTATTAAAAATTAAAATTCCTTATATTCCCTAAGAAATTATATTGATATTAAAATTATTTAGGAAACAATATATATTAGAAGGCCCCTTAGAAATAAATTCTCTAAAGAAAAAAAAAACAAATAGATTATTAAGAAATAGAAAATATTTCTAAGAAAACTATTTCTGATTAATGATTATAAATAATTATTAACCTTATTAGTATATGTGAGAAAAAAAATGGTACGTAGTGTAATTAAGAAAAAAACTAAATCAATAAAAGTAGAAGCAATTACAACAAAAAACAAAAAAATTGTAGTATATGTATTTAAGAGTAATTTAGAGATCAAACCTTTGGGATATTTTGTCTAAGAAAACTCCTATTTAGGTGTATTGGGATTTGGGTCTGAGTGATAATTTGTTACCACTGGTACGTTTTAATTAGCAAATTTCTTAATTTGAGATAATCTCTAGTACCAGTGAATCTAGATTTTGTTCAAATCGAACTGCTAAAATCTTAGTACCATGTCCTGTGTGATTACTAAATTTATTTTAAGATTTTTACTCCGTAACTATCCAAATCCCCATTTGTCATGACAAATATTAATTAGAATTTTTCGGAGATCAAGAGTACTTCTAATCCCAAAATTGTCAAATATTGCATACAAACAAGCTGCATGTGCTATGTATCGTCATAATAATGACATGAATAATATTAGAAAAAATTATAACGGAAAGTACCTCAAGATCAACTTATAAAAATGCTCCACGAGTTTCTCTAGATCGACAAAATTCAAGCTTTTCCTCTTAGTGGTAAAGTGTACTACGTACGTAGTTATAAAACTAGAATAACACTTAACAAATCCACGGCCTAAAAACTATTTCAAGAGAGAACAAATGAGAGAGATCTTTTTTCTATGTCAATGGGTCCACCAGAACCAAAAGGAGGGGGGCTATATATAGCCCCCCTACACGGCTGGCCTTAAAGGCCAGCCTTCAATATGCAGGTAACGCATGGCTTAAAGCTATACAGCCGTGCTATCGCAGAATATTGTCACCGGATCTGAAGTATCCGTGCCAATGTCTAAATGCTTGAAGAACCTCCGTAACCAAACAGCTTCTTGAACTGCTGCAGAACAAGTTATGTATTCTGCCTCCATGGTAGATAAAGCTATACAGGGTTGTTTCTTGCTGCTCCATGTAATGGCGTCATTGTTGAGCAAAAAGACATACCCAGTGGTTGATTTACGCTCATTTAGGTTACTGCCCCAGTCAGCATCGCTGTAACCTCTTAGCTACAAATCTGAACCTTGATAGCACAACACATAGTCTGCAGTTCCTTTCAGATATCGTATAATCCTCTTGACTGCTTTCCAGTGAGCCAGTCCGGGGTTAGAGTGAAATTTACTCACTAAGCCAACTACATAGCATATGTCAGGCTGAGTACACATCATTGCGTACATCAGACTTCTCACAGCATTAGCATAAGGGACACGGGCCATCTTTTCCTTTTCTCTTTGAGTTTTAGGATACAACTCTTTAGATAAGTTCTCGCTTTTTGTAACAAGGGTGTCAATGGATTTACATTCACTCATTAGGAAGCGTTCGAAAACTTTCTTTATGTAAATCTGTTGGGACAAACATAATAGTCTCTTTGAGCGATCTTTGTAGATCTTAACTCCCAGAATGTATTCTACCTCACCCATATCTTTCATCTCAAAATTGAAGGATAACCACTCTTTTGTAAATCTTATAAAAACTTTTTTGATAATCATTTTACATCAAAAGTCCAGTATTCAAAAAAATTTTCATAAAAATAAGTTTTTCAAAGAAATATATTATTACAATCACTCAAGTTTTTCATATATGCCACATGTTATTTGCAATTTTTATAATAGAAATAGTCATAATTATCATACTTGTCCTATTAGAAAAAAAATACAATGACTATTAGAGCTATATGGGTACCTAAAAATATTGTTTATTCTAATACTAATAAATGAATGATCCAAAGAACTTGGGTACCAAGAAAAATCATTTTAATTGTTTTTGTAGGTACGCATGAAATCCTCCATAAGCAAAAATAAATGATTTTTAGAAAATAGATATTCAAGACACATGACGAGAGATAAGATTAAGTTCTTTAATTTACATCTAAAGAAGAATGACACATGACATTTGGCGACAACTCAAAAGAAAAGATTGTGAGAATAGGTAAAATTGGTAATGAATTTTCTCTCATAATTCACATGCATGCAATTAAAGCCTATTAAACGTACCAACCAGTACGATGCAGAAAGTTTTATCTGTTTTCTTTTCTGTTGGTCAGGAATAGCTATTCTCCACCATACACATTAACCTTAAGATCAAAAGGTAAGTATAAAATAAAATGAAGACTCAGCATTGAAAAGACTATTAGATTGTGGTTCGGGCTTTGCATGGCAGTGGTGAAGGGGAGAGGGAGAGACTGAGGGAGACACCGACAGATAGAGGTTTTGCACGTACACTGTGCAAAACGCATTTTAAGCATTCCCAAGCCGGCCGTACTAGGTTACACTTCGACAGATTTGAGCCATTGACATGTTTATCGTCTAGATTATGGGCATGCAATTAATTTGTGTGATTTGTTCAAGTGAGAATTAAGACATCATGATATATAGTTTCATAGTGGGTAAAAATGAGGTATATGTACAGGATATCTAGGTTATACACTACAAGAAAACTGTTTATTTGCGACCAGTTATTTCTAGTGAAATGATTATTTTCGACTAAAATGAGTTTGTTTTCAATACAAATAGTCATTTTCGTTGTAAAAAAGTTTGTCACAAATACCATTTTTTTTGTAGTGTTAATATTTGTGGCATGTATAATCATGCATGTGAAATATCATTTCCAGCTAGTAGTATGTCGTCAACATATAATGACAACATAATGAAACTCTTCTTGGACTTTTTGACATAGACACAATGGTCCTCTGTGATCATCGTAAACCCATTCGAAAGAACGGCTCGATGGAATCTGAGGTACCATTGCCTAGATGATTGTTTTAGGACATATATAGATCGTTTGAGCTTGCACACTTTGCGCTCTTAACCTTTGACCACAAAACCCGTTGGTTGATCCATATAGATCTCCTCATCTAGTTCTCCATTGAGAAATGCTGTCTTAACATCCATCTGGTAGAGTTCCAAATCCATGTTTGCTACTATAGCTAGAATCAGGCGAATTGAAGCAAACCTCACGACTGGTGAAAACGTTTCCTCATAGTCTATACCCTCCTGTTGGGTATATCCTTTCGCCCCTAAGCGAGCTTTGTACTTATATATCGATCCATCCGACTTGCGTTTGACTTTAAGAACCCATTTGTTCCCAATAGTCTTACGCCCTGTCAGTAGATCAACCAGATCACAGACCTAGTTAGTCTTCATAAACTCAATCTCATAATTAAGAGCTTTCATCCACTCATCTTTGATAGAAGATGAGAGAGCCTCATGAATTGTCCTAGGCTCATCATCATCATGTGGAGCTACCATAAAAATTTCCCATTCAATCTCAAAACGACGACGGGGAATACTTTCACATGTGCTTCTACGCGGCTGAGGTTGTTGTGATTGATTGACAAGTGGTGTGCTCCCACTCGGATTTAAGTTCTTTTTATTATTTGTAGGAGTTTGAAGAATTTCTTCCTCATTCTCAACTAAATTCCTTGGAGCACTTTCTTCTTGTTCCATAATCTCATGAAATTCTAAACTCCTATCAACCTCACATCTACTTGGAAATTCATTTTCAATGAAGTCCACATTTCGTGATTCAATTTCAGTCACACTTCCATCAATTTGTTCATTTATTAACACATATCCTTTAGAGTGTTCTGAGTACCTTATAAAGATATACTTCTTTCCTCTAGGACCTAATTTTCCATACTTATGAGAAAGATCATGAACAAAACCTGTTGAACCCCATGGCCGCAAGTTACTCAAATTGGGTTTCTCGCCGGTCTATAGTTCATATGGGGTGGAAGTTACTGATTTGGAGGGCACTCGGTTAAGAATGTAGGCAGCAGTCAAAAGTACATTCCCCAAAAAAGAAATTGGTAGGTTTGCTTGCGCCATCATTGACCTAACCATCTCAAGCAGTGTTCGATTTCTCCTTTCCGCCATGCCATTTTGCTGCGGTGTACTCGGTATCGTTAACTATCTTTTGATTCCTTTTTCATCATAGAGCCTTTTAAATTGCTTAGAGAGATATTCTCGTCCTCAGTCAGTTCTTAGAGTTTTTAAACTCTTGTCTAACTGATTCTCAACCATTCTTAGATATCGTCTAAAGCACTCCAATGCTTCAGACTTATGGGAGATTAAGTAGACATGACCGTAACGTGCAAAATCATCTATAAAAGTGATAAAGTAGACACCTCTGTGTCTTGCCCTTGCACTCATTGGACCAAAGATGTTTGAGTGGACTAATTGCAGTGGAAAAGATGCCCTTGTGGCTTTTCCAAACAGTTTTCTTTTAGCTTTTCCCATTAGACAATGTTCAGATGTGGGCAAGATGACCCTAGAGAGATTGTCTAGCAGGCCTTCTCTAGTTAACCGAGTCATTCTATCTTATCCTATATGGTCAAGCCTAGCATGCCATGTATTTGAATCCAAATTATCAACAGATGAAGAAAAAAAAGCAATAGATTCATTTATATTAGAATAAACCAAATCTAATATCATAAAACCGTCTTGTAGTAAAGCATTGCCATAAAACACATGGCCCAAATAAAAGGAAACATAATTATTTTCAAAAACAATCTGAAAACCAAGTTTTAATAGAGTAATAACCGAAAGTAAGTTTTGTCGGATCTTGGGAGCGTATAGCACATTGTGGAGGAAAAGAATGCGGCCACCCCGCAAGTCCAGCTTGTAGGTACCAAGTCTCAATACCTCCACGCTAGCTCCATTCCCCACCTTGATATCACGGCTCCCAGTTGGAATTCGGCGATACTCCACAAATCCGACTCTATCTCGTACTATGTGCTCGGTTGCTCCTGAATCAACAGTCCACAAAGGATATGAGTGAGCAACCATCACATGGCTAGTTACAAAAACAATGCGAGAAAAGTCAAAGTGTACGTTTTTTGGCTCAGTGCAGTCACGAGCGAAGTGGCTAGTCTTTCTGCAGTTGAAGCACTCTAATTTTGACTTGTTCTTCCCGCGCTTGCCCCTCTTAGTGCGCTAAGAAGTTCCTGACATCTTTTTAATTTGTCCAACAGCTACCCTATTCTTGGACTTCTTGCGCTTAGGTCTTGATGCCTTGCATGAACCAGCATTAGCCACATAGACCGTATGATTGGGCTTAGCAGCGTCTAGGCGCTCAGCCTCCAATTCCAAGTGACGTGAGACATCATCAAAGTCTTTGATATTCTCGTTATGCGTCAGGTTCTTGCTCATATTCTCCCAAGAATTTGATAGTGATCTTATCACTGTCTGGACTTGCTGTTCATCTGTCAGGTTGTTTCCTGCCGACCTAAGTTCGCAGATCATAGTTGACATAACCCTAAGATGCTGCTTCATCGTGTGGTTAGAGCGCATCTTATAGGAGTCGAACCTTATGGTTAATCCACGCAACCTAGTGGCTGAAGTTCCACCAAACTTCAATTTCAAAGCCTCCCACATGCTTTGGGCAGTGTCATAGACCTCGAACTCACACATTATATCATTGTGCATGCTGCTTAACATTATTATGCGCGCACACCGATTTTTCATAGCCCATTGAGTATAGGTTTGTTGATCTATCTTGTGTTGTTCTGAGTTCCCTTCCGCGGGCACAGTAAGGGTGTAAGATAAGACCTCCAAGACCTCTTGCTCATCTAAGACATATTGGATCTTGCGATGCGATATGTCATAGTTTTCCCCATCTAATTTCTCCCCCTTGTTTAAGTCGGCAACTATAGTCTTGGATGCCATATCACTACAATACGCAAAGAAGGGATATTACACACACCTAAGAAATCTGCCATGTCCTTTCAAGATAGAAAAAGAATAATTTAGATATGTCGCAAGATCAAAAAATCGCTGTGCTTCATAATCATCTCTTGCACCACAATATCCAATTATTAAATTTCTAACCTAATTCCCGCGTAAATGTTTTTAAAAATATGGGAGAATTTAACATCATAAATCTCAACCATACTCTCATTATCTTAAGTAGTCTCCTAGTCCTAGTCACATGTAAAGACATAACTTACTAAAACCGCAGTAATCTTTTGGGCCAGTCTATAAGGACAGCTACCCAGACCATAGCAACCTGTTGGGTCAGTCTACAAAGACAGCCAGACTACAACAACCTGTTGGGCCAGTCTACAAAGATGGTTCATATAAGACCATTACAGTCCATTTTTCTTGTTCCATCAGTGCATTTACAGTTCTTACTGGGCCACTGTAGTCTTTTTGGCTATACAGTGCATTTACAGTTCTTACTGGGGTCACTATGGTCTTTTGGCTATACAGTGCATTTACAGTTTTTACTGGGGTCACTGCAATTCTTTCAGCCTATCATTCACACTGACAATTCTAACTAAGACTATTTAGTGGGATTTTCTATATTTTTATCACTAAAAGAAATGAAGACTAATGTCTAAACATTCAAGTCTAGCATTCAACGATGATAAAATAATCAGATTTCCACATGTGCAATTCACACATACATGTTATCACATTTAATATAAAAATTAAATAAAAGATCACATGTAATATAACATTATGGAAAATCAATAGCATGAATATAACCAAATATACACATGTTATCATATTTAATCTAAAACATTAAATAAAAGATTACATATAATATATCAATATATCTAAGCATATATTAATTCATGCAATTTTATTTATTTATTTTATTTTATTATTTTTTTTAACAACAAAAAAAATTAAAATAAAACCCCACCTTAAACAAAGAATATTCGTAGCCCAGTGATGAGCTCATCTCCTTAGTTTAGTAGGTGGTCTTGGCTTCAAAACCCCATTGTGTCATTTTATAGTTTTATTTTCTTTAAAAAAAAATGGGCTTGACTTTAAAAAAAAAAAAAAGTGCTAAAAAAAACTGGGCCGAAAATGGCCCAATTGAATGCACCTTTTTTTTTTTTTAATAAACAGGAAAACAATGGGCCGTTCGGCCCAGCCCATTTGTTTAGAAGGAAAAAAAAATTGGCCGAAAAAGCCCAAGCCCATACAAAACAGATGACTTAAGAGTCATCTTCTACCTCCAATGGTTACTATTCAAAATATTAAATTTAATTAAATTTTTTATAGATAATAATGAATTACGGTGGTGGAAAGAGTTCCGTAAAATAAATTTACATATATATAAATATTAAAATAAATTTAAATATATTTGATTAGAAATAGAAAAAGGTACACTCTCACCAATAAAAGTGTTGTTCACTTGACTTTTACGCCGGCTGACACACCCATGCTGCTACTGCCAACCTCATCAATGAGTTCTGATTTTATGTTTCTTGACACGTGGCAATAACAATAGCTTTTGTCGGCAAGGAAACATCTTTCTTTAAATAAATATATATTTTATGAGCAAAAATCAATGCATGAAGCTGATGGGATCAATTCTGATGGAGAACGGCTACTCTTAACTATGGTTTTTACTGTTAGTTTCTATGACTTGTTTTTATTACTTTTTTTATTTAATAATTAAATAATTTTTTTTTATTAATATTATAAATTTTTTTATTTTTTTAAAAATATTTAAATATGTTAAAAAAAATTCTCAAAAGTACAAATAGTCCCAACAAGAGCTAGCGGTGGGAGTAACACCGTCCATTTTGATGGTGTTATACATGAAAAGGGACGTAGTACGTCCACTGCTCCCAACTACCATTGAAAGCTACCGTTAATAGAAAATTATTATTTTAATACTTTTAAATATATTTTTTAAAACAAATTCATAATATTTTTTAAAAATAATTTCTTAATCACAAAATAAAATACTTTCTTAATCACAAAAGAATACTTTTTATATATCATTCATAATACTAGCTCAAGGTATATTTTCACAATTATTCTTATTTTATTTTATCTAATTATTACATTTTTTTAAAATTTTTATATAAAATAAAATAAATAATTTAACTTTTTCATATTTCAAAATAAAAATTATATTAAAAAAATATTTTAATAATATTTTATTTAATTTTTATCTTAAATTATTTCATCTTATTTTATCTTCGAAAGCAAACAAAGCAGTGCATTATTCTTATTTTATCTTCGAAAGCAAACAAGGCAGTGCACTATTTCCGTATACATGATACTCCTATATATATTGAGTTTGGCTATATTTTTTGATTGCTGAGAAAACGCGGGAAGCTAAAATTAATGCTTTGATTCATGCAATAAATTGTTCATTTATGTTCTTTTATAATCAATATGCTATCTAAAAATGGCAGATCTATCGACAACCTTTCCTTACAATTAATATATCGTGACTTTTCTAGCCAGAGTACTATAGCTATAATAGCTTATACACTATTGTTTGAAAAGAACAACCATCTAACACCTATATCCTCGCCCAACCGCATTGAATGATCCTGTACTAGTTATCGATATTGATATTGACCTATTACCATATTTATTGTACCCTTATAGCATCAGATATATACTAACCAATTCTTTTAACTTATGGGAGGTTTCAATAGTAAGTTGTCTTGTATTAAGTTGAGTTGATATGAGATGAAATAAAAGTTATAAGTTATATAAAATATTGTTACAATATAGATTTTTAATATATATATTTTTTTAGATTTAAAAAAATTAAATTATTTATTATATTTTGTTTAAAAATTTAAGAAAATTGTAATGATTATATGAAGATGAGACGAGATGAGATCAACTCATTATCCAAACAAGGCATACCCTTCAATAATCGGATGACACATCATCATTCCAAAGAGAAGAAAATAGAATCGGCCTCACTCAACCAATCTTCCCTACGTGTGCTCCTCTCTCTCTCTCTTACACACACATGCACACACACATCAAGCCACATCCCTTAGTCTCTTTCCCCTCAAGCCCATCCAAAACTCTCACACCCATCTCAAACCCCTCGCCCATTTCACATCAGCCATATCTGAGTTTCGCCAAGCTATTTAAGTCGTTTGAGATGAGATAGAACTAGAGGAGAAAGAGCCAGATCTAAGTTTTGTTATGAACCCTAGGGTTGATGTGATGCTTGGTCTGATTTGTGAGTAGAAAATTACATCAAGAACCACTCAGTTTCGTAAGAGAAATGTGCAAGAGCAATCATATGATTAATTTGCTTTTGATTCATTTTTCAAAGTTTCTCTAAAAGCTTTGAAACATTTTAGGTGGTTAACCACAAATCCTGTCAGAAACCAAGATTGGTTTGCACCACCACCAGCCAAATATAAGATTTATAGAGATCATCTCATCTCAATATGAATTTATCCCATGAAAGGTATTTCGAAGATGAGCTTCAGCTTAAGGAGAGAGAGAGAGACCCTCGGGGAGGTACACGAGAATTGATTCCCTACATGAAACTCTATTTTTCACTTCTTGAAAAACATACGTGTCATAGTTTTATTGGAGAGTATAAATGTGTTATTTACACCGCATCTAATCCCTAGACACTCCCTATACTTAATATATTGTACTTATTCTAATACTTGTCACACTAAGTACCTCTAGTACCATTGTTAGAAAAAAAATTTCCAATTAGGTGCACTAAGATTAAGGACCCCGATATAGATATAGGTGAGTAAGCTTGTAAACGAGTCAAGCTCGAGCGAGCAAGCGATATGCGAGCTTGGCTCGTTCATAAGATGAGTGAGCTTAAGCTCGGCTCGTTTATAAGTCAGGCCTAAGGTTTAGATTGAGCTCAGCTTGTTTACTTGTAAAGTAATCTCAAGCTTGGCTTGAAGCTCGGTTTGTTAACGAGCCAAGCTTGAGTTCAGCTAAGCTCGGCTCGAGATTGGAACCTCTTTTTTTTTTTATCAAAATAAATAATAAAAAAATTTAAATAAATACAGACATGAAATAACAAATTAAATATAAATTTACACCATGAAGCTTTCAAGAGTCTATTATGGCTAGGGTACAATAAATGAAATTGACATCCTAATGGAACAAGTGAATCAAAAAATACTTTACAAAAAAAAAATAATAATGGAACTTAGTATATTAAACTTCAAAACAAAAAATGTGGAGTAAATTCAGTAAAGTCCTCAGTCTTCATGAATGGAGTCAGAAATCTTGCCACCAACTTGCTGCCCTACATACACTAATACACTAAAAAAATTAAGCTTATTTTTAATTCCTTCCATGATTACACTTTTAATTTAGTAATACTGTCAATGGATGTTTGACAGGAATGCAAAATTTAATTTACCCCAACAATCAATGTCATATCTCTAACATAATTACACAATACAATTATACAAGAAATCTGAGAAATAAAATAAACCATCAGGGATTCAGGTATAGCAGTAAGACAATAACAAGTTACAAACCAGATAAGATAAACATAGTAACTTAGCATGACACATGAAGAAGATACACCAGCAGGCAGCATTAGGCATACACTAATACACTAAAAAAATTAAGCTTATTCTTAATCCCTTTCATGATTACTCAAGTAATTTTAACTTAGTAATATTGTCAATGGATGTTTGATAGGAATGCAAATTTGCCTCAACAATCAATGTCATATCTCTAACACAGTTATACAATACAATTATACAAGAAATTTGAGAAATAAAATAAACCATCAAGGATTCATGTATGGTAGTAGGCGAGCCGCAAGTTACAAACCAAATAAGATAAACATAGCAACTTAGCATGTAGGTAAGATAATAAACATAGACAAGTTACCAAACTATATTCTCTTACAAAAATTAGCATGACACAAGTTATCAATCTTGGTCAAAATCAAAACAAAATCAACAAGTTACCAAAACAATAAAAAAAAAAAAATCAATCTGACACAAGAAGTTATTGATCTTAGCCAAAATACCATAACAGCAAGTTACCAAACCAAAACAAAATTAGTATGATACAAGTTCACAACAAGTTACCAAATTTCAACAAAATTAGCCAAACAATTGTAATAAACAAACTTCAACAAAATCATAATGACAGCAAGTTACCAAATTTCTATAAAATTTGAAATCACTGTGACAGCAGTCAGCAAGTTCCCAAATTTGAATAAATTCATCATGACAACAACCGGTATACATTGATATACTAAAAAAAATTAATATCATTTTTAATCCCTAGCATCATTACTCAAGTACTTTTAACTTAGTAATATTCTCAAGTGATGTTTAATGGCAATGCAAAATTTAATTTGCCATTTACAAAATTTAAGAAATCTGGATGTTGAGGAGTTAGAACTAAGAAATTATCTAAACTGTTATGACTCATATCATCCGAAACAAAATCAAATAGAACAACCAAACTGTCCAAATATTAAAAGTAAGTTGTCCCAATATTAGATAGGAAAATAGATAGATTAAATCAAACTGTCCAAATAGAACAACCAAATTGTCCAAATATCAAATAGGAAATCAGATAGGTTAAACAATACAAACTATGGAAATATTTGTTTCACTTGAATATGAGTCTCTATGGCTATGGCAAGAGACTCTGAGTTTCTGATGGAACATCCTTCTATTGACACGAAAAAACATTAGTTAGTATTTCTGTAAATAATTAGTGTATAAAATAGTAAAATAACAACTTAAAATTCAAATAAATATAACACTTGCAGAATTAGTTGATGAGTTTTTAAACTCATATAATGCTCTAACTCAATTAGACCCATATAATAACATTTGAACAATTTCAATTGATAATGAAGCTCAATGAAGATCAATGATTTTGCCTCATGTGCTAAATGTTGATTCTGAGCTAAATACGGTCATTGGTGTGGCCGATATATCTCGGGCCAATTTGGACAAAATTTGAAACTTGAGACTATTTACTTTCCACCATTCCGAGACATTGCAACTTGCATCTGAACCTTCTTCATAGATATATATACTCTCCTTTAAATAATTGTTATGTTCTGATTTAATAGGCTACACTATCAACACATCTAACAAAAAATTTAAATAATGACTGGCCACTCTGCAGGCTTCTCCTAGCAATTGAGGAACAACTGGATACGTTTATTCGAACATTTTCCTGTTCTCTTTGTGCCCCAAGAGTCAAATAGTATTCTTGAATATATTCATCATGTATATAACTTATGCAACACTTGAGAGATATGCTCAATATTTTTGGAAGCTTCTGGCTCTTGATAAATTAAAAGAAAACAAAATTGGATCAGTGCCATTTTGAATCTAAGGTCTAACACTGCATCAATTGCCATCAATAGATTACACTCCCCTCAAGTACTCATTCTTACCATTGATTTCATGTACTCATTCTTATCTCTACTCTTCTTATCCAAGATGTCCTTCATTCTCCATACTTTAGAAATAAATAAGTTTGTTGTCTGGTAATCACTTCCAGATACAATATTGGTTACTTTATTGGAAATAGCAAGTAATTGATAAACATTTTTAACTTGCCCTCATTCTTCAACACTTGTAACCCATTCAAAATTGTTATCTCTATCACTATATCTGGGAAAATTTTTTTTGAATTGAACTGCAGCATCCAACATTAAATGTGTTGTTCCATCTTGTAGGCACATCTAAGATCAGTTTTTTTTAGGGGAATTACAACTGTTTTGCAATGTCATTAAATTGTTTTAGCCTACTCTTTGATGCTACCAAATATTTTATGTCATCCCTCACACAATCAACGATCTCTCTAATCTCCCCAAGTCTATACTGCACAAATAAATTAGTTATATGCACACAACACCATACATGAAACAATTTCCCTCCAACATATAATATTTTCTTCAATCTGAAACCATCTTTTAAGATCCTAATGGCAACATCATTAGAACTTGCATTGTTAACAGTAATTGAACTAATTTTGCTCTCAATTCCCGAATCTTGAAAAGAATACTTTTCTAAAGCATCAACAATATGAAGGTCAGTGTGTGGAGGTGGCATATTAAAAAAGTTCACCACACGCTTCTAAAGATGCCAATCAAAATCTATAAAATGACATGTCACTATCATATATGAAAGTTTTTACAAGAAGTCCACATGTCAGTTGTAATATGAATTTTGTTAACAAGTTTAAGCAAAACCTTTAACTTTGTCTTTTCAATCTCATAAGTTTTCATGCATTTCTTTTTTTGCAGCAGCCAGAGATATTTTTTTCTAAAATGTAGTGTTTGCACTCATAAACTTATTAAATGCCAGATGCTCTATTAAAGAAAATGGATATTCATGGTAAAGTATCATATGAGAGGCAAGCTCTCGGACTCTACTACGATCCTAGGTAAAGTTTGAGATGGTGAAGCCACCATCTGTCTCCTTAGACTCAACTACTACAAAATTTTACACCACTTACATTGAGCTGGTTATTTAGTCCCATATCGTTCAATTTCAACAAAATCATTCCATACAATAGAAGTCCTCTTTCTCTTCTTTCTTTCATAGGCTACTGTTTGCATTTCTATTGGGCCATCATTAGAGATAGTATTAGGGGTCTTAGTATTTGAAATGTCTCAATCATCATTAGATATGGGTTCTACTAAGCTAATCCCAATTGATTTTTCCATAAGTTTTAATAAACTTGGGACCGGTCCTCTATGTGAGTGGCTACCGTCTCTTCTAAAAAAAAAAAGAATATACTGATACTTAAATATTGATATCCTACTGTCTTATATTTGCAAAAAATAATATTATTATTTATGCTTGTAGTTATAATGCATATGTATTATGTAACAATTAATACTAGACTACTACTATTAGTCACTAGACTCACTACACAATAGACATGGTCTAGTAGTCTACTAGTATGAGCTTATTAATTAATAATAATAGATATTAACACTAAATATGTATATTACTATAGTTTATATAATCTTATGAATACAATATTACTAGAGTCTTGTGATTAATCATAAATAAAGTAATAAGATTAATAACTAGTGATAAGTTATTAATAGTACTTTATAGAATGATAGAATCATAAATACGATGTAACTTCATAGAATATATAATGATAGAATCATAAGTGATAATCCTTTAATAATGATAATAAGATAGATTAATAACAATATTGTAAAGTCTTCAATAGTACTTCATAGAATGATAGAATCATAAGTGATAAGTTAATAAGTTAATCAGTTATGACTATAGTCTATAGCCTCTAAGCATAAAGTTTTATATAACAATTCAATATTTGATAAGAATAAGATAAATATATCAATAAATATTATAAATTAAACTTTTAGTATATGTGGTGGACTATAACTATAAGTCACTATAATTCTATATACATAATTAATAATACATATAGAACTTTTGGCTATTATATATATTGTATTATATATGTATATATAAATATATATGAGTGATCATGTTAAGTTTCATACGAGTTTGTTCACGAATATTATTCGAGCCGGTTGAGCTTTATATGAATTTGTATCATTTAATAATCGAACCTAATTCTATATTTATGAATGGCCTATTTAATATATTCGAGTCGATTTTGAGTTTAATCAAGTCCAATTCAAGTTGCTAGTCGAGTAGCCTATTCAAAATTATTTAGCTCCTGCCCTAAATCTTTTAAAAGCATATTGATGCTTTCTTAAGGACCTGATCATGTTTGGCTATACGTACATTAGTTTTTTTTTTTTTTTTTTATTTCTTAATAAATGAAGTTAGTTAATGAACTTCCAAAAATCTTCGTACAAGCGACGTGGAAACTGGAAAGCTACAGTACTTCAAGGTGCCCTTATGTTCCTGCCAACCATAACGTTGTTTACGTGCAAATAATGCACTATCCCAGTCGTAACTTCTACATGATATAAAAGGTAGCGTTGTGAATCAGAATATTGTGAGGTTAAAAAGAATCACATGCAAAAGACAAAAACAATGGTTTCTTGATCAGATTACATGCTGTTTGAGAAAATGATGATGGAAGTCGCTATCTTGTCGAGAGAAATCATCATATATATACCTTCTTCACCACCAGTTCATCATTTGAAATCTACCAAACTCTCTCTCTTGGATCAGCTCACTCCCACGACCTGTGCTCCACTCATACTCTTTTACCCTATTAAGACTCATCCTCTTTCAAAAGTCCCCAAATCTTGTCAACTCACTTAAAATGTTCTCTCTCAGAAAGTACTTTGAGTCGCTTCTATCCCTTTTTCTGGAAGGAACAAAAACATGAATTTGTTTATCGATCATCCCGATGAAGGCGTTCCATACATTGAAGCTCGAGTTCGTTGCCATATAATTGACTTCCTTCAACATCTAATTAAAACGAAGTCGTTGAACCAATTTCTTCCATGCCATCAATTTTGCAAAGAAACAAGCCGGCCTGCAAAAGCGGCCCAATTAGCAGTTCAAGTGAACATATTTCATTGTTGTGGAATATAATCGGCGTATGCATGTCATACAAGATCACGAATGGAACCATGCACCCTGAGTGCTTTCCTCAACTCTTGGGCGGCCAAGACGGGTACTGGACCTTCGAAAAAGCTAGTACACCCTGATTTTTCTGAAGCACCATCGCAATTACGCTTTCTTCCATGTACAAGATGATCCTTTATTGCTTCAAAGCTGTCTGGCATCCTTAGTTGAGAGTCTTTGGTTCAATGAGGGCAACTACAAGACAAGGAGATTTGTCTTTGGTGAGAAGGCTATATTTACGAGCACTAGTAGTGGGCTCAACAAAGTTAAATTATAGCTAAAGAATAGCTTAAATGTGAAATAAAGTGCTAAAATGAGTTCAATAAATGCACAATAAATTTGGTCATCAACTATATGACTGGCAAAATTTATTGAGGCAAATAGACTAGTCAAATATTATTTTTGGAGTAAAATAATACTTCCGCTGCCCATTCTCTCCCGCTGCAGAATCTTCCCACTGCAATAATTTCATCCTTAGTACATTCTCCCACGTCAATAACCATTGTACTGAGTCGGCAAGATTCTGCAGCAGTTTCTTCTTGGAGACTGCTTAAAACACAAAGATTAATCTAATTAGTTATTACTTACAATCAATATATATATATGTGCAAATTATTGTAATTAATTAAGCATCTAATCAGTTTGTTCCCCAATTTAGATTAACCATTATGAAGTAGTATTATATTTATGTTTGTTAGATTAATCACTTTAGATTGACCATAATATTTAATATAATCATATTCAAATTACAATTATAATTAAAGTATATAAAAAGTTCAAAATCAATATTTTAATAGAATAGTGAAAGATTTGTTAAGCCTATTATTTGGTGTTGTAAAAAGTGGCTAGCTAAAATTTGTAAAATAAATTTTCTAACTAAATTTTAGCTAAAGTTTGTTGAGTCCACTACTAGTACTCTAAGGCTAAAGCAAAGAGGATAAAAGTTGATAGCCAAGTCGAATCGAATCACTGTCTGCATTTATTTCTACACGTGCTATGGCTACTTCTTCCGATTTTCTGAGGCCAACTATACTAGCCCAATCAGTAAACATCCGGAGACGTGTGATGGATATTGGTAGCGTGTGATCAGAACTCAGACTCGGTAACGATGGATATACAACTGCCTGGATTGGTGGCAGCGCTAGGAGAAGCCGTGGAGAAAATCAATGGCGACAATCTTAGAGCTTTGCAAGGTGATGCAGGTTTTCTAACCAATTGCGAATACCTAAACAAGATAGCTGCAAGCCTGCAATGGTATTTCACCCCCAAGGCTAAGGACATTTTCAGCTTCACTAGTTGGATCAAGTTTGGTTTTAATGAAATTGATTTTGGATTGGGGAAGCCCATTTGGGTTGGGGTTCTGGGTGGAGTTGGCCCGGAATTCAGGAAACTCATAATTTTCAACAAAGTCCAAGGTGGCAATGGAATCGAGGCATGGGCGACCTTAGATGAAAAATAGATGGATATATTGAAGAATGATCCTGAATTTCTTACCTTGGCCACCCTGAACCTGAGCGCTTTAGGTCAGTAGGGCTACGTCTTTAAATAAATGCTTTAGCCACAAATGATGGCTGAATGAATTTTAAGTAAGTAAACTTACGAGTTGATGTGATTTTATATATATAGTAGGCCTGCACATCGACCCAACCGAATCAGATTTGGGCCCGACCCGACCCGACCCGCAGGAAAGGGATCGACAATCTGATCCAATCTGACCCGTATATTTTCGGGTCGGGTCCAACCCGTTGATCTTCTCTGCTTTGGATCATTCGGCTTCGTTCGCAAACCCAAGGGTTTCAACCAGATTTCTTTCTGATCACAACCACTCCGATTCTATCAACCAACCGAACAAACCCAGATTTCTCTCTAATCACAACCACTCCGATTCCATCAACCAACCGAACACACCCAGATTTCTCTTTGATTTCATTTCTCATAGCCACTCCGATTCCATCAACCAACCAAATACACTCTTGCGAACTTACGAAAACTTTTGGATTGAGAGGGTACGACACCATAGAAGCCATTAAAAATGATTTCGAGATCGCATTATTTCATCTTCATGCCACCGCGAGATTACAATACCCACCAGCACCATTTCGGTACGCTCTTGAAGCTCAACTTGAGTAAATGTTGTTTTCGAATCCAGAGAAAATCGAGAGAGGAGATGGGTGAGGCGACAGAATATTGCGTTATGGAGAGAGAGAGAGAGAGAGAGAGAGAGAGAGAGAGAGAGGCTGAATAGTGAGTTTTCTCTTGTGGGAAAAAGGGCTGAAACAGTGGGTTTTTTTTTCCCCCTAAAATTCTGAAATCGCTGAGATCAACATCTTTGAAGGTGCACGAAATTACCAAGATAGAAGAAATTGTGGCCGGCGACTGTCTAAGAGAACGTTTCCATTGCCGAATCTTCCTGTTGGAACCTTTCCTCGCTCGTTCAGTTTTTCTGAAATTCTGAAATCATCCAGATGCTCCAACAGCAGCTCCTGATGTCCAGGGGTGTGGCCGGAGTAGGAGATTATGGGGACGCTAGGGTTTGAGGATGAGGGAGAAATGGGGACGGTTTCGATGGGTTGGTCGGTTTTGATGATAATAAACACGTAAAGTGTTTGACCCGTTGAACCCGACTTTAGTCGGTTTGGGCCGGATCGGATCTGTCGGATTAATCGGGCCAAGCCTTTTCTGCACAAGCCTAATATATAGTATATTAAATTATAAAATACTTTTATGTAAAATAGATTTAACGTATAAAATAAAATCACGCTAATTTATAAATATTGACAGTTTTCTTTTATTAAATCTCTTTGCAGTTCTAGAAGTTCTCTATCTTTTTACATGCAAATCATAGTGAGTACCATATTGCATATGTACTATCTGTATTTTAATCAACTTCATTAGTGAGCTAGAGGTTTGTGTGATAAATAAGTTGTAAGTATTAATGCAAGCCTGTATACTATTCACTAGGCATACGAAAATATGGAAAATAAAGCGTCACTTTTACTATTTAATTTGCCTTTAATAAAATAGAGAATTCTTTCATCTACACAGGAATCCTACGATCGAAAGTGATTTAATTTAAATTTTACACGATGAAATATTAATAATTCTTCTTTTAATTTTAGTGATTTAATTAAATCAAAACTTGTGATGTCTGTATATGTAACTTACTTTTTATAGAAATCTTACTTAAACTTAGTAGTTCTCAATAAAATAACATATAATAAAAAAGTATATCTATTTTTGAATTATAAGTCCTCCCGTACCGAAAGAAAAGAAAACATAAAAGCGTGCCTTGATTAGTTGATTATGTGTTGAACTTTCAAATTCTTTCTTCTCAAAAATATTTGTTTTTGGTAGGATCGATCCGTTGATTCGTTAATTTCGTTTGGTGACTTTCTGTGCCTTGATTAATGTTCGCACTCAAAATTATGATTGGAACGTGTGGCTTCAAGGAGCCCCCGATCTAGTGCACAGCCCAAGCCTATAACAAGGCTTTAAATGCGCAAATTAATTTCGTCGGCGGTCGAAATTTGTATTCGTGGATCGTGCTCGGGTCAAATCACATATATATTATGAAATTAACGATGACAAACGAACTAAAAATAAACATTAGTAAACAATCATACCGTATAAAATTAATATAGTTTGGCAACGTGCCTACGTTTATAGAGCCGTAGAAAGTTTTATTATGTCAAGAAATTACAAAATACACTTTGGAGCAAAATTTTACTGTTTAAATCTTCATTAAGTACATATTTATAAAGTCATACAGGAAAAATCTTAATTTCTAATTTTTTGCATTATTCGCTCAAGCTGTGTATCGAGTACGCATCGAGCAAACTCTCTGTTTGAGATTCACTCGAATGCAAATTGAGTGAATTCTCTATTCGAGCTTTTCTCAAGCGACCTGTCAAACAAGTGTCGACAGAACTTTTTGCCTGACACTTTTTCTAATCACAAACTGTCAAGAACTTGATACAAACCTAGTTGAGAACTTGATAAAGGCAGTAAGAGAAAATAGAGAAAACAGAGATGAAGAAACTTGATATTTGTATCATGACTAGATTGAATTGTATTAAATAGCATGGAATGAAAAATATACAAAGTATCAATTGTATTTATTCTATTAACAGCATTAAGGGTAATAATGGAAACTTAATTCTTTTTCTTCACTTTTGACTTTAACTCCATATTATCAATATGTGAAATTATACACCACCACCCGCCTCTGAAGATGAACATGTATATTGAGAATGTTCGCAAGATATGTGATAAAAGAGCAATAAACCAAGTGGCTTTGTGAAGATATTTGCCAATTGCAATCTGGATTGAATGTAAAAAAGATTGATAATATTTTGCTGTAGATTTTCTTGAACAAGATGGTAGTTGATTTGGATGTGTTTTGTTTTCTCATGTTGGATTGGATTGGTGGCAATAGACAAGACTGACTTGCTATTAGTATAGAATGATGTGGGCTGGTTATGTTTGATGTGCAAATCTAGGATGGCTTGCTTTTTAGACTTCCATAAAATTATTGAATTACTCAAGAAAATTGCAAAGCCTATGATGCTTCTTCGAGTATCAATGCATCATGCCTAATCACTATCTAAGAAAGTTTGAGTTGCAAGTCTAATGATGATGAAAAGAAGAGACCTTACCCTGGTGTACCTTTCAAGTATCTAAGTACTCTAATTGCTACCTGATAGTGACTAACAACAGGCTTAGCAAGAAATTGGCTTAACACTTTGTACAGAATAGGCTAAGTTTGGTTGTGTTATTGTTAAGCAGAGTAGCCTTCCAACAAACCTCCTGTAAGCTGATGGATCCTTATAAGGATTGGCATCTATTGTAGTGAACTTGAGATTGGATTCCATAGGAAAAGCAGCATGTTTTGAACTAAGAACACCAGTGTCTTGAAGTATGTCGAGAGCATACTTCCTTTGGCAGAAAGAAATGCCACTTTTTAATCTTGCTACTTCTAATCCAAGGACGTATTTAAGTTGTCCCAAATCTTTGATAGTGAAATTGTCATGCAAGAAATCTTTTAACAATCAAATTTCTAATAAGTTGTCACTCGCTAGCAAGACACCATCAACATATACTAACAGTACAAGGAAAGAAGTTTCAGTTTTCTTTATGAATAAAGAACAATCAAAGTTTCCTTGAATGAAACCATAACTAATGAGAGCTGTAGACAGCTTTGCAAACCACTGTCTAGAAGCCTGCTTCAGCCCATAGAGACTTTTGAGTAGTCTACAAACTTTGTTATCTTTTGCAACTAATTTAGGAGGCAACTCCATATAGACCTCCTCATCCAAGTCACCATGTAAAAACACAATGTTTACATCTAATTGGTAAATATGCCAGTTTTTTATGGCAGCAACATCAAGTAGTAATCTAATAGATGTAATCTTAGCTACATGAGAAAAGGTATCAAAGAAATCTAGTCCATTTTGTTGAGTATAACCTTTTGCCACTAGTCTGGATTTATGCCTCACTATAGTTCCATCAGCTTTATACTTGATTCAAAAAACTCATTTACAATCAATGGTTTGTTTGTTTTTAATAAGAAGTTCCCAGGTTTTATTTAACTCTAAAGTATCAAGTTCATTTTTCATAGAATTTTGCCATTCTGGTATTTTAGCAGTTTGTTTATAGGTTTTAGGTTCTGAGAAATTAGAAATAGAGGCAAGAAAGGCTTTATGTGAAGCTAACATTCTACTAACAGAAAGAAAAGAGGAAATAGGATAGAGAGTACCTTGAGTAGAGGAACAATCAGTAGAAGGAGATGCATGGTTTGCAATTAAAGAAACATTACCACAATAATAATCTTGCAGAAAAGTAGATGTTAGTCTAATTCTATTAGATTTTCTTATTTGTGGGCTATTTGAGGCATTTTGATGAAGAGTTTGATCAATATCTAAAGCTATATCAATATGATTATCAGGAGTATTATCAGGAGAAGAAGTATAATAACTAGTAGTGTTATCAATATGTTAAGGTATATTAGGAGATAATGAAGTTTGATGAGAAACAATAGGTGAGCTGATATGTGAATCATCATAAGAAAAATCTGAAGGAGGAAACAAAAAAGGGTGAGTTTCAGATTTGGATGGAAAGGCTGCAAAAGGAAAAACTGTTTCATGAAATACAAGATTTTTGGATATGAAGATTTTATTAGTGTTAAGGTCCATTAATTTGTAACCTTTAACATCATATGGGTAACCTAGAAATATTGATTTTGTGGCTCTTGGATCAAATTTTTGTTTGTGAGTTTTAAGTATGGAAGCAAAACAAAGGCAACCAAACACTTTCAAATGTGAAAGATTAGGTACTTTGTTAAAATGCATTTCATAAGGTGTTTTATTTTTAAAAAGAGGAGTTGTAATTCTATTTATAATGTGTGTTGCAGCTAATACACAGTCACTTTAAAAAGATAAGGGAAAGTTTGCTTGAAACATTAAGGCTCTAGCTGTGCTTAACAAGTGATGATGTTTTCTTTCAACAACTTCATTTTGTTGTGGAGTTTCTACACAACCTTTTTGATGTAAGATATCATTTTCATTATAATAGAACTTTGTGAGAAAAAATTATGATCCATCGTTTGATCTTATTGTTTTAACAAAAACATTAAACTGTGTTGCTACCATTTTATGAAAAGTTTGTATTAAAAAAAGGTACTTCAGACTTTTTCTTAAGCATGTATACCTCGGTACAACATTTAAAATCATCAACTATAGTTAGAAAGAATTTAAAACTAGAATAGGAAATGGTAGCAAAATGACTCCATATGTCACAATGAATCAAATCAAACTTTTTATTATAATTAGTTTGAGATACAAAAAAGGGAAGTTTCATTTGTTTTGCTAAAGGACATATATCACAGACATGTTTACAAGAAAGAGGTATTGATGATTCTATATATTTAAGAGATGATAGTCTTGAATTAGAAACATGACCTAATCTATAGTGTCAAAGATCTAATTGATTTTGAGTAATGGCTGAAACAAATGGTGTAGAATTAGACTGATATTGAATTCAGGAGTAAGCCTTTGATGATGCTTGAGACAAATGATAAAGGCCTTGTTTTTCAAATGCAATCTCAATCATCTTCTTCATTGATTGATCATGTAGAAGACAATAAGAGTCATAAAATGAGAGACAAAGATTAGATTTTTTTTGTTAGTTTAAAAGCAGACAATAGGTTAAATGAAAAGGTAGGAATACATAAGACATTATGTAGGAATAATGTGTTAGAAAGGCGGATAGTACCAATATGTGTAGTTGAAACAATATGGCCATTAGGAAGATTAATCGAGGCAGTAATTTATTTAGGAGTAGAGGAATATAAGTGTGGTGAACAGATCATATGATCCATTGTACCATTATCGAGAATCCAAGAAAGTTTGTATTTTTGAGAAGAAGAACAGAAGTACAAGAGTTACAAGAATTACAAGAGATTAGAGGGTATGTTGTTGTACCATAAAATGAAGAAGAAGTGGCATGGTTTATGGCTGCTGTTGAGGTAGTATTCTGAGATGATAAAGATGGTTGAGAAGAGTTGGCAAGTGCTAAAAGTTTATTAAATTTTTCAGCAATTAAAGAAAACTTTTGTTGCTCATTACTGTTTTGAATATAGACCTCTCCAATTAAAATGACAGCATGTGCAGAGGGCACAAATCTTGCTCCTTTTGGTCCTGTCCATCCAGGAAGGTACCCATGAAATTGAAAGCACTTATCAACTGTATGTCTATTGTATTCAGAGTGAGTACAATGCAGAGATGACTTCTTTGGCTTTTCTTTTGAAAAATTGGGTTGAAGAGCTTGCTGAGTGAACTGCTTGGCCATTAAAGCATGTGTTTCATTGTAAGCTGAATTTGTTAATTGTTTTTTACTTTCTTCTTGTAGCAGTAACGAAAACACTTTAGCCAGGCTAGGCAAAAGAACAAGAAGGAGTAATTGACTACTAAGAGAGGCATATGAATCATTTAATCCAACAAGAAACTTCAACACATAATCAGATTGTTGTCGAAGTAACAAAAAATTGAAAAGATAACAAGTGCATGTTGACATCTTTCTACAAGTACAAGTTGGAAATTGCCTTTAGCTAATATATTCATCCAAAAGACTTTTAAATGCACTTAAATATTCAGTTACAGATAAAGACCTTTGACTTATGCAGTTTAGAGATTTTTCAATATGAAAAACTCTTGGTCTATCACTTCTTAGATATCTGGTCTTGAGTTCATTCCAAAGATCAACAACTGAGGCAACATATAACAGACTATTCCTTATCTCTTTGGAAATAAAGTTCATTAACTAAGAAAGTACCAGATTATTGGCACACAACGAAGCTGTCTTATTAATAGGTTGATCATTTGAGGGAGAAGTAATTGAGCCATTAATGAAAGCAACCTTGTTCTTGACAATCAAGGCTATTGTGATTGAGCGACTCCCAACAACATAGTTGTCTCCAGTGAATACTTCTGAAACTAAGAGAGCACTAGGATTATCTAATGGATGAAGAGAATACGAATTGAAGGAATCATCTGATAGATTCCCAGAAACTCGTGAATTGTCTATTGGATTTTCAGCAATGGAATTCATATCAAGAAACTCGTGAAGATAAAGAAACTTGTGAAGATCACTATAAGAACTTCAAGAAAGATTCAAGATACTTGTAATGCAAAGAAGAAAGATAGAATTATGTGATGCAAAAGCATATTCTAATTTGATACCATATAAAAAACTTGATACAAACCCAGTTGAGAACTTGATAAAGGCAAAAAGAGAAAATAGAGAACATAGATGAAGAAACTTGATATCTGTATCACGACGGAATTGAATTGCATTGAATAGAATGGAATGAAAAATATACAAAGTATAAACTACATTTATACCATTAACAGCATTAAGGGTAATCATGGAAACTTAATTCTTTTTCTCCACTTTTGACTTTAACTCCATATTATCAATATGTGCAGCTATATTCCAATACAAACAGTACCAAAAATTTTCCCCAAGGCCATTGCTCGGGAATGGCCCCCCATGAGGACCCTCGTTAAAAATCTATCAAAAAATCATAATGCATCTTTGTTGGATCAAGTCATCAATTCATGCCTACACACCAATAAAATTAGGCATCACAAACCCAACAATATATTCGACTATATAAGTTAAACCAAACATGGCCAGTTAAACTAAACTGGTCAGACCCTCCAATCCTAACACAATCCATTTAATTAATAGATTGTGTCGTGTCACCCATTTTGACCTGTTTAATAATTAATTAGAAATTGGTCAACACGACACAACACATTTAAACATTTTTCATGTAAATTGGCTAAACTAATCCTATAACCCATTTGACATAATTAACATAATTTTATGTAAAAATTATAATCTATTTTTATTAGTAATCATAATATCTGGAAAAAAAAATAAGACTACCCATTAACAAAAAAAATCAATATTTTCAGATTTTAACCTATAATAAAATCAATATTACAAACCCAACAATAACAATATGAGCATATAAGTCCATAATTAGAATCCCAATATTCACTACAAGAAAATTATTATTTGCACTCAGTTATTTTCTCCCAAAATGAGTTTATTATCGTCACAAATAGTCATTTTCGTAATAAATAACTCATCATAAATGATCATTTTTCTTATAGTGAATAAAAATATCAGCATATTGAAAAATACTAATATTACAACTCAACAATAATAAAATTGTAATTTTGAAATAAAATTTTAACCCGTTATTAAGAGTTGACCTATTATTAATCTATTTATTAATCGTGTCTTAATGGTCAACCCATTTTGACCCGAACTTATTTATATGAAACCTAAATCTGCTAATTTCGTATCGTGTTCACATTGGATTCTTATATTGTATCACATATTGTTACCCCTACATAGAAACTCTCGTAAATACTAGAATTCATAATTCATACTTGCTTTAAGTTTAGTTTTTTATCGTACTATTTTGTTCGCATGCGTAAGCCCATCATTCATGTTAATCATATAATTTTAAACATAAGTGGTACAGTCATAAGAAGATTCTACAAAAGTAAACCCACAAACTAATATAGTTTTATATAATATGTTAGATTTGCTATATAATAAAAGTAGTTTTACAATCTAACGTATTACATCAATACGTGAATTTACTTATATGAAATATTTTTGTGACTAAAACATTTCTCACTTTAAAAACTTAAATTGTGGCAACCTCATCAAGCACTAATGCCTTTAGTTGATGCCTGTAGCCGAAGATCACTAACGCCATTGAGCAACATGATTTTCTTTTTTTAATTATTGTGGTATAATGTAGCTAGCTTGGCATTGGAATACTTTTGAGCTCATATTTTATATAAGTGTTTCTTCAATTAGTTAGAAATTTAATTTCGTATCATGTTTATTAGCATCCCATCTAACAGTACTCATTTTTTACAACCTTCAATAAGTTAAGTGGTAGAATAGTAGTAATTAAACATATAGATAAATGCACAAATAGATGAAGTCATTGTTGAAGGTTTTGGCGTGACCTTTTACATATCTTTCTTTTTTGTTTGTGGCTTTCTGATATTAATCTTTCGTTTTTAATTATCGGTTATCAATTGTTTGATGGGATAGTTTTTTCTTCATACAATGTGTTTAATGCTTAAAAATAGCGTAACATGTGGGAAGGGGAGAAAGATTCATTTCTGATCCGCTGAGGCTATTCAAGCGTCGATCGATGTTGTATGCAGCCTTGGGTGGTGGTTTGGTGCAGCTGTACTATATCTATGCATTCATTTATGACAGTAAGCAGTAAATATATGCAGGAAAAATAATGGGGAGAGATATACAGATTTATATGGTTCGGCACTGGGCCTACGTCCACGGGTTGTTTGAAAAAGTGAATCCATTATAACATGTTTGTTTTACAGTCTCTCATCCTCTCTGTTCAATGGAGATCGAAACTCTATCTTTTGAGGAGATCTCGATGTTGGAGTCCCGGTCGTGAGAATGAAGATTAAAGAAGATGAATCCCCCATGAAGTGGCCCGGTGCCCCCTCTTTATCCTCTGCCCTTTGCTTACTTTATGTCATCTCCTCTCTCATTTACATCACATCTCTACTTTTCCTCCTGACACCATTCCCTTCATCAGCCTTTATCCCCTCTTTTTTTATTTTTCCTCTCTTTTTTTTTGTCTTCTAGTAGAGACTTTTTGATGGGCTGAGCTTTTTATCTGGGCCTGAGATATTTTATTCCTCTAAAGTGTACTCCACTTTTTGTGATTTTTCCAATTCAGATTTTCTCTTCTTGCGTAAGATGGGCAAGTCTTTTTATGTTATTATTTTGCTATTGGTTTTTCTTTTTCAGAAACTACAATCAAGAGAAGTGATTTGTAATTTGGAGACTTTATGGGTACATGTAAAGTAAGTTTTGTACGATAAGAGATGGGTGTGGTTCGGTAAATTTGGATACTCTGCTTTGTAATAGGTTTTTAATATAAGGGCTCTTTTGCCACCACTTCACATTTCCCACCAAGATTAAGGGGGAACTCTCTTTCTTCCACTTTATTTGATGCATAATTTTTGCCTATAATGTTGGGGAAGAAAGGTTGTGAAAAAAAGGGGTTGGAGCTTGGCTATGAGTTGGGCGTGGCCTTTAGTTTATTTCTAAAGATGATGGAACAGATGTTGAATGCAGCTTTGCACTTGTTTGCTATTTCTTGCTTTTACCTTCTATTTTTAAAGAAAATGGACGGCACCCCAATTTTACTATTTATACCTTCTTGCTTTTTTAACAGTACTGCATGTATTTGTGAATTGGTTATCAACAAATTATCATTCTATCTATTAGCAACGCAAAAATGAAAGCGATGGTCTCATTCTCCAACCACCTGAGCAGCCCTCCTGCACTGTACAACACATGATTTGATTTGAAGTCTAATTTCCTAGCTAATAGCAATTAGTAATCCCCCCAAGGTGAATGTATACCTGATTCCTTACTAGCTTTTCTCATTCCGTCCAGTAAACTTATTAGACAAATGAGATCAAAACTCCCTTCCTCCTAATATATTATAAAGAACCCATATATTACAGTATAATGCACAAGAAAATAATAATAACTGCCTTAAATTTGTTGTTGTATCATTGTTCTCTATCCTTGGAAACAAGGAAATCTTCTCCGGCCATCTTCCAGAATAATGCACCATGATCTTTCTAACTAAGATGTAGAATATCAATATGGGATTGCAAGAACTTATTGTAGAAAGTGATCGCTCTGATCTTCTTATGGTTCAAGCTATATAATTAGGAACGGGAGCATCAACAACAATGCTGGAAAATCTCATAATGGATATTCAGGAACTGATAAAGAGGTTCCCTAATTGCCAAATCCAACACTGCAGCTTATAGACTTACAAGAAATGCACAGAATGTTGATGATATTATATTTGGTGGAATTCCTATCCAGATCTTATTGCTCAAGCCATTTGGACTGAAATTCATTTGTAATTGTTTCTCATTAATGGAAGTCATTGGATATATATATATATATATATATATATATATAAAGAGGAAAAAAAAAAGATGTAGAAGATCAAGCTGGATCAGTCATGTGAAAAATCGAAAGGGTTATTAATTCAGAGAAGCTCCCACTTCCCATACTGGAAATATAATCATATGCAGGATAACCAATTTGTTGTCCTCTCTCTTAGCATTAAAAATCGAGCTTTGCTACGGATCAGCAACTGTAGCAGTTGCACACATAACACACCCTACGTGTCTTCTTCTGGTTAAAACGTGCGTTTTTTACAAACTCCAGAAACAGTTTTCCTTATTTGGTTTCACATTTTTCTCAGGTGAAGTTTGTGACAATGATCGAACCGAACTTCATGGACGAGATAGATGGCAGCTTCTTCGACCACATCGAGGACCTTGTAGATTTCCCGGTCGAGGACATCGACATCGACATCGACGCAGAGACCGGGCTGGGCAGCGCAGACAAAAAATCTTTCCCCAGCCTTTGGCAGACCGAGTCAGGGTCATTGCTTGGCTCCGACGTTGTCTTCTCCGCCAACAGTGCCTCGAACCTATCCGCTGAACTCT
Source organism: Carya cathayensis (assembly GCA_011037825.1). Taxonomy (NCBI): domain Eukaryota; kingdom Viridiplantae; phylum Streptophyta; class Magnoliopsida; order Fagales; family Juglandaceae; genus Carya; species Carya cathayensis. Next base: position 139,704 of record QGSO01000255.1, on the reverse strand, counting down.
CTGTTCCGGTGAGTATCTCGGGCTCGTGCACACACATACGGCAGCATTTTGGAGGAGCTCTGTGGCTCACAGTGAGGAGAAAAATCCTCTGTTTCAGAGAGAAAAAATAGAGCACTCCCTCCAGTGGTTTTCGGAGGCTGGCACGGTGGTTCGCGTGGTCTTTTGCGGCGTGCTTGGCTACCATTGATGGTGACCAGATGCGGTGCTATGGTTGCACTTGCTGAACTTCATATATGGTGGCCCAAAGCCACAACTTGCTGCTTTGCTGTGATCCCGAAAGAAAGGTGGCGTGCAGTGGGTCTTTGGGCCTCGATGAGGGGGGGTTGCTATTTCCCGCAAAACCCCTCCTCCGTCGCACTGAAATAAACCACTGAAATAGTATAAGAGTTTTTGCATTGTAAGGGAAATACATGCATCATTCGTTAAGTATGATTTTTGAGAAGCTGTTCTTACTCTCTCTTCAAAAAAAAATTTCGAGTTTTAGAAATCTACAAATATAAGAAAAAAATAACACCAAATCAACTGGGCTGAGAGTGGGACGAAACGATGAGAGCGCACAAAACGATGAGGCTCGAGATCTGTTGGCGATACGGAGCAAACTATTGGTGGGAATCGAAAAGTTAGGAATATTTTTATCATTAAGTCAACGCCATGTGTGGTGTGCATCGGAGGATCCGAAACAGGAGCTGATGCTAATATTTATTCTTAAAAATCAAGCAGCATTCACTGTAGCGTCTGAGCTATCTATGATTCTATATCCTGTTTTCGTCCCTTTTTCTACAGTACTAGAAGTGGCATTCTCCAGTTCAGCTGACTCTACGCGAGGCTATTTTAGCTCACACAAGGTTATGTTTTTAGTCTTTAGATTCATTGCCATGTATTGGATAGTCTTTTGGTTTTTCCCACATATTATATATTAACAAAAAAAAAAAAAAAAAACGACCGCCGGATCGAGTCAACAGTATACAATCTTTGCTGAGAATCAATTAGCACCGCACGATCAAAATCATGATCATTGACCAAACGGTGACCTCCAGACGAGATCCTCTTCCATTGGCACTACTTCAGCAGGAGGAATAAAGCAATCAGCGGAGAGACCGGGGACGTTGAACGCAAGATCGTCGATGGCCCACGTCTCCTCCATCCGTATGGCTGCGGGGCTGCTCGCCTTCAAGTTGTCTCCGAACCGTGTAATGGTCACGATAGATTGGCCAGCGTGGGCGATCATCACGCCCTCCACCGTCCGATAGTCCTCTATTCTGGTGGACATGGTGGTCTCCCAGTACATGGGGTGGATCCCAGGGGATTGGATCCTCATCAAGTAAGAGTCCTCCAAGTATACCAGGAGCCCGCTCCTCTGGCTAAAGTGTCCGTATATGACATGCTTTATCATATCCGCCGTGCTGTCTCCACGTTCGGCCAGGTCCGTTTGATCTGCTGACAATTTCAACGCAAAACAATCGACGCCTGAGATTCGCTTTTCTCCCAAGTACTGAGCTGGGGAAAATACAGCCGCTATTGCCAGAGGATCTAGTCCCTACAAATGTTTTTACGAGGTTTCCTATCAGCACATGATTACGTTAGTGTCGTTAGCAGGGAATAGAACGTAAGATAACGCTGCATTGGTCAAGACCACCTCGAATTCCTTATCAAAGAGAACAATCGAAATGAAAATTAATTAGCATTATTTATCAACAATTTGCGAAAACTACGATAATTGAACTTGAAGACTGTTGAAAGCGTACGAGGAACTGAGGAAGGACGAGCAAATGTAAAACACCCAAAAAATAAAAATAAAAACACCCAATTTGGGCACAGGATCCTTAATGATGAATACTTCTTCGAAAATTAGCAAGCACGTTTTATCCTCTTGTCAAAAAAACTTGTTGCGTATAATTTAGCAATACCAGATGACTTACCTGAAGAGCTCGCCGGAGAGGGCGAACACCACCTCTGGCGGCATGAGCGCCGACCCAGGGAGTGTGACGCCATGCCACATTGCCATCACTTCCGGCTACAACCTTGTGAGCAGCCACAACAAGCTCAATCAGCCACTTATTGGGGACCATCTGCCATATTACAAAACATCCTTTTTGTACAACTCCAGGGGCTCCCGCAGCCGAGCCGCCAGAACCCAGCTCATCCACCATGGCCATGGTTAACTTTCCGGTCGCGAAAATGTTCTTCACCCTCCCCTCTAATTTCCGGCAGCCCGTCGCCGCCGTGAAGTGTTGTATGATATATTGGGCTGAGGAACACACCTGTCAAACCAAGGACAAAAATCATTTAATCTTTTTATTTTAGTCATACATCGTTTCATTGAGGAATGGTTGATTTCCTTTTAACGCTTTTCCTTTTATCAAAGTGTGCAACTTGGATACTGCATATCATACGTAATGCAAATAATGAAGTGAATTAGACCCACAGTTCATAGAGTGTGGCTCTAATATTCCTTTAAGATCCCAAGTCCCAACACAGTGGGTGGGAGTACTAATTAAGTTATTGATGGCAAACCACTGGAAAAGGAAAATATCGAAGTATAAACATAACAACAACATATGATATGCAGCAGCTTGGAAAAGTTGGAAAAAAAGAACAGGAAAAACTTTGAAAAAAAAATGCATTCTCACTTTCTCAGCTACGAATGTGAAAGAATCCCAACCGAAGCAGCTAGCAAACGATCACTAACAACAACATATCTCATGCCTTAGTGATTAACTCAAATGAAAGGTCGACATATGAAAAACAAAAGGACCGAAAGATGTCGAGTCGGTACTCTACCTCGTTGATAATGGACTGTTTGGGATGGAGTGGGATGGGGAAGAGAGGACAACCCAGAACGCTGAGGAGGACCCTGAGGTCAGATCTCTTGTTGAAGACGAGGGAGAGGTGTGTCTTGATCCAGCTCCTCCATGTCAGACCTCGTCCTTTCTTTGAGCTGTTCGTGCCGTCTTCTTCTACGTTTATGGGCTCCTCTGATAACGGTGCAAGTCGATCCATCTCAGCTTTTGCTTTTGCTTCTGGGGGAAGAGAAGAGATCAGAGAGATATAGAAGAGAGGATGAAAGGGAGACAGTAATGAAGCAATCTCGAGCGGACGAAACGAAATGATGGACCGAAGGCTGCTCAAGGAGTCCCTGTCGACTGTCGTAATGCACTTTCTGCACATGCGCTGGGGCGCGTGTATTTGCTATGTTTTTGTTTTTTCCCCACGTTTTCAAAAAGTAAAACAAAACGAAATCGTAAACGTTGAAAGATGATAAATAGTATAACCAACCAATTATAATGAAATAATCCACTATATAAAATTGTACGTACGGCCACCTCTATAAAATGTGTTAGCAACCCCCATCTTGGTAGATGATGAACAAGCCCCTTCCTTTTTTTTCCCGTTTTCCACGAGGCATAACAACAATATCTTTTCTTTTTGAGATTCTATTAGATTTTACTTGTTTATAGTTGAAGATTGATCTACCATTTTGAGTTTATATATACCATGCTACACATATTAATTTCATAACTACGTCTCTTAATTTTAAAGAATATTGATCTAACACTAAAAAAAAAAATGATTTTTTACGTCACTTAAATTAGATGCAAAAAATATAAAATAGTTGCATGCGAAAAAAACAATCATAACTATTTTGTGTTTTTCGCATCCAATTTAAGTGATGCAAAAAATGATTTTTCTTGTAGTGTAATTGTCTATCTATTCAATATATTTCGACCACACCCTAATCTCATTTTACGAAATGATACTCGGTGGGTGCATGCCTAAAATGATCATATCTATTATCCATATTGTTTGGTCCATCTAGATATCTTTCTATATCCTTGGAACCCAAGAGTTGCTTAATCTTGATCATGAGACTGAGGAAACGAAGCTCTCTAGCAATTTTCCCACTACAGTTCATTTGGAATATTGTGCATGCTAAGGTTTACCACCACATCAATCAAAACAACGAATGCATTTCATAATGTTTTTGGACCATTGCATGCCATCAATCGGTTTTTTACTGTTCTTTTTGTATACCCAACACACAAGGGAATGGATCAGTTTTATTTTCAATGTTTTTTGCTTTTATCTTCTTTATTATTACCTTTTTGTGACATTTTTAACTTTCTGTGGAGAAACATCTCGTATGGCCTCTCTCCTCTTCTATTAATACAATTTTCCCGGTAAAAAAACGTGCATGCTCTAGCACGATAAAATTCTCACGTTTAATTCTTTTGTGAGAAAGTTGGCCGGGGTGGACCGGGTGGTGGGCACATGAACGAAGTTCGCCTCGGCTCTCTTTCCTTCTTACGTTTTTGCTATTTTCCTTTTCTATATATATATATTTTTTTAAAAAAAGGTTGAACCGCACATTTTCTTTTGCAAAAAAACACATTTATTTACGCGTTGTATTAGTAATTAAGATATATAAGAATTCCAAATATACAAGTTTTGCATGGGTCTTTTCGCATAGGTCTTTTTAAAAAGTGCAAAAAAATCATATTTTCTTGATTAAACCCATATTTTTACAAAAAAAAGTGTACAAATATTATACATTTTGAGACATATAACTAAGATTACTTGATTCTTAGAAAAATGGACGTGGCAATGTACATTTTTAACAGCTGTCTGCCAATCACCCGCACATGCAAATTCACTCTATGCACGACCCCTACACTAGCTTTTTCATAAGTTGGATCTATTGACTAGTTTCTATCAAATAGAAAGCTGAAAAGAAACAAAGATCATGTGATTTAAGCTTGTCAGCCCTAAGTTGTTAAAATTAGAGTTATTTGTTTCTACGATTGAAGAAGATAAATTTTGAAAGAAGAAAAATATTAACACAATACTTTTCATAATATATTTCATAATTATGTTTTAAAATTAATGATATTATTATAAAATATCATATAAAAGTAACACTATTTTACCAAAATACTTTTATTTTATTTTGATTCTGTGAAGAGTGTCGTCACTGTCGTGTGTGTTTTTACTTGCCTGCCGAAGGCGCGTGGGATAAAATATATATAAGTTTGTCTACCACTCTACATCTGGTTAGGATACGAAGGAGGAGCTTTTAAGGGAGGCAAAGAATGTGAAGATCGAGAAGGAAGGTGACGAGTTCACATCCTGCCCTACTTGCAATTATGGCTTTTCTGGTAGTTTGGTAGTACTAAAACTGGGAAATTCATTGTTTACTGCTGCCTCCTTATGCGCTTTTCTTTGGAAAGGAAAATACTAGTATCACCGTTACTTTTACCACTGCATCTTACCGTTGTATTTTTATTATTTTTTTTTACTTAATGATTAAGTATATGTTTTTTAATAATATTCTGATTTTTTTTATTTTTTTAAAAATATTTAAATGTATTAAAAAAATAGATGTAAATAAATACAAAAAAATAAAAAAAATTTCAACCATTAGCGGAAGCTCCGGCGGGAGCTCCCAGCGGTGTGTGTAGCACCGCCCCTTTGGAAATTAATTCTGACCTAGATATCAATGCAACTTTTATTTTTTCAGATGAGCCAGAAAAAATATTGTGATTGTTGCATCTTAATCTGGTGGAGTAACAAACATAAACAACAATCTGATTAGACTTGTACACGTGGCACGGTTTGCTTGGGTAGGAACAGTACTCTACAAACCATTAAATTCATATAAGGATTGTCAACTACAGTAGTAGAGTGTGTAAATATCGTGCAGTTACTTTGAAAAATAGTAGAGTTTTCGATTAAAAAGTTAATTTTTTTTTATTTGTAAATCCCGTATTAATTTACTTTTTTAAAAAAAACTGCACGACTTTTACATAATCACGACTGCAAATATCATTTCTCAATTTGTATAGAAGATGAATCATAAGGCTCTAGAAGACTACCCATCTCAACAAGTGTAATATTTACTTTTAGATAAATAGAAGAATATAAAATTTTTATTATTTTATACGTACTAAGCAATTTGATACTCTTCTCAAATATAAAATTAATAGACTTGAGAATTGGAGTGTCCATTTCCCAACAACCTGGTTATTGAATTCTTATTTTGCCAAACATATAATTGGGTTAATTCGTTATTTTAAGATAAAATATAAGTAGTTAAATTTATTCTTTTTTATCAGTATATATACATTTTTATGACGACAAGTGATCATATAATATCATATCAAAATTAAGTCCAAAGTTTGAATCCTAATTGTATACATGACTACCTCGTTTAATTAAATACTTATATAATGAATATTTATTGAGAGATAATCTAGTTCACATATAAAAAAATATTAAATAAATAATAATAATTAATCAAATATAACCCTTGCCATAAATTTATACCCTGTTTGTCAAAGAAGTTCAGGAACGAAAATACCAATCTCAAATGGGGCGCTTTATTGGTTTCCTCCTAGCTTTAGAGCTACCAATTTTAGATATTTTGTGAATAGTAATAACAAAATAATGATAAAATATTAAATAGTAATAAAAAGTAATAAATAATAATAATAAAATAATAAATAATAGTGGAGTATTCTCGTAATACTTTATTACCCAAACTAACCCTTAATTTCAGTCGATATGAGTATGTATATTGTAGAGTATGGTCCGGAGTGTCCTTGGGCCTCTACCTAGGCAGATGGCTTAATTAATTACATACATGACATGCAGGCTAAGAGGAAGAATAATGCTGATACAAATTCTAAATAGATAAGACTCATACAAGTTAATCTTTTGTAAAAGAGTAATGTTATATATACTTACAGTTTTACTTACAAGACTCACTTTGTTATTTTTTTTTTAAATTTAAATTTCATGATTTTTAAAATATCAATAACTGACGTGTGGAGAAGTAAGTTTTTTGTAAATTTTTCTTAAATATATTAGCATTTTTCTTTGTAAAAAAATAGATTCTACTAATAAATAATAGTTTTTTTATACTTTTTTAATATGGGGTACACTTTTTTATAAAAGTCTTGTACAAGACTTTTCTATTTGAGACTTGTATAAATTATTTTTTAAATATGATTAGTACAATTTTAAAATATGCAAGTCACGCATTCCATATGAGAAAAATACTCTATTACCCAAAATAATAATAAAATAATTAATAATAATGAAGTATTCTTATAATACTCTATTACCCAAACTAATCCTTAATTTCAGTCTATATAAGTACGTATATTGTAGAGTATGGTCCGGAGTGTCCTTGGGCCTCTAGCTAGGCAGATGGCCTAATTAACTACATACATGACATGCAAGCTAAGATGAAGAATAATGCTAGATACAAATTTGAAATAGAGAAGACTAATACCAGTTAGCCTTTTGTAAAAGAGTGGTGTTATATATACTTACAGTTTTACTTATACGACTTATTTTGTTAGTATTTTTTTTCAATTTAAATTTCAAGATTTTCAACATATCAATAACTGACACATAGAGAAGTAAGTTTTTTTTTTTAATTTTTCTTAAATACATTAGCATTTTCCTTTGTAAAAAAATAGATCTCACTAATAAATAATACTTTTTTCAATACTTTTTTAATATGGGGCACACTTTTTTGTAAAAGCTTGTATGAGACTTGTCTATTTGAAACTTGTACAAATCATTTCTCAAATATGATTAGTATAATTTTAAAATATGCAAGTCTTACATTTCATTTGAGAAAAATATGTAAATCGAAGACAAATAAAAAATTTACTTTTAATGATGGCTCTACTTTTTTATAAATAAATTATAGAGTGGGCAAGTCTTGCATACTCTAAACTCTATCTAACATTTATTTCCTTTTAATCCTTTTAAAAAAATTAAAAAAAATTATATTTACAGTTTTAAGATATGCAACTCTCATATATTTCTTTTGAAAAAAAAGTAAATAAATATGTGATTTATATGAAAAAATTATTATTATTAATAGATTTAACAGTTTTTCAAAATGAGTACGTGGTACTTGTATAACCGAAAATTGTATCTCTCATTACACAATTAAGAAATAGATATTCAGCTCATCAATGGATTATTTTTTGTTCGTGCGAAGAAACACCCAATGATAGGCTAGCTACATCTACGCACCTTTCATAAATATACTTAATAACTTAATTCGTTCTTATACCATATTTCGTAAGAATATCTTTAAAGTAATGATGCTCATTATTTTAATTTTTTATTATTTAATAATGTGATATTAAATAATTAAAAATTATTTATTATATTTTATTTATATATTTATTATTTAATTATTTAATACCGTATCTTGATAAAAAATAATAAAAAATTAATAGATGAATAAATTCTTTCGTATCTTTGTTACGTACAAAAAGTTTTGACAAAAAATCTCCCATTTTCAGTCGTGATTGTACAGTCACAGGGCACTCGCTAATTATCTGACGGGGCGGGATTCCAAGCTAGCTTGAAAATATATATATATATATATAAAGAAAGAAAAAGAAGCGATACAACGCAGAGAGATGAATTAGATTCAGATTTTGCAATTACGAAAGAGAGAACTGAGACAAGCTTTGTGCCGTCAAACAATAGACCTACATGCTGGAAAGGAAACTGTACTCTCTTCACCACCTTCTCCGGATCTGAACGAGATATTTGGTTTATTACCAGTGCTTCGTAATCATGGGTTTTATAAGGATGTTGTTTGGTCTCATATCTATGTGGATGGCCTTGTTTTGTGCAGATATTGTAAGCCTTGGGCAAAGTCCATAGCTATTTTCATCCTTTCATCCCAGCTGATGGATTTGTGTTTTCTGTGGGGTATCATTCCCGCATGTTTGTTTGTTTTGTGGGCAGCGAAAAAATGGATAATTCATTTTTGTGCTTAATTTACAAATGGAATTGGTAATGGGTTACACAACATACAGTGGATCTTCCTAGCTGAAGTTGTTTAAAAAGAAACTCCTTACCTGTAACCGAAAAAGGAAAAATTTACTTGAAAGACGGTTCTCTCCAGCACACCACACACATGTTTACATGATAAATGGGGTCTACTTGAAAACGTTTGGTTCGGTGAAAGACGGTTTCAAGTTTGAAACGAAATCCTATCTTCTCGAGTCTCACTTAGTTTCATAAAGAAATCAAGTTTTTCCCCTTCGCTAATTCTCTCTCTACTCTGTTGCTTCCCCTATTTATCTTATGCATTTGTTTCTTGTCCTATTCTAATTATTCTTTTTTATCCTGAGTATGGAAAGGCACAACTTTTTCTTGTCTATCTCATGGGAATCTAGTTAGCTTGCATCAGGCATAATCAAGTAGCATTAGAAGAGAATCAACTTTCATAATATGTGATATGGGTTGGATTTAGCTTGCTTGCATTTATTTTTTCAATAGAGAAACAGCTAAGAAGGAGAAACTCTCACAAGCGTGTTGATTAAGAAAAGAAACTCCACCTCTCTAAAAAAATTTTTATTACAAACAAAGTAACTCTCACACCTCTCTACAAAGAGAATAAACTCTTACAAGGAGTAGTCTCTCTAACTAATTTTTTGTTGGTTTTTACGTCATAGGGGCGTTTAACTTAAAATAAAAAATACACGATGGCAGCCACTCAAGATGTGTATGGTGTATGAGGCTTTAGTATAGCATAACTCATTAATAAATGACGAAACAAACTAATAATATTCTCTTCTCGAATTATAGGGATACAATCAAAGAGGTAAGAAGTTGTTAAAATAAATAATTCTGTTATACCTACTATTCAAGTATAGTATTAATAATAATATCGCTGACATTGCATCTATCATAAAGAATTATCTATTTGAGTACTTATTAGTTTGGTACCATTCTTACATTTAGAATATTAATACCTAGGAGACTAAAAAAAAAAAAAATATTAATACCAAGGGATATTTGCTGTCACAGTCAAAGCTTAAAAGAATTTTTTTAAAGTAAATTGTTTATTAAAAAAAATTTATAAAAGAGAAATTAATTACATTTATAATTTTAAGGGATATTTTTTTAAAAAATTTCATAAACTATCTTAACTCAAACTATTTTATTATATTCATAGATTTCCTTTTATTTCATCTAATCTCATCTCAACATCTAAAAAATTAGCTTACAAATAGACGTAAATTAATTTTACATCATTTTGTAAACTTCATTTTACAAATTATGATTATACATAGTTTTGCTACTTAGGAGTTAGTATATAGACGTTATTATTTATTGTGAAATGTATTATTTATAAAAATCGTAGTCCTACCTAATGTGATTGCCTTGTAGATTAGAAAACATGCTTATAAGCAAAATTCTTTCGATTATATGTGATTTGAGGAAGAAAACACCTATAAATTGTTAAAAAAATTATAAGATCACATGGCCCCTTTGATTTGATCCAAAAGGGATAAACAACCAAAATTTCAAGGTATGATGTATCAACCGACATCTATCTGGACTTCATGTCTGATGATGAGTTTATAACGGAAGTTTTATTCCATTTGAGACCATTATTAAAGGATTATGCATATGTAAATGGAAATTTTGATCAATATAAAATGAATTTAAATTTTAACTATTCTATTTACATATATTTCAATATTGGAATAGCTATTTTTTTATTATATAACAAAATAATAGAAGATAAATTTGACTTTAACTATTCATATCAAATCTTCATGTTGAATTATCTATTTATTTATTATATAGTAATGACTAATTAATAATTTTAAAAATATTTCATTTTTTAATTAAAAAATTATTTTATTTTATCATATTTTACTATTATACCTATTATATGTTAATTAATAATCATATTCTAATTAATTTATAGATTAAAAAATTATATTTTTTCAATTATCATTAAATGCTAATAACTATAAATTTTTAATTAAACTCATCGAAAATTGTATAAATGTTTTAATTACGAATCAAATGTTTTTTACTTTCCATCCAATTATTTTTTTTTTTAAGATTATATTCTACCCAACAATTATCCAAAAGAGGAGAGCGAGAATTTCGGATAACTAATAAAATAATTTTTTTTCTTTAAACAGTAAGGATAAAATTTTCATTTTATCAAGACTGTAGCTAAAAGTCGTAATATTTGATAATGCGTAATGATGCAATGGCTTTTATGTCTAATGGTTAAAGAGTGAACTTATTTTTAGATATGCATAAGCCGTTAAGATGCTCAGGGCCACGTTTGCGCCTATCTTTTCGCTGTACACGTATGTATGTATTCATAATTCACTTACAAGTTACAATCGCTTTTTTCAATCTGCACATTGTGGGACCCCTCCACACGCCACAAATGTCTATCGACTTTATCCCTTTCCCTTATCCGTTATCCGCTTGGAACTACTAAACAGCCAGTCAAACCCCCCATTCTCTCCGCGGGAACCTCGTAGTGAGTCGAGTATATGTGCGGCTATTCCGCTATAAATATCAATCTCGGGGTTCTAGAGGTTACAATCTGATAAAGTCTCTCAGTGAACTTTCTTCAAACACTTAAAAATGTATATTTCCGAATCTATCGAGTTGATTTCTGGTTTACCGGAAGAACTCGCGCTTGAGTGCTTGAGTCGTCTGCACTTCTCTACTCATGGAGTCGCTGCCAGAGTTTGTCACCGCTGGCGAGAGCTTCTTCATAGTAAGGACTTCTACTACCACAGAAAGCAGACTGGGCATACCCGTAAAGCGGCTTGCTTGGTTCAGTCACTCCCGGTTCGGTCTGGTTCCGATGAGACCAAGCCGGTTGGACCCCCAGCTTACGGGGTGTCTGTATTTGACCCGATTAGTGGGATTTGGGACCGGATTGACCCAGTTCCCAAGTACCCGAATGGATTTCCGTTGTTCTGTCAGGTGACGAGCTCGGAGGGCAAGCTTGTGGTTATGGCAGGGTGGGACCCGGTGAGTTACGAGCCGGTAAAGGACGTGTTCGTGTACGATTTCACGACTCGGCGGTGGAGGAAAGGCAAGGACATGCCGCAGAATCGGTCATTCTTCGCCGCTGGTGAGTTGGGTGGGCGGGTTTTCATCGCGGGTGGACACGACGAGAGCAAGAACGCGTTGAGCTCGGCCTGGGTTTACGACGTGAGGAAGGACGAGTGGGCGGAGTTGGCTCCGATGAGTCAGGAGCGAGACGAGTGTGAAGGGGTCGTCATTGGGTCCGAGTTCGTGGTGGTGAGCGGGTACAGGACTGAGAACCAAGGAGGCTTCGAAGAAAGCGCCGAGTCGTATGATCTCGGGACGGGTCAGTGGAAGCGGATCGAGCACGCCTGGAAGGCAAGTCAGTGCCCAAAGTCGTGCGTTGGAGTAGGAAAAGATGGGAAGATGTTTTGCTGGGCGGAGTCGAACTCGGAAGTAAGAGTCGGAACGTGTGGGATCCAGTTGGGTCGAAGAACCTTTTTGTCCGGGTCGGCTTACCAAGGGGGACAGCAAGGGTTCTTTCTAGCGGAAGGGGAAAACGGTAAACCGGAGAGGATAGAAGTCCCAGACGAGTTCGTGGGACTCGTGCAATCAGGCTGCCATGTGGAGATATAAGCGTGCGCGCGCTATCGTATGCGTCAACCACAAGCCCAATGTACTGCTGCTTATAAATTTTGCTGGCTAACGCGTGTATCATATTATATTCTATATATATATATGCATTATGTAATTACTTATAGAGAGTACCAAGGTTTTTGAACTAGCCATCGACGATCCTTAAATAAAATAGAGATCGGATCTTTTTTATTATCTTTTTTTTTTTTTTGTGCGAAGAACTTTGACTTATCTCGCTGCAACATCAAAGCTATTTCAAAGATGATTTGCCTAAATGGAGGGAATGGTATTTTCAAAATGATAAATGCAAGTCCTTTTCTTTTTTCTTCTTTAAAAAAAAAAAACACTAATTGAATCACGAATGTGACCACGTCACTAAGAGCACTGAATTGAAAAATCATTTCATCTTAATTTATTATTACACTACACCTATAAATATATATATAACATAGAGATGATGAATAAATTTTATTATTATTATTATGTTTATCCCAACCCAATATTGATTTGCTAATTTCCTTCTATTTGGGATTTTGCGATCGATTATGCAATTATTCATTTTAAAGATTTGCTTGCTTATTTAATTTGCCTGAACACAAAAGGTTCTTGTGATAAATGGGTTCAATCTAATAAAAATATAATTATATTTTGCTGAGGTTGGGTCGACTCCAAACCATTGCCGAAAGGAAAAGGAATTTTTTCTTTTATATATTAGAGCTTCATCTTTTTTCTAAGATTATAATTAGAAAGTGTACAAAGATCTAACAGTAAAATATGACCAACTAATATTATGATTATAATTAGAATTAGAATTTTAATTAAAACATTAGAAATTTTCTTTTTTTATGACCATTGATTAAAATATGAAATATGAAAACAACATAGAATTAGATTTCGAGTAGGATAATCAAAAGGTTAAAAGTAGAATATTAGCCAAATTTTGCCCAACGAAATAGCCATGCTATGCTAATGTGCTCTAATGGGCTGTGGAATAAGTCCTTAAAACGTGAACTTAAAATGAGGGGCTACCCACTAGCAAGACGTTCAACTACTCATAACTTGATGAATAATAACACCCCCAGAAGTACCTATCAGTACAATCAAAACAACAATACCCGGTAAGGCAAGACGGCATAGTCTGCACCAGCCTAGAAAGTCGATCTTCTTTAGAAACTCCTGAGATGAACTTTATTATTAATGCATCAAAGCACGTACTCGAAGTTAAACTTCTAACACAGACACGCTTTTCTACTTTTGATAAACTACTAGGCTACGGCAACTCCTATTAACCAGTCAACCAGAGTAATCCTGGCTTCGACTGCGGCTCCTACTAAAGCTGCGGCTACGGCTCCTTGATGCATAAGGTGACCTCGAGTATGATCTCTCCCTGTAGCTCCTGTTTCTAGGCGAAATCGACCTGAATATTAGTAAGACACATTTAGGTCTACCATATTGGAGAATATTTCAATAAAGTTGGAACCTAATATGAACCTTGAGTAGTGCCTCCGTCTTGGGTAAGGGGAATAATAATCAGGACTACGAGAATAAGTCCGTGCATAGCGTGGTGATCGAGAATAGCGAAGGGGAGACCGCCTACGTTCATATGATTGACCCCTAACAGAGAAAAAAAAAAAAAATACACATCATAATATGACAGAAGTGCAAAGCATGTATGTCAGACGTTTGATGCATGAAACACTGCAAAACACCTAAAACAAATATTTTCGAATACCCTTGGCATTGGAAAAATACTTTTCAGATTATATAAAAGACCGACTGAATAGATTTATTTTGATGCGTTAGCATCAATTCTTAAATAAATTAAACATGAAAACAACATAAAGCAAACCCCTTAAAGTGGGGTTTGGATATTGAGATAAGATAGATGATTTTGGATGATAGTTGAAAATAGAATAAAATCTAACCTTTTTTTTATAAGTTAAAAGTTAATAAAATATTATTAAAATATTATTTTTTAATATTATTATTATTTTAAATTTTAAAAAAATTAAATTGTTTATTATATTTTATGTGAAAATTTGTGAAAATTATAACGATGAGATGAGATGGATTAAAATGATTTTGATATCCAAACTCAGTCTAAATCATTAGAAAAGGCACCTTGACTTGATCATTCCTCCCCCAATAAAAAGGGAGCATTTATAAAACATCGACTCGGTAAACCTTTTCGAAATGTTGATTATGCATCATGAAAGGTCTCAATCATAGTGGCATCAACTGAAGGCAAGCAATCCCTGCAGTAAATTGACCGTTCACAATTCGTTACCCCTGATGACAGAATACTTACCGATAACGTTCTCTGGCCCTCATTTCTGCAGGCTTCTTTCTGTTCTCCTCAGCAAATACAACAGTCAATTCACGACCAAGAAGAATTTGACCATCCATATGATATTTGGCATCTGCTGCATCAGCTGGGTCTACAAACTGTACAAACCCAAAGCCACGTGGCTCCCTGTACCATGACCATTGTAAGCATCACAAAGGTAGGATACATATAATTCATGTAATCCAAAAATGCATGTTGATAGGAAAAGTTACAGGTATAACCTCAACCCAGTAACATGTAAAGATTACGGCAAGCACAAATATCAGCTACAAACAATACAACTGAAAACACCAAGTGGCTGCTAACCTCGTTGAAGCCAAAGTTAAAATTGAGATGAAATTCTTCAACACTTGAACTTCCTCTCTATGTATTCATAACCAACTTCCTTCGAATCTTCATGTACACTAAGACCATCCTGAACAGTAGTCTTACTTACTTGATTGGTCTCTTCAACACAACACTCTTATTACTTCATTGTTGTCTTCAACATAGTACTCTTATTACTTCATTGGTGTCTTCAACACTTTCAATAAAAACAACCAAATACCCATGAACCAATTGCATATAAATAATTAAAAAGGGGAAAACGTCCCCCAAAACGTCCAAGAAAATGTGGGGACAAACAATTGGGCAAATTCCAAACATGGAAGTCCAACTAAACCAAATAGAAAAGTAAAAGCAAATCTTGAAAAAAAAAAAATCAGATATGGAAAACCATAAGAGGCAAACACTGTGCAAACTTACCCAGTGTGATAATCTCGAGGCAAGTAAATGTCCTTGAGAGGACCAAACTGGCCAAATGGCCCTCGTAGATCTTCAGACCTGCAAACCATAACAGAGGAAATGTTTTGGATGCAAAATACTAACAAAATCATGAGCAAAAGTATAATATTGATCTACTTGTAACCAATGCTCAATCCATTGGCTACCACAGCTCCCATAACAGGAAATATGTTTTGACCCTCAAAGAAACACATCCATAACTGCTTATTGATAAGAAATAAAACCTTATTTTCTAAATAAGAAACACATGCGCCACTTTTAAGAGGTCTTCTGAAGCTTAATGCTGGGATAGTAATCTATTAACAAAATTACCGAAGTTCCTTTTCTTCTTTTGAAAGAAAACCAATAATTTCCCTGTTAAGCTATTTGTAACAAATAGCAGTTGCTGCAACAATAAATAGGAGAATTATTGGATAATTTGCTCAGGTTGACTGCAGTAGAAACCACTTGACCCAACAGTTTTTAACAAGTCCCCAAAAAACATTAACCGGCTGCAAATTTAGCCAGCCTTGTGAGGGAAAAAAACTGATATAATCCCCCATGCTATGGTTTTCTGAGGTTCGAAACAAAAATGAGTAATTTACAGAATCCACAGGGAGTTCCATTAATTATTGACCATTTCCATCCTGTCGTACAAACCAAAAAATATTCAAGAGAATAAACCTGCAGTCATGACGAAGGTTGCGAACTAAAAGACTTGTAGGAAGATCTCTACCACAACCACCATAGTGACCCCTGGGGCTGGGGCTACGACGTCTTCGGCTGTAACCCCTTGGTGGCGAAGGACTGTAGCTGTAGCTTCTGCCCCTCATTTCAATTTACTGAGGCCAGAAAATGATAATTAACTATCACTTGTAACAAACCATCATGTCCATGACATGGAAAAATAAAATAAAATGGGGGCAGATCCAAGTACCAAACAACCCTATCAGTGGCAGATCACAGCACATTGCTCACAAACTGAGGTCGAGATATATACAGTGCACATGCGTTTTCAGTGCTCAAGTAGATATTCACACAAAAAAAAAACACACACACACACACACACACATTCGTTTTGTACAACCTAAACACGCAGGCTGTCCATTGCACTCGTTTCCACCGATTTTCAAGAGAATTATTATATCCATCGTAATTGTAAGAAAAATCATTATACAAGATGCGAGATAAATAATAATGCTAAAATAACCCATACTATTGCAAGCAACCCACAGTACAAGAAAATAATAATAATTCTTAATTCCTTGCATCAAAACACACTATCTTGAAAAGAGAGAAATTACATCTTTTTTGCGAAAACGAAATGAAATTACAAATTCTATGTCAAATCGAGCAAACTAATTCCTTTCTATTTTTTTTAGGTTCTTTTCTCCACGCGATCTTATAAATCGATTGCGTAACCATAAACCCAACAAATACAAAGAATGGAACTAGAAACCAAAAAAGAACCAAAAATTAAACCTAACAGCAGTAGCAACTACAAATAACAACATTAACGAAAATTGGAAAAAAAAAACACAGAGCCATCATTACCAAATATCAACATATAAGCCAACAGATATACCGTGTAAATCAAATAATTCTTGAAAAAACAGAAAAAATACGAGCAACCGCATACGATCTGATAAATCAATTTCAAATCGAGAGAGAGAGAGAGAGAGAGAGAGAGAGAGACCTGAGAAGAAAGGAACAAACGGTTCTGATTTGCACGGAACAACCCTGTTTTTGACAGACAGCAGAGGGGAATTTGAAGCCCTATCTTCTCGATTCTTCCTCTCTGTGAGACCGCGAAGAAACACGCCTTTACGATATTCTATTCGAGAAGCTTCTTCTTAAGATTGGTTTGTCATGGGGCTCAAAAAACTCCAGCCGTCCGATATACAGATCTCGTGGTTTACAATAGGGGTCTCCCTCCATGTTTTAACAAGGCCCATCGGTATTGGAGGCCGGACTATTAACAGTACGCCGAGCCCATTAAATGGGTAATAAGTTAATAACCCAAATGCGAGACCCAAACATTTAAGATATAGTGGAAATCCATATCAATTTTAGGAAAGCCTATTTATCCAACCCAACTAACAAACCTAAAATATAGTGTTACATATACAAACGTATTCTATATATTAAAATAAATTCACAAAATTTTATGTAATTTATTATAAGAAAATGATATTTATAATTATAGAGTGTATAAATTTCACGCCTTTATTTTAAGAAAAGTGAGTAAATATAAAATATATATGAAAAAATTAATTTTTTAATTATAGATACAACTCGTTTTTTATAGTAGTGCATAACGCTTATACGGACTATATCATTACTTTATTTTATTATAAAAATAATATTACATTATTTTTTTTAAGATATAGAAATTTACAATATGTACTGTGAAGTATAAATTCCTGTTCCTAGACTACTTGTCTTCTATTATTTTGAGGAAATGCTCCTTCGAGAATGGCATCAATACCATAAAAATATTGTATACTATTCACTGGCCACAGAACGCATAAACATTTTTCTTCATTTTTTTTTTTTTTTCCTTTTCTCGTTCTCTCGAAATGTTGACTCGGTAAACCTTTTGGAAATGTTGATTATGCATTATGAAAGGTCTCAATCAGAGTAGCATCAACTGAAGGCAGGCACTCCCTGCAGTAAATTGACCGCTCCCAATTCGTTACCGCTGATGACAGAATACTTACATATAACGTTCTCTGGCCCTCATTTCTGCAGGCTTCTCCCTGTTCTCCTCAGCAAATACAACAGTCAATTCACGACCAAGAAGAATTTGACCATCCATATGATATTTGGCATCTGCTGCATCAGCTGGGTCTACAAACTGTAAAAACCCAAAGCCACGTGGCTTCCTGCACCATGACCATTGTAAGCATCACAAAGATAGGATACATATAATTCATATAATCCAAAAATGCATGTTGATTGTTGATAGGAAAAGTTACAGGTATAACTTCAAACTCAGTAATATGCAAAGATCAAGGCAAGCACAAATATCTGCTTAAAATTGAGATGAATTTCTTCAACACTTGAACTTCCTCTCTATGTATTCATAACAACTTCCTTCGAATCTTCATGTACACTAAGACCATCCTGAACATTAGTCTTACTTACTTGATTGGTCTCTTCAACACAACACTCTTATTACTTCATTGTTGTCTTCAACATAGTACTCTTATTACTTCATTGGTTTCTTCAACACTTTCAATAAAAATAACCAAACACCCATGAACCAATTTGCATATAATTAATTAAAAAGGGGAAAATATCCCCCAACACACCCAACAGAATGTGAAGACAAACAATTGGGCAAATTCCAAACATGAAAGTTGAACCAAACCCATTAGAAAAAGTAAAAGCAAATTAAATATAAAATAAAATAAACCTTTTCAGATATGGAAAGCCCTAAGAGGCAAACACTGTGCAAACTTACCCAATGTGATAATGTCGAGGCAAGTAAATGTCCTTGAGAGGACCAAACTGGCCAAATAGCCCTTGTAGATCTTCAGACCAGCAAACCATAACAGAGGAAATGTTTTGGTTGCAAAAACCAACAAAATCATGAGCAAAAGTATAATATTGAACTTATTGATCTGCTTGTAAGTTGTAACCCCACAAAAGAGCATGGACCACACATCAGGTTGTATTAACACCTAACCTGAAGCAATTTAGAACTTACTCATGGATCATTGTTACAGAAATTCAAAGTTGTATATTTGGAATCCAAATACATCTAGCTAAAATACAATTTAAGGGTTTATTACATGAAATGGAAGGAAGCTTCTTTTCATAGCAATGTGGACACGTTCTTTTTATGGCAGTCTCTCTGGCCCAATTATATGGGCATATCTTCGTTCCAAAACATTCCACTTCAATTCTCCCCCAGGAATAACTAACTTTGGCCATCTCCTCCTATCTCTGTCTCTTTCTCTGCCTTCTCTGCCTCTATCTCTTTCATGGTCATCCCTCTCTCTACTTCCACTCTTCTCGTAGTCCCACTCTATCCCTCTCTCATTTTCAAAATCACAAATTCTATCTCTATCCTTGTGCCTTTCCCTGTCCCAATCTTTTTTTTCTGATAAGTAAATAAATTATATTAATCAAAGAATAGGCAAAGCCAGGTTCATTACAATGAATGTCCTAACTACGTAGGAGCAATAGATATAAGAAAATCATGTAAATCTAGGCTAGCAAAGTCAACGGCAATGGCCCAATTATAAAAAATTCTCAGAAAGAAAGCTTTTAGTTCCTCCATCGATCTCTCATTGTCCTTGAACGTCCGTTCATTATGCTCTTGCCACAAACACCACATGATGCATATAGGAACCATCTTCCATACAGCCTTTATTTGTTGGTTGCCTCTTAAATTTGTCCAGCTGTCCAGGACCAGCACCGCTGTCCCTATCTAATGCATGTTCCCTTTCCTTGTCTTGGTTTGAAGATTTCCATGGTGGGCTCTCACTTTGGCTTTGGCTGCGAGAAGCGTCTTGAGCATCATCACCAATAATCTCCACAAGAACACAAACCTCCTTTAAAATGGTGGAATCTATTGATGTCTCTCACGATAATCTCCCTTGAGACAATTTTACAAATGAACTTGAATGCAGTGTGGCAGTCAATGCAGATTCGAAGATTCTTCTTCACCCTAATGGGAACTCCTGGTGGAGTAGCAATTAAACCAAAAGCCACTGCAAGTTTTTCACTGTGGTGGAACAGAAGCCGCTCCTTTTCACTCTGTTCCAGATCATGAAGGTCAATCTCTACCATTGGAACATAGCCAGCTTTATTCATCAAGGCAGCGAGCTCATCAAGTTTGGCATATATTTCCTTGCTTCTAGAATGGCTTCTATCTCCTACTATAAAGGTGTATACTTTGTCTTTGACCTCAATCCAACTCATTCCAGGTTCCTTCTTCACCATGCTATCTTTCATAAGCCTTCTTGCCTTTGCAACATTTTCCCACATGCCAGCTGATGCATAAATGTTTGCAAGAAGCACATGGGTACCTGATTTCTCTGGTTCAAGTGTTAGGAGCATCTCAGCAGCATGTCGGCCGAGATGAACATTTTTATGGATTCTTGCAGCACCAAGAAGGGCACCCCAAACCGAAGCATTAGCTTCAAATGGCATTGTATTTACAAGTTCCATTGCTTCATCTAATTTCCCAGCACGGCCAAGGAGATCAATCATACAAGCATAATGCTCTTGCGTTGGTTCAATACCAAACAATTCTCTCATTGAATCAAAATATTCCCTGGCTTCGCTTACCAAACCTCCATGATTGCATGCACAAAGGACACTAACTAACGTTATATGATTTGGGGAAACATCATCTTTAAGCATCTGATTAAACAATTGGAGGGCCTGTTTCCCATGGCCGTGCTGTGCAAGTCCCCCGATCATTGCAGACCATGATACTATTCCTCTCTTGGGTATCTCAGAGAAAGCACGATCTGCATCATCTATGCTTCCACACTTTGCGTACATGTTAACTATAGAATTTCCAGCAAAGACATCAGACATAAACCCAAACTTCAGAGCATGAACATGTATCTGTTTACCTTGTTCATATGCCGATAAATTTGCACAAGCATTTAGAAGGGAACTACAGACAAATGGGTCTGGCTTGATCCCCATGTCATGCATTTGCAAATAGAGCTTTAGAGCTTCCTCACCTTGACCATACTGAGAATAAGCAGTGATCATGGATGTGAAAGCCACCAGATCTCCAATTGGGCATTCTTCAAAAGTTCTGGTTGCATCATCTAGACGACTACACTTTCCATATGCATCAAGAATGCTGTTTATGACATAAATATCTGAATGAAAACCAAATTTCACTGAAAGTGCATGAAGTTGTCTAGAAACATTAATAGCCTCCAAGCTAGCTGTGGATTTGAGGACTGTGCATAAAGTAGTCTGGTTGAATCCTAATCCTTCCTTATGCATCTCAGCAAAAAGTGATACAGCTTCCATGTCTTCCCCATTGTGTGAATGTCCAGAGATAACAGCATTATAAGCAATCAAGTCCTTGTTTGGAATCAAATTAAAAACCATCTTTGCTTCATGCATCATATGGCACTTTGAGTACATATCTACCAGTCCCACACCCACAAACAAATCTGATTCTGTGTCCATTTTTATCAATCTAGAGTGCAACTGTCTACCCAATTCTTTGAGCCCCATTCCAGCACAAGCTTTAAGAGCACTTGATAAGGTAAACATATTAGGACGTGTTTCTGACCTTCTCATTTGCCCAAATAACTTCAAAGCCCAATCATGGTTCCCATGAAAAATGCAGCCAGCAATTACAGCATTCCAGGAAACAATATCAGGTTGTGCAATTTCCTTGAAAACAATAATTGCATCTTCGATATCTCCTACTTTTGCATACATGTCAACAAGTGCGTTTGCTGAGAATGGATCATAATCATATCCAAGCTTTACCAAATACCCATGCATTTTCTTTCCTTGACCACCATTCCCCAAGGCCGAGCAAGCATTCAGTATACTTGACAAACTAAACTCATTTGGGCTTATTCCATTCGACACCATCTCCTGAAACAAATCTAGTGCTTCCCCACAGAAACCGCACTGCACATAAGAAGATAACAATGCATTCCATGAAACAACACCCCGTTCTGGAATTGCATAAAACAGTCTCCTTGAATCACCAAACTCCCCACATTTAGCGTACAATACAATCAAAGTATTTGCAACAAACACATCGAATTCAAACCCTGTCACCACCACAATCCCATGAACCTGCTTCCCTAGCCCCAAATCCTTCGTTACAGAGCACGCCTTAAGAACACTTGGAAACGTAAACTCGTTGCACTTGACACCCAACAAGTGCATCTCATGAAAGGCCCATATAGCTTCTTTACCAAGCCCATTTTGTGCATACCCAGATATCAAAGCAGACCAAGAAACCAAATCTGGTTCAGTACTTTCCTCAACCAATTTCCGGGCATACCCAAAACACCGACACTTTGAATACAGATTTACCAGATGGTTCCTAACATTCCGGTCCTCAGATAATCCAAATCTAACTACATGGGCATGGACTTCCATGCCTGAACTTACAGACTTGGAAGCAGTGCATTGTGAGAGGAGCTTGGAGTAGGATATAGAGCTGGGTGTTAAACTTCCCTTATGGATTGAGCTTAGAATAGTTGCAATTTGTTGGTCTCCGCCAAATTTAACATTGGTTTGGATAAATTTAGCAGGGAAGAGGAAAGTGGTCGGTAGAGTAACGGGTTCAAACGTTAGGTAAGCTCGTTGGCGAAGATGATTTTGGAGGGAAAGGAGGCTCCAAATCTTTATGCTCCATTTGATCATGGAGTGCCTCCGGTATTTGTATTCAGTTTCAGTAGAATGATCATAGCCATCAAACACCAGTTAATTATAGCGTCTAGGGCATCATTCCGTCTGTCCCTCCTCTTAGAAGATGTTCTTGTTGCAGCTTCAAAGTAAAACGAAAAATATTTTATTAAAATAGCCCTGAGCATGAAACATTAGGAGTTTTAGCCTGAATATGTGCTGTGCAATATTTAAGAAAACAAATTACAATGCTTACAACTAAGCACAAATAAAATCAAATGACATTAAGTTAAAAAAAAATATTTAACAGTCGTTTAATTTATAATAGAAACTGCTCTAAAAAAACAAAATTATAATAGAAATTGCATAATCAGCAGGAGCATTACAAAGAATAGGTTGCTTTCATTGGAACATGTTAAACGCCAAATCCAATCCATTCTTGCAACTTGCAAAGAACCGTTAACACAGAAGCTAACAAGGACTAAAATAAAAATCTATGAAAGAGTTCTCATCGAAATCTAATTTGTTTTTCTTAGCAACTTGTCGAAATAGTTGTCATCCCAATTCTTACATCATGATAGAATTAAAAGGCATGGAAAGCAATAGATAAACCTATATATAGTAGAGAATAGTAAACAAGACAATATGAATGGACAGAGATGCTCAAATTCAACCATGTCAAATCTTGCCTGCTTACAAAATGAGAGCACTTACTGTTCCATAAAGAACTGTCGTTAGAATCTAATAACCCATATTCAGACAGTGGCTATGCTGACAGATAGCAACCTTCTTCTCAATTTCATCCAAACTTTTGATTCCCCGCTCTTCAAGGGATTCACGATATTCTATCAAGGCTACCTCTAGACATCTCAGCTTTTGTCTGTAGCAACATAAGAACAGTCAAGAACTGTAAACACAAATAGACCACCCAAAAAAAGCAATCTACATAATTCATGGCAAGCAGGGAGCATTAGACAGTAGATGTAAATGAACTCAATTACAACTTTTTCTGCATAGCATTCGAAAACATTCAAATTGGAATATTTAAGCTCCATCACACCTTAAGGGAAAAGAAGAACAAAGGGAAATTCGAAATAATTTTTGACAGGTGCAAGGTTTATCAGAAATTTTTGATAAACCATCTTTTCTTGAAAGAATGAAACTAGAGCGGTGCTACATACAGTCCCCTCTTTGGGACTCCCTCGAGTCCTACACGTGCGCACGTGTGTGTTAATGAATTGACAAAATTAGCCCGAGTCTTTCATTGCTCTGCCCACAATTCAGAAATCAAAACTGCAATTTTTCCCTCTCAGTGACCTCCTCCACCATCGATGGGACGACCTCTTCCACCATCGCAGTGCTCTTCTCCTCCACCATCGCCGGCCTCATCCACAGCTAAGGAATTTACAACTTGAAATCAGAAAAATCAGATTGTTCTTAAACCCGAAGTGCTCTTCTCTGGGCGTTTATGTTTTGTAGTTCTTCTGGGTTGGTTGTTTTTTTTTTTTTTTTAATCAATCTGGTTGCTTTTTAGACTTTGATTCACAATCGTTCTGGGTGCTTCTTTTTTTCTTTTTTTTTTAAATCATTCTGGGTGCATAAATAATTTCTATGGAATAGAGGGTTCAAAGAATAGAATTTTTTCCAAAATAAGATATGGAATAAGGTGGTGATATTTGATCACATGGTAGTTGGATCACGATTATGAACCAGAAGAAATCAAGCATCCATTGTGAATTTCTCCAACAACTTCACTTGGTCTGGAATGGAAGAACTTCCAACAATATTTCTGAGTATACTGCCAAAAGAACCACATCACCAACAACTTCTACAAACTCAAGTGATTCATGCCATCAAATCAAAGAGTTAAGCTAGAGGAATTTCGAGCGACTTCACTTGGTCTGGAATGGAAGCAAGTTTGGGTTCAGTCTAACGATGCAAGAGCTTAGCTCTTGTACAGCTGAATCCACCGGACAAATAGTCTTAGATTCTTACAAACATCTTCCAGGCCTCTGTCATTTGTATTACAGAAAACATCATTCCATCTTCCATTCGTTTCCTTGTTACATTACAACAATTCTCAACAGGTTCCTAACATAAATCAATTTATTCCATAAATTTCAAGCTCATTGGCATAAATCAATTTATTCCATAAACCGCATGCTCATACCTTGTTGAGGGCGGACTACAGCAATGTTGAAGGTAGCAGAGCTGCCAGAGCCGACGAAGGCGAAGGGAGTTCCAGGCCGAAGTAGAAGGGGCGACAGCGAAGGCGAGACGACGAAGGCAGTGCTCTTCTCAGTCGTTCGAAGGGGCGAGGCGAAGGAGAAGGGGCAACGTCGAAGGAAGTCTCAGCTGTTCGAAGGGGCGACGGCGAACAGCGAATGGCAAACGGCGAGCGGCGAACTGGCTTGGAGAATCGAAGGGGGCTGCGAAGGGGCTTAGGACTGGGACTTAAGACAGACGTGCGAAGGGGTTATTCAAAGGGGCCAGCGTTATTTCCTCACTTAAACGAAACGTTTAAGTGAGGTCTGCATAGCAGTCTCCGGACGGGCTGCAAATAGAACTTTTCATAATTCTTTGTGCAGTCCTGAACGGGGACTCCTCATGCACGAAAAAATGAAACGAATCGTTTCATTCTAAATTATTTGTCCCCAACTTGTAAAGATGAAATCTTTCCTTTGTGTAACCGATTGCTCTCTCTCTCTCTCATCCCAAATTATTTGCGCCCAAACTTGAAGTGAAGGCTTTTCTCTCTCTCTCTGTAACCGATTGAGCTCTCTCTCTCTAGAATTTCTTCTTCGTCTTGTCTGAAGCAAAGGGTTAACCTCTCTTGAAAGTCATCAATGGTCATGGATGATGGTAAACATATTGTTTTGGGAGGCAAAGGTATGTATATATGAAGCTGAACATATATTTTAATTCCACCCTTGACAACAGTTTTAACATCCTCATTTAGGCAGCTTGAGGGAATTTCTGCCCTGTATCTAGTTTGGATCCTACAAACAGAGAGCAACTACTGAGTTGATACTCTGCTAGATCGGGTGACCTTACGTTGTTTACAGTGGGTCAACAAGTATAATTTGAGGCGAATGCTAGAGTGAGGGAAGGCGCTAGCGGGAGGGAAGAAAGCATGATCTGACAAAGTGAGCTCTAAGGACCTTTTTGACATTTCACCATAATTTGAAGGGAGTAAATTACTTCTAAGTCCATTCGTCCGCACGCAAGCCTCTTTTCGAGACTGTACCTAGCAATTCCCTTTCTTCAATCAAAGGGCAGCGTTTAAGAGAAAATCTGGTTGGTTGCAGTCCCGCATACGGGGACTGTATTACAGTCTTAAATGAAACGGTGTGTTTAATTACTAAACACATCGTTTCATTTAGAAGAGAAGAAAAGAACCCAACCCGTCTTCCCTCCTAGGTTAGGTCTTCTCATTCTTCGTCAAATTAATCCCTTCCTCTAAAGAAATCACACCGTCCCAAGCCCCTTCATACTGCTACCGTTCAAATCACCGTCGCCGCCGCAGCACATAAACGTCGTCGTTTGCTTCCAGAAAACGAGACTATATTGCTGGTAAATCTTTTCTTTCTTCAGTGTTAAATACATTCCTCTATTATCTCAAAAATCATATCCATATCAAACCCTAATCCATTCTCAAATTTGAAATCTTTTCCTTCGCGTGAGCTGCAAGGTATAATGGTTGTTTTCTTTAGTTTTCGGCTTCTTAAAATTCATGCTTGTTTTAGTTTTTTGGGTGATGAGTTTTCTGCTTAAATGCTTGTTGAGTTTTAGTTTTGTGCTTTGTAAATTTACCGAATCAATGTTTGGAAACCAACTTCTAGTTCATACTTCAAAATAAAGACAGCTTAAACAAATTTCTTTGGGCCATGATAGAAAAAAAAAAGTGTAACAAATTTTAAATCAAATAAAGACACATAACAGAACGAAGCAAATTTTGATGAATATGGGTATGTTCTGTAAATGTAAACGTGACAAGTATACAAATATTTTCCATTAAGTTGTAAATTGGAGAGGGTTATGTAGCAGCCCTCAAATTGTGCAATGTAGAAGATGGCTCTTATTTGTATAGTGTGAGTGTTCAGAGGGAAATGAGTGAAAGAAATTTTGAGGATTGTGAAAGGATGATGGGAGGGCTTAAAATATTCTAATCCAATGCTCCATTTTCAACATCAACTTAGGCTAAGCCTTCGTGCTCTTCATATATGTTTTGATTACTTTTTGATAAGTAACAAGTTTTGATTATGTACCTTGCAGCAGGAGCTTATGTCCACTGTGTCATTCGGTAATTCTTCTTCTTCTTTTTTTTATTATAGATCCTGCCTTGTTAGTGCATGAAAATAAGAAGGATGTAGTAATGTGGTTTTCCCTGCAGACAGTGACCTTTTTTAGATGCTTCCCAATTCACCATTCTTCTTTACTTTTATAAAAAAATAAAGATCCTTCCCAATGAAGCATAATTAAGTTTTCAGATTTTACTTACAGCAGCCCATGTATAGAATACATTTGATCTTAATATGCTGTTAGAGTTGCTAATATATCAATGTACGCATTAGGAGCCGGTTTGGAAATTTGTGGTTTGCATGTATGGTTTTTTTTTTTTTTTTTGAATTGTGGTTTGAATACAATCTGCCAGAGAAAAATACAAACAAGAGGCATGATGAACTTATAAACATCATAACCATTCATTGGTTTTTGTTTCTCAGTCAGTTTTGTAATTACTGTAACTTACAGTTGATATGCAATGCAATGCAGTCAGTTTTGTAAAGTTTTGATATGCAATGTCTTCATCATATGCTTCATCATCTTTGAACACACCTCCAAAATGTTTATGTGGAGAGATGGCATCTCTAAAATTGTCGAACACTCCTAGAAATCCAAGGCGACCTTTTTATTCATGTCCAAATTACAATAGAGAGGTAAATACTAATTAGTTATGGGCAAACATTGAAGTAGAAAATGAAGCAAAAGTTGTTAGCGAAAGAGAACGTGACCTCCAAGAGAGAAAAGAAGAACTCCAAAAGTGGCAAGATGAACTCCAAAAAAGGGAGGAAGAACAACAAAATGATCGGGAACTTGCACGCAACAGTCCAAATTGCATGTATTGGGGACTTGCAATCTTAATATTTTGTTGTTGGATAGGATCAAGAACAATTACAGATTAAGTAATTGTGTATCAAAAATGTGTAATGTTGTTAATTAGGTTGTAAAAGATTGGTTTGCCACTTTTATCAATATTGTACAAGGGACAAACCGAGTAGTTGTGTATGAACTTTATCAATATTGTTATCCTATGTGAACTTTATCAATATTGTTATGCTTTCAGACAAATACGATTGCTATGAATTCAATATAAAAATGAAAATGACCATCTTGTAACTTTATCAATTTGAAAGAATCCATCCTGTAATATGAAGATGACCATACTATAATATATTGAAAATCACCATCTTGTAATAACTCCATACCCATAAAATGGTTCAAATATCCAACTTCACATCAAAGTTTAAGTTTTACAAGAATATAAAACCACATCATATAGCTAATGAAAGGAACAAGTTCTTCACATATTCAATCAACTATTACAATCTATAACTTCTTCAAATCTCATTAAATATTAAAATCAACGGCCATGCACTTCTTCCTTCTTTCATCAATCATCAACATCTTCATCAACGGGGCCATGCATTTTGGAGTTCTTTCATCAATCATCAAGGGGGCCATGCATTTCGGAGTTCACCTGCAAGTAGTAAGAAATATTTAAAATCATGCAAACTATCAAACTATAGAGCATTTGAGCATTCAGATTGAAGATAGATGCAATAGGGAACATTATTTAAACGCTTACTTGAGAAATCACGCTTTGTTGTGTAGCAGGCAGTTGCGATGGTGCTACCGAATCAACAGGGTTTAA
This sequence comes from Carya cathayensis, assembly GCA_011037825.1. Lineage (NCBI taxonomy): Eukaryota > Viridiplantae > Streptophyta > Magnoliopsida > Fagales > Juglandaceae > Carya > Carya cathayensis. Next base: position 110,839 of record QGSO01000255.1, on the reverse strand, counting down.
TACATCCTGAGTATGTGATGTTGCCTACATTTGAATAGATAAAAAAAAATATTTAAAACCATTTAAATGTGCCACAAACTATATCAAAATCACTTTCTTTAAATCTTCTCACATTAAGTCTCTGTCGCTTGCCACCAGCCTTTTTATTTTTGGTTTGCAATTTCTCTATTGTAGGTTGTTTTCTCTTTGATGGCGGCCTCCCTTTACCTCTAACAATACGAGGACTCAACACTTTCTTCGAACTTCCAGTTTCTGCATGAATGGAAGTATGAGTGCTTGCAACTGTCGCCTGAGGCTTTGATATAGTATAAATCGAATTCATTGCCTTAATCTTCTCTGTCATGTCTAGGGAATTATCTTCACTTTCACATGCATTTGTAGCTACTTCATAACATAATTTTATCAAACCTGAATACCGAGTAGCAGCTGGTTTACCACTTAAGTCATCGTAACTACTTCGAATGAGAGCATATCTACGTTTAATGTCCTTCCTCCATCTCTCCATAATATACTTTTCTGGCAACACTTGGACATCCCTTGCGGCGAAAATAGAAAGAATGTGTCTACAAATAATACCTCTCATCTCAAATAGTCCACACATGCACTTCGCCTCACACTTATCTTCATTGAAGAACGCCTGCAAAGTTGACTTCTTGATACCGTCTTCAACTTCCCTTTGGTCATTAACTTGATACGTGGTAATCGCCCCTTCTGTTTTTATAATAACACAGTGAGAGTAGATAATCCCCATTATTTCTGCCTGCACTTCCTTAAATTTCGAATTCGTGTACACTGCTTGAAATTTTTTCTCTAAAGGTAAAAGAGATATACAAGGTACTGTGCAATTGAATGAGTGAAAATCTGCTGCCATCTCATTCTCTACTTTCTTCCTCAATGCATTGTCGAATTGATCGACGAATTCTTTCAACGTAGTCCCTGAATGTACATATCCATCAAAGAATGCATTCATGCTCTCACTCCTCTGAGTTGTGCTCATCCCAGCCCAAAATGTATTTTTCAGGTATACGGGAAGCCAATACATTCGCTCGGCATAAAGACTTTGAAGCCATGCATTTTCCTTCAAATTGTAAGTGTCAATAAACACCTCCCAAGACTTCTCAAACTCGTCAGAAGTCTGATAATCATAAACACATCTTTGCAATGCACTTTTCAAACCATACTTAAATTCAGCATGTGAGCCTAACTTCTCTGGTAGTTTTTTCATTATGTGCCACAAACAGTATCTATGCCGGGTATGTGGAAATACTATTGCAATAGCATTTTTCATAGCCCTGTCTTGATCAGTGATAATAGCTTTTGGCGCCCTTCCATGCATACATTTCAACCAAGTGTCAAATAACCAAACAAATGTTTCAGTGTTTTCACTTGAAATCAAACCTGCTCCCAAAAGTATTGACTGTCCATGGTGGTTAACACCCACAAATGGGGCAAATGGCATGCCATATCTATTTGTTAGGTATGTTGTATCAAATGTCACAACATCCCCAAAATACTTATATGCTGCCCTGCTGCGTGCATCGGCCCAAAAGACATTTTTTAATCGACCATCATCATCCAAATCCATCGATGAGTAGAACCCATCATTCTTATACTGCATCCTCTCAAAATAACCACGAAGTGCATCAGCACCTCCTTTACCAAGTCTGAGGTGTCGAGTTTTTTCAATATAATTCCTTGCGTCTTTTTCAATAAAAGGAAGTTTCTCAAAACCACCAGCCTCGACAACCAATGCGTTAAAACTTTTAGACATACCTATGCCTGCCTTGTCGTTAATATCTAACTGCCTCTTGACGGAATCATCAATTGCGCGATTACATCTAAAAAATCTTGCCTTTTGTGGACTTAACCCATGGTTATGTGCATTGCAGACAGTAGTTATCCGTAAGACACCATCAGCCAAAACTGCATTAATTTTTGCCTTACAATCAGTTTTTGTTGTTGGGCGTGGTTCAGAAATATTGGTAACACGTTTCCTTGCCTTACCACCACGAGCACAACCGAGTGTTACATATCTAACACTCCTATCATCTTCCCTTTTACTTCTTTGCGTCATTATGCCGAATCCAGCCTGTCTTCCATATTGCTTGTAGTAATAAATTAGTTCTTTCTCAGTTTTAAAGAACATCCCCGGCGTTGGTTCTGAAACCCCATTATCATCATTTACCGTTGTTGGTTCTGAAGCCCCATCATCATCATTTCCCGACGTTGGCTTTGAAACCCCATCATCATCATTTCCCGTTGTTGGCTCTAAAACCACATCTCCATCATTTCCCAGCCCTGGCTCTAAAACCACATCATCATCATCATTCTCCAGCACTACACCATGATTAGCAGTCACTACCTCACCATTTCTCACATTTGGGGTATCCATATAATTACTGCTTTCTGAAAAAAATAGCGATCGCCTAGTAGATGTGCATTCTTCCCCTTCCTCCATCAAGAGTTAATCTTGATATATTTAAAGCACAAAATGAAGGACAGAAATTATATTAATTCATATTAAAGTCCAAGCAAAATATAGACTTAAATAAATTTAAAATATACAATATATTGGAGGTCCTTTAGGCTATTCTTGATGTACTATCAAGTGAGAGAAAACATACAACTTTATCATTCTTTTGTACTACATACGTAAGCCAAGTAAATTTCCTATTTTCTAAATTTCAATAATTTCAATAGGTTGGATCCTTATACCAGAGATGAGAAAAATTGGAATGCATCATGAATGAGACATTCCCAATTCATACAACTATCAAAAGCCGTGATTATTGTGAACTATGAAAAGCTAGTGATGAATTCTCCTTCCTAGATATTTGCATAAATCTGGAAACTACCTCAACTTGCTCTTTATCCCAATAAAGCCATAAAATCTCACGAAGTGCAAATAGAGCCACAAAAACAAATAGAGCCAGAATTCATCACTAGCAAATAGAGCCAAAATCAGTGTGCAAATAGAGCCACAAAACAAATAGAGCCATAAAATCAGTGTGCAAATGGAGCCACAAAATCCATAGAGCCAGAAAATCAGTACTTATCCGAGCCATTGCAAGCAGAGAAAAAGTGTGCAAATAGAGTCCTCTTTATATAGAACTACTCAACATAAATAAAAAGAGATTTATGTAGGGTTCAGGAGTTAGAAACTTCCTGAGAAAATGCACTAGAACAGCTGCGTGGATAGGAAAAATATCCAGCAACTACAAAAAATGAAAACCAGATGGTGGAGGTCGTTTTGTATCTACAAACTTCCAACAATGAAAACCAGAGAAAAATAGCCAGCAACTACAAACAATGAAAACCAGATGGTGGATGATTTAGTCCATTAACTACAAACACCCAGCAACTACAAACCAAAGAAAAATACCCAGCAACTACAATGAAAACCAGACGAGTCCGAAATAAATAATGCAAGTCCTCTTCGGCAGGAAAAATTACCGTTAACCTCGTCGGCAGTCGATGGTGGAGGTCGGTCTGTCGATGGTGGGTTGAGGGTGGTCGTCAATGGTGGGGGAGAGGGCCGTTCAAATCGGGGGCAACAGCGGCACGGCAAAGGGAAAAGAGTACTGGATTCAATTGCTTGCGATTTGAATACGGGGCCTTGCTTCAGATTTAGGTTGAGGGAAGGGTATTTTAGTCAATTTACACTTTAAGTTGGGGATGCTTTAGTCATTTTATGTAATAGGACTGCAATACAGTCCCCTTAAGGGGACTGTATATAGAACGACTCAGCGTTTAATCCTCACTTAAACGAAACGAACCGTTTTATTTAAATGAGGTATGCATAGCAGTCCCCGGACTGTACTGTAAATAGGAATTTTTCATGAAACTATGACTGCAAGTTAAAGTGGAAATATGATCTTGCCTTTGCTCTCATTCATTTTAGTGTCGGATTGTGTCGGGAGAATAATTTTATTTGCAGTCTTCACTTGAGGTCTGTATGTACAGATTTTTTATTAAATGAGAAAAATTATCATTTTAAGAGGGACATTTTTATAATTTTAAAAAATTTTATAAATAAAATTGCTTAAATCTATATTGATTTGGTGACTGTACGTAGCATTGCTCGTGTTGGGATGCTCATACCAACTACAAACTCCATCTCATCAGCATTACCAGGATCATCAACAACATTCTCACTGAAGGGGGCTGAGGGAGATGGGGCTGGGGTCTTCGTTGAGGGAGAAATCTTCGAGGGTTTATGGAGTGAGAGACTGAAGGGGCTTGGGTTAGGGAGAAATCTTCTAGGGTTCTGATTTGCACGGTACAACTGTTGGGAATTTGGACCTACCAAATTCACCCCTCCTAGGATCTACCCTTTGCAGGAATAACAAGAAAAATAGAAAAATAATAACAACACAAGAAATTTACGTGGAAACTCCAAAACAGGAGAAAAACCACCAGACCCAGAGAAGAAAATTCACTATGTGAAAAATTGTTACAATCACACAATTTCTCTCCTCACCCCAATCACACCCACAAAGCTTTTCCCACTAGTAAAACTTTAACTCACACCTCTTCCCATTTTACAAAAATGGACAACAGAGGAATTTAACTAGAGTCAAAAGTTACTAGCTAAGCATTTGACTGGTGCATTTAAACTAAGAGGCTAAGCCTCTTATTTATAGCCTTAGGATTTGCCCCTTTCATTTAATCCCACCGATGTGGGACTAGTGAAGGAGCAAAAAACAACAATCTCCACCTTGCGATTTTGACTAGTCCCACAGCCAAGCTCCACCTCAATGAAGATCTTCATAGCTTCCGCTATCATGCTTCACCATAAAAGCATACCCACTCAGAATAAACCAATTCCAAGCATTTCACTTCGGCCCATGTCGAAAACAACCTTGCTGAAAATTATGGTGTAACTTCCATGTTTGGCTTTCCTGAAAGTTCATCAGCCATCGACATGAATTTCCACCACACACCCTGCATCAATGCCAAACCAATGTCCGTGTGCAAACTTGTGGACCTGCTAACATTAACACATCCTCTATCATGGCAACTTTGGGAATTAGCAGCATACCATAAGGATGTACATGTCTCTTTTTCCATGGAGAGAGACACAACGTTAGCATCAATACCAGTATCTCCATTTACTGACTTGGAGCCACTTGCCGAACCAGCTCCTTGTACTAGCCGTTTCACCAGTCGCTAGAATCACTGCTGACTTCAGGGGTTGATCTGCCCTTCCACACCTTGTGTAAACCAATTTCTCCACCTCATTCCTAACATCGTCTTGATGAATTTTTACTGTAAAAATGAATAGTACCTCACTAAGTAAGTTCCAGGAAAGATTGGAGGGTCACAATGGACACACTTAAAATTTCCAATCTCCTAGACAGAACCTCCTTAGACTATACGTATCCACACTACCACACCAAAACTCCACCCCACAAAAAGAACCTAGTGGCTCTGATACCAATTGTTGGGAATTTGGACCTCCCAAATTCACCCCCCCTAGGATCTACCCTTTGCAGGAATAACAAGAAAAATAGAGAAATAATAACAACACAAGAAATTTACGTGGAAACTCCAAAACAGGAGAAAAACCACCAGACCCAGAGAAGAAAATTTACTATGTGAAAAATTGTTACAATCACACAATTTCTCTCCTCACCCCAATCACACCCACAAAGCTTTCCCCACTAGCAAAACTTTAACTCACACCTCTTCCCATTTTACAAAAATGGACAACAGAGGAATTTAACTAGAGTCAAAAGTTACTAGCTGAGCATTTGATTGGTGCACTTAAACTAAGAGGCTAATCCTCTTATTTATAGCCTTAGAATTTGCCCCTTTCATTTAATCCCATAGTGAATGAGCAAAAAACAACAAATCTGTTTTTGACAGACAACAGGAGGGAATTTGAAGCTCTGTATCAATTTCAACCCTGTTCAGATTTGCTCTGAACAACCCTGGGGCTCGCTAAACTCCTGCCGTCCGATATACAGATCTCGTGGTTTATGTGACAGTACGCCAAGCCCATTAAATGGGTAATAAGTTAATAACCAAAATGCAAGATCCAAACATTTAAGATACTAGGAAATCCATATCGATTTTAGGAAAGCCTATTTATCCAACCCAACAAGCAAACCTAAAAATAGTGTTACATGTACAGACGTATTATATTAAAATAAATTCACAAAATTTTATGTGATTTATTATAAAAAATAATATTTACAGTTATATAATATAAATATTGTACATTTTCTTAAAAAAATTAAATAAATATGAGACACACGTTAAAAAAATTAACTTTTTAATAGCGAACTCCTACTTTTTTTTTTTTTTGTAAATAATGCGTAATATTTGTACAACTTATAACTATATCTTACATTACTCTTTATTATATTTATTTTATTATAAAAATAATTTTACAATATTTATTTTAGAAAATATAAATTTACGATATGTACTACAAAGTATAAATTCCTGTTCCTAAACTAATTGTCTTCTATTATTTTGAGGAAGTGCTCCTTCACACCTTTCCTTTAAATCAAATGAGTGGATACGTTCGATTCAATCGATTTTCTCTCGGCGCCTGATCATTGCTGCCAGGTATGTCTGGTTAGGTTCTTATTTTTCAGAGTCAGTGTGATGTTTGGTTCCTGAATGTCAGTATTGTCGCCATCAGTTTTTTTTTTATAATATTTTTTAATAAGTTTATTTGAATTCTATTTGATTTACATGGGAATTTACAATTTCTAAGAGAAGATTTTGGAGAAATTCGGGCAGATGTATGCTAGTTAATTACTTGAAAATGCGAAACCATTGATAGCCATAGAAATTCTCTCGCACTTTGTAGCGATAGAAATTCCGAACATCTTAGTCCATTTACGCTATGGTATCTAGAAATTTGGAGAACCACAAGGAATTTTAAGGATGGTTAAATTTATGAATGAAGAAACTTTGGGGAAACTGTCGATTTGATAAGTGATTTAGTGTAATAGGGCCGGGCAGATGATCAAGTCTACCAGGATCTGTACGCATACATTTTCTTTTCTTGATTGACACTGCAAATTTTTCATGCTCTTTAGGATGCTTTTGGAACGCATAATGTTGGTTGGATAATTCTTTTGGGGAAGGAAGCTTGACTGTCAAAAGAAATCTGACAAAAACTAGCAACCGATGAGTCATTAAGAAGACGATAGCCTTCAAAGCTATATCTCCAATACTGACCCAGATGCTTATCTGGAAAAAATAGGCTTTTTCTCAACTTTTTGTATGTATGTATTTAATAAATTCTGAAAGGTATGCTCCCTGGTCGTTGATGGATGATTGGATCTATATAATGTTCCTTTTCTTTTTGTTATATTCTTCCTAGTTAGTTGCTGAAAAGCATATTCTAATTTCTCCTATCTGGCAATGATTTTAGAAGTTGTTTCTAGGTGTATTTGGGCATGGATCTTCCTACGACTACTGTGGAACATGTACCAGAGACAATTGAAGACGAGCAAGAGGGAAGTCCATTGTTCAAGTGCGATCTCTATGACACAGAAATAGTTCACAAGATAGCTCAAGTGTTCATCCTAGGATTAGCTACAGCTTGTGTTGACAACACAACGGGTGATATGTTCAGGAGCCCCGCTTCTGTAGCTGTTGATACCAGAAAAGAACTGGTGGACTATCTTTCTCAGAGAAGTGGAAATTTCGTCACTGAATTTATTATCTTAGAAGGTGGTCCAGAGGCAGAAGCATCTGACCATCCCTTTGATATTATTTCCGATTTTGTTGATGACTTTTCAGGTTCAAAGAGGAACTTGTTTAGTCGGGTTTCAGGATGGCTACTGAGTGAAAAGAGGGAAGACAAGGTAGATGATTTTATTCAAGAGATGGAAATAAATGGGTTTTGGTTGTTGGATGGGAGGGAAGCAATTGCACAGACTTTGCTCAAGAATGTTGACTTCAAGAATGCATTTCACTGCAACATGAAATTCAACTCTGCTGAAGAACTTGATGCACATGTTCACCACTGCAGCTTTAGATCAATGACCTGCACAAATGAGGGTTGTAATGCCAGATTTTGTGCGCTTCACTTGGACAAGCATGATTCAGTTTGTCCCTTCAAGATAATTCAATGTGAGCAGAAGTGCTCAGACAGGATCATCAGACGCGAGATGGACAGGCATTGCATAACTGTCTGTCCAATGAAGCTTGTGAACTGCCCTTTCTATGCAGTGGGTTGTCAATCAACGATACCTTACTGTATGATCGAACAACATTGTTCAGATACCCTCAGTTCGCACTTGCTATATATTCTTCAAGGCATTCACAAAGAAGCATCTATGGAGGATCTGAAACGATGGGCGGAGCAACTAGAAAAGGTGAGCTTTAAGGTGTATACGAGTTTGTACTTGAAAACTACACTCAATTGAACTTGAGAAACTAGGTGGCAGGGAAAACTAACACTTCAAAAGTGTTAATGGCCATTGCCTCGCTACAAGTTAAAACTATTTTATGCATACTTGCTTTTATGATCGCAGATGGGATTAGAATTGAAATGCTCAGAAGCAGGTAACTTGCGAAAACAGCATTGAGATAAAAGCTGCTCCCTTCTACATCAATATAATATTTTTCATGCTTTGTGCCAGGCAGCATCATCTGGTCAGCTAGCAGAAGCTCGAGATCTGAGATCTTTAACATCCAAAGTCAAGGACATCGAGGCAAAGTGGAGACCATTCGAAGTCCACATCACGAACAAGGATATTGAAGAGAATATGGAGATGTCAAATACAGCAAATGGCTTGGACGTACGAAGCCCACATCAAGAACAAAGATAATCAAGAGAGAATGGAGACGTCAAATCTGGCAGATACCTCAAGCAAAGCTGAAAGTTAAAAGTTCCATAAATTGAAAGTACGCTTTCTTTTTGTGTACACATAATTTTATTCATCATGAAATCGAAGTTCTCTTCAGAACGGCAACCGTTTGGGATACTGAAAGTGTTTTATTTTTTCTTATATTATTATTATAATTTCTCTTGGACACAGATCTTCTAATTCGGAAAATATTTGATTCACTTTATATTTATGAAAAATGACAAAACTCGTACATACGACGTCTATCAATAGACAATTGGAAAAATTTTCTTACAAGCACACTTGGTGTGTACGTTGGATTATCTTTGACATGTTGTTAATGCCTTGAACTGAAGTTCGAAATCCTGTCGGTCGACTGAACTACATTCCATGCATGCATGGGTCCACGTTGATTTATTTTAGCCATTAGACATTAAGATTAACGAAATTAGTGACCTGGTCAATGTGGAAAAAACCACATTGAGAATCATTCTTCCACGCTAAGAAGGAAAAGCCACTCAAGAAAACTGGCAGAAGGTACATCGAAGACTTTATTATAATTTGCTGGTCTTTAACTTGCCTTTTAGAGTGCTTGCTGGGCAATTTACGTAGTTTTGACTGTAAAATGGAGATTGAGACATACGATAGATAAATGAGTACTGTTTGATATAGTTTATAATATCTTGATTTTTTTTTTATATGTCTTTACTATTTTTTTTAAAGAAAATATGATTTACATATTTTAAATCATTTTTCCGTGTAGATAGGCTTTGAACTGGAAGATTTCAAACGTCCTGGAAACTTTGGAAAATGGGATTATGAAGTTTGAACAAGTACTCCTGGTATTCAGAATTTCAGACCCTTGAAAATATCTCTTTCTTGCTCGTTAAGTTTGGACGAAGTTGGTGAGCACTAAATATTCTAAAAATTCAGAAAAAATAAATTAAAATACAAAGTATTTCTTTTATATATATATATTTTCTTCATTAAATACGACTAACTATTTTTTTATTTGTTTTTCTTTTCCTTTTCTGCCTCTCTTTTTGGCCATATAATTCTATGAAATTATCACTTAATCAGTTAATAACATTTGTTTATGCAGAAGTCTCATTTGATTATATAGTTCAGTTTAGATAAAATAAGATGAGATATTTTGTTAAAAGTTGAATAAAATCATATTATGATATTAATTTTATTTTAAAATTTTAAAAAAATAAATTATTTATCATATGTTATATAAAAATTTAATATAATTATAATAATTATATAAAATAAGATAATTTAATTTTATATAATCCAACGAGCCTTTATATATCAGGTATGTACCTATATAAGTGGAACTCGCTAATATCCTAGCAAGTTTGACTTGAATTCAACTACTGTTTTAATGCACACGGTATTTGCAACGTCATTTGAAGACTATTCCAGTCTTAACACTTAAACGTATCTAAGCTGTATTTGAAAGCTTAGGCAATCTCAGAATATTTTATTATTATTTATAGATAATTTAAAATACTTTCAACATCCCAAGTTCCCAACATACCCTTAAAATTCTTAAATTCTCTGCCTTGTTATCTGTAATCTATTATCTCTACGCAAAGAGACGTGGAGGTGATTCTTCGTTAAATGACCCGTTCTATATATGTACGTGTCACGTAATCCAATATCACTAAAGATGTGGATTATGATAACCATCGAGCCTATGCAATTCTATCTTAAACTAGACTAGAAAATAAATAAAAACTGTATATATATATATAATTTCTGAAAACACAAAAAGATTAAAATGCTTTGAATTGTCGCGGAAGCCGTCAAGGAGCATGAGTCCAGTCTAAGCACCGACATCCTCGGCTCACATGTTGGCTGGCCGCACGATGGACGATGAAGGAAAAGGCCAGTCATATTTCGTTAGATTTTCACATAGAAAGAGTTGATTTCTAAGGAAAAGGTAGAGCTTGGCTTTCCTGTTATTTTGTCAACTTCTGCGCCTTTTTGTCCGAAAAATGTTGGATATATTAATATAATATTTAATTATATATATTAAATTACATTTAGTATATTTTAACGAGATTTATAAAATACTATTATTTATATATTAACTTAAATTAAAAACATGTATTTTTGAGGTTCGTACGGAATACAGTATCTTAGCTAGTTTCTAATACTAAAAGGACAGTTGGCAATGATAGATCTTGTCACAAATATCCATTTGTTTTTGGAATTTTATTAGGTATAAGTAATTTTGTATATTAATTTACATACTAATTATTTTTTTTATTCTAAAGAAAATTTATAAAAAAAATTTTGAGAGAGAAAATAAATCTCCTATCTCTTAAAAATTATTTTTATTTTTAATTTATATCATTTAGTTAAATATATATCAATATTGGTGCGTGAACTTTACTTGCTTTCCTTGTTTTTATTTTTTTTAGATTTTTTTGCCGTATAATTTGAGGGTACGCGGTACGGCTTTGCTTCTATTTCATTAGAATGTGTTTGTTGAGAAAGAAAAGAAAATTTATCCAATATTGAAATAAAGAGAGAGAACTTTCCATTCTTGGTAAAATAGGCGTGGATGGAGACCACCACCGATCTGTCACTCTCTTCTTTCTCTCTCTGCTGTATAAATATGTATTCAATGATTCATGGATAACAATGCAAGAATAGCTCAGACAACGAAAACAGAAGGATGACTCTGTAATCTTTGGACCTCCGGACAACACCCTGAAAACCTCTTTCTCCAACCCAAGCACATTGTTCGCCCTCTCTCGCATTCTCCCAAACCTCATCTGGCCATTTCTCGGTTTATCTTTCCTCCCTCTCTCTCTGTCTCGCGTTCTAACTTCTTCCCGTCCTTAATTTCAATCTTGTGTAAAAGCTGGTAGCAACTCTGATTTTCACTCTGCCTTCTACGGATAAAGGTAAGACTTGTATATCCTTTATTTTAAGCCCATGCCGATGGTTACTGAAAACTTCTTTTAATATCTTGTCACATCACTGTTGGCCATAACGAACGTTGGGCAGGTGTTCGTGTAATCATCAGGAGCCCTCATGGGTGAATACTGATAATTTGTTGTTCTATTTTATTTGCTATAAGATGTTTGTCGTAGATACCAGTTTGCAAATTTCATTTTTTTTTTTTTTTTAATGTTGCAGTTTTTTGTTTATTTCAACAGGAATCCAGAAACCATGGTTGTTTTCGTTTGATATCTTGGTTATTTGCATATAAGGACATCCCACTTGATTATATGGGGATATCTTTATACAGTCCATCCTCAGACCCCGATGATGAGGATCGTCGCTTCGAAGCTTTTCTTCTAAGCTCAGTCGGTTTCCGGGGCAGACGTGCGAGGAATCCATTGCGATCAGTTAGTTTTAATGGCCATGATTCAGCCTCCACCATGAAAAAATCATCTAGATCGAGAAAGATGGTGTTTGAGGCATCACTTAGCTTTAAAGGCAGGGGGTTAGAGACCATGTTTTCATTCAGAACTCCTGCAGCAGAGATGGAAAACAAAGTCTTTCGTAGATGTATGAGCTCCAAGACTAACTATTCTACAGACAAATTGCCAAGATCTGATAAATTGTCCGAGGAAATATACCAATCACCATTGTCGCATCCAAAAAAACTCAAGTGCCAGGCTGCATTGAAGTTGCAGAAAGTGTACAGGAGTTTCCGAACTAGGAGACAGCTTGCAGATTGTGCAGTTCTTGTGGAGCAGAGATGGTTTGTTTAAGTTTTTATGCAAATGTATCCATTTAATTCTTCCCATATATTTTTGAAGCAAAGAATCACAATTCTAACTCACAAAGTGTTTTGTAGGTGGAAGCTGCTTGATTTTGCTGAACTGAAGCGGAGCTCTGTATCATTTTTTGACATCGAGAAACCTGAGACTGTGTCTTCACGTTGGTTAAGGGCAAGAACTAGAGCTGCCAAGGTAGGTTTAAATCAATTTGATCCATACTAATGAACTATAATTATATGATACACTTTAGTTTTAATACGGTTCTCAATTGCTGATTCTTTTGGTTTTCTTTTCTCAGGTTGGGAAAGGATTATCAAAGGCTGAAAAGGCTCGTGAACTTGCTTTACAACATTGGCTTGAGGCAGTAAGTCATATGCTGAAAGTATCTTTGAATCAAACTGCTATCTTTCATTTATGGCCACTTCTCAGTCTTTTCCCTTCTCGTTAACAGATTGATCCCCGCCATCGATATGGCCATAATCTTCAATTTTATTATGTGAAATGGCGCCATTGTGAAAGTAAACAGCCCTTCTTCTACTGGTAAGAAACTTGGGACCCAAAGAAAATTCTTCGGAGTGACTTTTGGTTGACAAGGAAAAATCTTTTTCTCCATTCAACATTTGAACGTGGAAAAATAATACAGGCTCGATCTTGGAGAAGGAAAAGACGTCAATCTTGAGAGATGTCCTCGTTCAAAGCTTCAGCGACAGTGCATCAAATATCTTGGTCCGGTAAGCCTCATGTCCCCCCTCGTTCAAAGAATTGGAAGATTATTACTTGGAATAAATGCTATATTAATTTGTTTGGTTGCAGCAGTGAAAAAACCTGCATGTCAACGTTGAATAGTTATTTTACCTCAAGCCAAATGCCCAAAGCTGGTTAAATCGAAATCTCAAGAAGTTTAAGCGCGGTTCAAAGTTTAAACCAAATTCAGATTTAGAAGTGCTATTGGAATTTATATTCTGACAAATGTTCTATTTTGCAGGCAGAAAGGAAGGCTTATGAAGTTGTGGTGCAGGAAGGGAAATTTATCTACAGGCAGAGTGGGAAACTCCTAGATACCACGGGAGGACCCAAAGATGCGAAGTGGATCTTTGTCCTTAGCACATCCAAGATCTTGTATGTTGGGTTGAAGAACAAGGGCACATTTCAACACTCAAGTTTCTTGGCAGGTGGAGCCACATTGTCTGCTGGAAGATTGGTCGTGGAAGATGGCACTCTGAAGGTATAAAAGAAAAAAAAAAATGAGGAGATTTTTAAGAAAATCTTTATTAATTGGTTTCTTTCTCTTTTTTTGTGAAACTTGTTTGACATACTGAAAGGATTTCTGTCAACTCAACAGGCAGTTTGGCCTCACAGTGGGCATTATCTACCAACGGAAGAAAATTTTCAGGAATTAATGTTGTTTCTTAAGGAACACAATGTAGATCTCATCAGCGTAAAGGTAGAACATGCTGAATTTGCTTCTCATATTTTTCATGAAGTTGCAATCTTTGATAGCCTGAGTTAAACTTTTTTACCACTCAAATTTTGATTCTCTTCTTTCTTTCTGTACAACAGAAAAGCCCAAGTGAAGAGCAAGAAGAAGTCCCTACCAACAAGACCGACGACTTTTGCCTTCAAAGAAGTCTAACAGAAGCAAATTTATATCAGGATACTGAACCAATGAGTGAATACTTCTTGGCTCAAAAGTGCGTAGATTCCGGACATCAGGCTTCTTATGTTGCTGAAAATCCAGAACCATTCATGTCAAGATTGCCACGAGAATTAGGCTCAAAAATAGTCAGACTTGAAATACCAAACTCACTTCAACAAAGTTGCCAAACTCACCCTTCAGAAGATGGTTATGAGACAGCAACAGAATCATTTTTGTCGGAGGAAGATTTCATGGTTCCTAAACTGAACTTGTTTCATGGAGATCGAGAAGAAGATGAACTGCCCATTCCAAAGGAAAAAATCATGCAGAGGATAGATTCGCACAAAGGAATGAAGTCATATCAGTTGGCTCGGCAATTATCGAGTAGATGGGCAACTGGAGTCGGGCCACGGATTAGTTGCATGAGAGACTATCCTTCTGAGCTTCAGTTCCAGGTTTTAGAGCAAGCTAAATTGTCTCCAAGATCAAGAAGTGTTAATGCATCCCCCCGGACCTCAACCCACTTGAGCCCAAAGGTTCTAGTTTCAACTTCTTTGTGTAGAGAGACAACTGCAGACAGATCTTCCCCTGCTCCATAGCAACTGATACTGTCTAAAACAGAAACACCATAGACAGACTAATTTAGATGAAACCACAATACGAAATGAATCGATTGTATCATGATAGGGTAGAAATCACGATATACGAATTTTTTTGCATTCTTCCTGTACATGTGTTTGATAGATTATGTTGGAATTAGAATCGGACTGACAGGGTTTTGCAAGATGTGCTGCCCTTCAATCTAAAAGGAGACCCATTTCAATTATCTGTCATGATATACTGAAATCACACAACAGAAGAACATAAATCATCACTCAGATAGAAAGTGTTTTCTGTTGGGTAAGAAGATAAAAATAAATGTTACAGTGTAACATTTTGCAGATTACACTACAAAAAACAAAATTCTAACTTAGGAATAGGAAATGATGTCTTATTCACAGGCACCCGTTCCGACATTTATGTATCTGAATTCGGTCAAACCACTGGTCCCGGATTGTGAAGGCGTCAATCTTATTCACAGAGAGAGAGAGAGAGAGAGAGAGAGGGTTTCTGAAGGCGTCAATCTGATCTCAAAGGTGAAACTATACCTAGTCTATCAAGAACGTTCATCTTTAGCAGTGATAAGAGAACATTGTCAAGCCCCTGTGAAGACTTGAATATAAAGTTCAGCATCGCAGTATATCACACACACTTGACCGTCAAACCCAAAGTCATCAGTCACCCATCAAGTGCACTCAGTTTCCAATTTTTGTAGTTCTGGGAAGGGGGGGAATCATACCACATTACAGGTTACTTATGTTTTCCAAAGGAATACAATTAGGTAACTGGGATTTTTTCCCTAATAATACACACGGTATAGCAAAATCTGAGAGCATTTGCTGATATTTACAACTAATTATAATGTACACCCAACTCTCTCTCTCTCTCTCTCTCTCTCTCTAATAAAAGGTCAGGAGAAATAAAGAATAATTTGCTAGATGAAAGGAAATATGATGTACTCAGCATAGAAGAGATTCCATATAAATCGATAGAACCCGGAGATTGCTTCCTGCACAATGCAATCAAACTTGAGATCAGACGCCAAAAGTGAATTCTGTTTTTTTTCCCCTCTACTGAAGAATATTACATATTTTTATATTCATATCCCCTGCTGCATTATTAGCTTCCGATAAGTATTACTTTGATCAGGAAGACAAGAGAATCACATGACCTGCAACCCAATTTTACTAGTTTAAAAGAGTCATTATTTTACATATTAAAATTTGTTCAGCAACACAAAAGGGGTGAAATTGCTCATGTGCATTTAAATAAAGTGCGGCTTGGTTTGTTACAACAGTAATGGAGATATGATCATTCCAGTCTGCGTTTCTCATTAAAAAAAAAGGCACAATCCCTACATAATACATATAGATTCGAAAACAAGTGCAGTCCGGTGAGTGGTATGGCTATCAAGACAAATGGCCGACATAACTGTGGAACCCTATTGGGTTGGCTTGGCTCACTTCAGTTGACCCTCAGCAAAAGAAAAAAAAAAAAAAAACACAAGTGGAGTTATTTAACGCTGCCAATAGAAAAGTGAGGACAAGTTATGTTCAGATATTGTGCCTGCAATTAAATGGAATCATATTTTTCTAGGTCAAAAAACATAATCGAATGCTCTAACGTATGGGTGTCACGTTGCCTAAAATTGGATGCCACACATCCAAGTAGTCCACTTGACAACTTTATTTGTAACAAAAATAAAAAAATGTTTTGCTAAATGGGAACATGAAGACCCAACTCCTCTTAAAATTCATCCCCAGTTGTATTTACCTATTCTTTTTCTTTGTTCTTTTCTGGAAAAGTCATGAAATATATGCATTCGAAAAAATCTCCAGAAGATGTGTACTGGTAAAAAAAGCAAATAAGTTACCTTAGTGTAATTTGCTTGTTCTAATACCCATGCCTGATATCACATAAAAATTAAATTGTAAGTCAGAGTTTTCAAGATTGTAAAATACTTGCATGAAAGCAGGTATGTCTGTGTGGAAAACAATTAGCAATCAGCAAACTGGCTTCCATATGACATACATATCCATTGAACATAAGAGGGCTACAACGGACATTGTTGAAGTTTACAAAGTAGAATCCATCAATGAATAAGAGTCTAAACCAACATCATTCCATTGTTTAACAGATAAATCAAAGTTTCTACACAGGTTCTAGAAACAACCTCTGAGTCTCTTACCTTAAACAAGTTGGTCCGTCTTGTGTTTGACAGGTAAGGGGCGGGTTGATGGCTGTGGCGATGACTTGCTGGATGATGAGGTGATCAAAGATTTGGCTGTGTTGGTAATTGGGGATCACAGCAGACAGTTATCAGGATGGAGAAGGGCGTTCAAAGATGCTGGGGGGTAGGCCGGGAAGAGTTGTTTAATTTCAGAGATGATGAAGCTGTCAAACGAACCCATGGTTGGACCCAGGTTCGGGCAGTCTTTCAAAAGATGTGAGTGGGTTCAATTAGAACATTATAGGTAGCAGGTTAGGGGGTCAGATCTGGCAGTTCAGTAAGATTTTCAAAACCATTGGGAGGTCGCAGTTGGTCATAATCTTAGTCCTCACAGGTAGGGTAACAGCACATGCATGGACTTGATCATGATCTTAGCTATAAGTTAGCTGGAATAGCCTCTTAGGTCAACACCATCAAACCTCCATGCAGAAATGCGGCTTAATTCTAATATGCTATATGCCAACAACCAGTCATTGCAGTTGCTTTCTTATAAAAAAAAAACAATTTATGCCAATCGCAGAAGAGTGTAAAACAAAGAGATTGGAGATGAAATGGTGTGGAATCAAATGAGGAAGTTTTTAACCTAAAATATTCACAGCAAAATGGCTCCTGGTTACTGTGGTCATAAGAAGAGTTATAAATCCCAAGAAACAAACCTGGAAGATCAAGATTAATCCCAAGATTATATGAGCGGGTATCATTAACCTACGGTTGAAAGCCTGCACACATGCAATTGAGGGACTCAGTTTGGATTCATCTTTGCTGAAGAATATTAAGAATAATTACAATGATGCATAAGCTGTGAAGAAAAAAATGTAAGAACAAATCATGGAAACGTTCACCTGAGGCATATAAATTGCTGCCAGTACAGAAGCAACATAGTTTACCATCAAAAGCCCAGAACCAAGGAACGCAATGTTCCTGACTCCAAGCTTTGTTGCCAAGGTCGATATCTGAAACCTGTAGTAATGATACATCAAATTGAAATTAGACCTATGTTAATCATATGAACAAGGGACACCAAACTTCTGGGGAAAAATAACCAGTTAGGTTAGGTCTGGAAATCTGAACCATGGAACTTACTTGCGATCACCCTCTACATCTGGAAGATCTTTTGTTATGGCAATGACCAGTGCAAACAATGTTACAAATGCAGTGATGAACGCCACAGGTGAGCTGCAGGGGAAAATTGATGTCTCAAAAATAGAGATGCATATGTTGAAATATCATATACAGGTTCCGATTTCAGATAACAAAAATAGATATTATGTTACCATTGTAGCCCATCCTGTAGATGAGAATTCAACATCATTTACTATGTTACTTTTAATTTGGTAAAGTTCATGAAGGTTCCAATACGTAAAATCTCAAGCTCTAATTCATGCCTCAAGTTAGGCACTGATTGCAACTAAAAGGAATGGAAATAGGACACATAGCCAGTCACTAATTATCAGATTCCTGGTTGGATAAATACTTATCCCAAAAAGATATTCCTAATTGGATAAATAGAGGCCCATAAATCACACAGAAGCACAACTATAATTAAGCATGTATAAGTGTAATAGAAGCACACTACAAAGCAACTTATTTATCTGTGTTGTTCTTTTTTCATTTTCAATTATTTGTCAGAAGTCTATATCAGAGTGGGCGGGTGTCTTGAACCAGTATCTGTCACGAGAAGTCAATTATTTGTAAACTTCTTGTAGGTTAAAAACAAGGCACCGACATAAAAGTTCCCAGACTGCATATTTAGAAAGCCCATCTCTTTGCACCCGAGATGAAACACGTGACCTACAGTTTCTCCTGGCACAACTACATTTTGAATGATACATGATAAAACAATAGCCCACCTCCACTCAAATTGAAGTCCAAGTGCAGCTCTAGTTGCATAATATACACCAAAGTTAAGAAGAAAACCACGCACCTGCAGAAGTTATTTTCTGGTTAATTCCAGTGTGTTGTAGTGTTTTATCTTATAAATTAAAGGTAATTATGAATAATTGTGCTTATACAGTCAAAACAGCATCATCAATGAACATAACAATCTCCATCAAGTTGTGCTCCACCTGGAAACCTGACAACAATCCTTCCTTTCTCAGAACTTAAATCCACTTGATTTGGCTCTTCATGACCTCTAAAATCAACTACTTCATTCATACAAACACATACATTATATATGCATGCCATACATCACATGTATATAATTGTTTACCTCATTTATAAAAAATAATAATAATAATTGTTAACCTCATAACTTAGTAGACAAGGTCATCTTAGAATGTGAATTGACCCTAATCAACTTCATGGCCCTTGATTAAAATGAGCCACTTTGTATTTCTATTACATAAAGGTATCTTTTATACTATAAACAAATTTTGCTCATTTTAAGTTGTAAAGCAAGAACACTTTTTTTTTTTTTTTTTCTAACTTCACCAATTTTGTGAAATTGAGGATGGTCAAACTGAATTTTTGCTTATAAGTAATCAAAGATTCTATTACAAACACAAAAGTAAACAAGTAGCATACAAGAGAAACACTTAATTAGAAATAGGAAAAGGGACAATAAATTCATGGAAACTCGGTCCATTCTGATATATAGAAGCTACCTAAAGGAACTAAGTATTGAAAAAGAAAGCTTTAAGTCTCTGCAACATCCGCTTGTGATCCATCAATCATGTGTTTGAATTTTTCCCTGATATCAAACTATTTGATCTTGTGTGGTCATCAATTGCTGAAAGTATGGATGGGTAAAAGAATGCATACCGTGGCAATTATAAGAAATGCTGCAACAGCAAATCTCTTCAATCTAAATGGAGGAACTGAATAGATGGTGCCAAGAAAAAGACCAAGACAGTAAAGAGAAGTAATGAACGGGCCAAAGTTGAATCCAACAATCAACAGGCCAGTCACTGCAAAAAATATCACCAAAAACCATGCAGATTGAACTGAAAGATCGCCCGCAGCTATCGGTAAATAAGGTTTGTTTACTCTGCAAATGAAACAGAAAGATGCTAATTAAGAATTTTACCTGTGTACTTCCATGGAAAGACTCATAATAAGATGAATCTAGGATCTAAGATCTTAGAGATCTAAAATCCCATATGTAGGTAATTTCCGCTATTGTACTAAACGGGGACAATGTTCATGATTTCCCGTCTTTAATTCATCGCTCCTAGAATGTATTTAGGTATTCTTATGTATACTTCCTATGTACATGGGCTATGCCTATTTCATTCAGATCAATAATATTTATCTCTTACTTATCAATTCATCAAAAAAATTTATCTCTTACTTATCAAAAAAATATTGGATGGAGACTTCAGGAAAACAATGCCATCGAGAATATCAATTGTATCGACAAATTAAATATAGAGGGAGTGTAAAACTATCTCATCAAGTCCATTTAGCTATACCAAAACCACTATTCAAGCCCAACAAGCCTCTAAGTCAGTCTTTATATTCCATCGCAATAGTTCTCAGAATTAACGGCAGTGTAGGCCAATCTTGCACCAGGTCTCAAACCACAAAAAAGTGTTGTAAATCTTGTCATTGTACTTGAGTCTATTGTGAGGGACCAGCTACGTAATTCACATAAAAATCTGCGTACATATTCAGAGCTTACTTGTCAATTCCAATATCGTATATCTGATTGATGCCTACTATATAGCCATTACCACATAGTAAAGCAAAAAGACCAGAGAATGCCTTCAATAGCAGAGACCACTTTATCAAATGAGAGTTCTCAATCAATGCTCTTGACACCAAAGCACTGCAAAACATATTAGACATGAAGCTTAGTCCAGTACTATGTAATTATGTGGAGAAAGATGTAAGCCACTATTAACCAATTTGTGCTTGCAGTAATTACTTACATGGATCCTAGAGTTGTTCCTCGTATTGTATGGGGCCTAAGAAATCTCCAGCACGCATCTTTAAAATCTGAAATTCTATTCAGTATTGGATCAGACCCGGCTGCCCCAATTTGAGTACAGGCCTGGCAGCATTCATTTTATATTAGTGCCGTACAAAGAGCCAATAGTCTCGTTAACAATAACAAACCCAACTTTGCCAGAATGACTTTAATCAAACCAAAGCAAGTTCTAAAAAACGATTCGATGACATCGTATCCCCACAGTCAGTACGATGCCGTTATGCCTTCAAAACTTGATATTTTCTTGAAGTTAGTAACAACACTTTCGAATAACGACACAAAAGGGAAAAAAATGCAGCTCACCAGTTTAAATTGTTTTGGATACAGGCTCGAATCAAATCACACGTGGATGGTCCAGTAGTATCCTGAGCTCGCCACTTCAGATGGTATCGGTTTTTTTTTGTTTTAAAAAAAATTGTTTCTTTTTATGAATAAAAATAAATTGGGCAAAGTGCAATGCAATCGAGATGGTTCGATACTGCTTATAAATTCTACTAACCCAAGAGATTCAACAGGTTGCCAGATAAAAAAGCACTGGTCTCAACATATCTCGATAACAGACCCTCAGTTTTCAGTAATTAAAATCTATATTTCTTACAAAACAGAAATACGCAAACGAAAGAAGAGAAAACCACTAATTGAATGTAATTTGTTGGAGAAATAAAACATGGTACCCTGATGGAACTACGTCTGTGCTGTCTATTCGAAGCGGATTTTGAGTAGCTGGTGAGATTGTACAGGCCAACAGAAGGCAATCTCGGGTGGCATTGTAAGAGAGAAAGAAGAGATTTGCCGGTGGACTTGGTGCGTACGGTGGTGTGATGAAAGGGTGCCTTGCAGCGAGGGGTTATGGCTCGGATTCGAGGTGAAGAGGAAGGAGAGAATGAGAGCTCCATGCAGAGCGAAACAGAGAGAGATTGGGGATGAGAAGCGAGCACCAGTCCAGCAGTGGGGTCACTCTTCACCAGGGCTACAAATTTTGGTCTCCACTTTCCACTGAGTTTTTTACAGCGACCACTTTGCCAGTAGACGCCAAAACGGAATAAAAAATAAAAGAGAAATTGTGAGTAGTGGAGATGCGGGGTATCGAACCCCGTACCTCTCGCATGCAAAGCGAGCGCTCTACCGTTTGAGCTACATCCCCTTCCAGATTGTGCAGAGTAAGGTATCTATTATGATTAAACAACTAACGAAAACTAATAGCTAGATGACTAAAATACCCTAACCATATGCTAAAGGATTGGGGGTAAATCTGCCATTTAGTTTTCACGGCTTCCTATATATCCCATGGCTAGGGTTTTATCATTACTTCCAATACCTTTGCGAGACTAGAACGAAGAGTGCGGCCGCTACAAATCCTCTTAGCTTCCGCTCTCGCTCGGTTCAGGTTCGTTATGTTTTGCTTCCCGACGGCCCTTCTCAGTGTCGATAATTCTTCGCTGAAAGTTCATTTGTGGATTTCTCAAGTATTTGAATGTTTCATATATTCATCATGTTTCTTAATTGTGAATAGATTGATGTTTATTGATATTTTTCACGGATCCGTTCTTTCCTTTACACAGGCGTTTGCTTAGCTGCTGTTGTTTTTGAGTTTTTTTATTTGTTTGTCAAAGAAGTTTTGTGTGATAAACCTTGATTGTTAATGAGTAATTTATCATTTGCTGAAGTTTTGGTGTGCGTTCATATTTGCATAACCTGAAAAAATTGGAACTTTATTAGTTACGTACAGTATGTCATCACATTCATTCGCATTGTAACTGTAAAACTTGGTTCGTAAGCGGTTAATTGGGCTTTGCTGTGTAATTTCTGAGTTAATTAATGACTCTGATTCCGATATATTGAGCTTCTGTTCTCTTTCCAAAGATCGTGAATATTAATATGCATTTTAGCTTACCCTCTGCGATTCATTACAACAAGTTTTTTGAAACGGAACCTGGTTGTTTTCTTATTTGGATTAATTACTAGGTTATTACCTTAATGAGTTCTGAATTTCTGTGGAATAATTTTCCTTCTTCCAACTTATATCCTTAGGATAAAACCTATCCCTTGATTGAAAGAGGGTTTCATTTATCATTGGTCTACTACTAAATAATACTTTGCGAGTGTTGTTGTCTGGAGCATTTGTTCCCATGAAACTTCTCTTATTTTTCCCCCGGTCAAGTATGATGCTTTGTGATGGTCATATTGATTTATTATAGTTATTATACTCACGGTCAAAAAGAATTGTCTGCTTAATGGTTACTCACTGTTTAGCATTATTAATTCCTGGTTGGTGTTAGCTTTATGATGCTAACGAAAAATTAAAAATGGTGCTAAGATTACAAGCAGCTCTGCAGTCTATGTACATCGAAAGGTACAACATCAGGATTTACTGAACCCTATAAAAATTGGTTGGTGTCATTCATCTTGGATTAACTGCATGTTGGTATTGGGATAGATTTCCAAGCTTATGCTGACTTTGCACACCTTTGCCCTAGAAAGGCTGTTTCTGTGGTACCTACGGTCCCTAACCCCTTCTTTAAAAGCTTCATTGACATGATCTCCCTTCACTTTGGATTCCATGTGACTAGGAACTTACGTTTAGAAGCTCCATAGGTGCTTATATTTTCATGCTCTTACTTATCAAAAAAAAAAATATATTTTCATGCTCCTTTCAATAAAATGTTATGTTTTCTGAAGAATTTGCACAGTTGCCTATGTTTTCCGGCCGATTTTAGACAAACGTTATATCTTATAATTTTATTGGTTGCCTTTGCAGGATGGAATCTCAAGTAAAGCATGCTGTGGTGGTGAAAGTTATGGGTCGAACTGGATCTAGGGGTCAGGTGACTCAGGTGAGAGTCAAGTTTCTGGATGATCAGAACCGGTTCATTATGAGGAATGTCAAGGGACCAGTGAGGGAAGGCGACATCCTTACCTTACTCGAGTCTGAAAGAGAAGCGAGAAGATTGCGATGATGGGCACATTGGTTCACCACCTCAATGTTACCGCTTTCTTCTAGTAGTTAGTAAATGGTACTTATTTGCAGCGGTGTGGTTGAATTTTGATATGGATGTTGAAATTTTCTTTGTTGGAAACACTTGGTTTGATTTTGCACTTGGAATCTAGTACTCATTTGAACTTTAACTTGGGTACGTATAACTTTAAATATTTGATGTTGAACTCCATTGAAATTTAAAGCATCTCGTGTTCCTCGTCTCGACTCCTGAACTCTACTCCTTTGGATGGTAAGTTGTAGATTGGGTGTTGTATTGTGATGCCACCCTTTGTGACGGGTTGAGATTTGTGCAACAAAATCCTTAGTAGAAGATGTGAGTTATAATTTAAACACGTTGACGGTTGAATTCCACCCCACTAACATTGTCCCGTTTATTTGTGCGTGGGTTCATATGACTTGTGCATCGATTAAGATGCAGTATGGATGGATAAATGCTTTTATTTTATTTCATCCTTACAATTTTTTTAAATTATCATATAAAATATAATAAATAATTAAATTTTTTTAATTTTAATTAAATTTTTTTAATTTTAATTGAATTTTTTAAAATTTTAAAATAATAATAATATTTTAAAATAATAATAATATTTTAAAATAATAATAATATTTTAAAATAATATTTTATTTAATTTTAATCTAAAATCATCTCATTCAAACAATCTCTAAATCCCAGCTTGACCTGCTTTTGGGAAACGTTAATAAGCAAATTCTAGCTTGAAATTGTGTTATAATTTTTG
Organism: Carya cathayensis; assembly: GCA_011037825.1. Classification (NCBI taxonomy): domain Eukaryota; kingdom Viridiplantae; phylum Streptophyta; class Magnoliopsida; order Fagales; family Juglandaceae; genus Carya; species Carya cathayensis. Next base: position 86,145 of record QGSO01000255.1, on the reverse strand, counting down.
AGTTATTTTATCTGAAGTCATCAAGTTTGTTATATAATATTTAAATTTAAAATTTAATTTTTTAAATTAAATGATATTATTTAAGTACTTTACTGTATACCGCATGTTAATAAAAAATTTCAGAATTTTTAAGATTTAAGAGGTTTTAACCTTTACCAGCATGGAAAATACTAAAGGAAAAAAAAAAAAAAATAATTGTTCAGTTTTTCCAAGTTCGTTAAATTTACTTTTTATGTAGGAGTTTGTATAAGCTTCTACATTCTCAACTTATATCTTACAAATTTGCTTCTTCTTCTTCTTCTTCTTCTTCTTTGAGAGTAAATTTGTATCTGCTATTACTTGCATCTTATGGGCTTTTCAATTGAGACGCGAAAGACCAATTAAAACTTACGGACCGGTGACCCAGGTTTCAAACTGCCAATTGTAGGCTAGATTTTGGCACTTATGGTACCAATTTAAGGCTTTTAAAATGATAATAGTAATAATAAAAAAATAACATTATATATAGCTATAGACAATTTTTTGCACTTTATTTAAAAAAAATGACTTTTTTTTATTAAAAGATAAATTTTTTTTAGGTGAGATTTAGATGTTTTCATTTTTATTCTTAATAAATGCGTGAGTCCTTTGCAGTAGGAGACCGGAGAAATCATTTCAAATCATTGACGTTTGAACCGACAACACCAAAACGCTATTTACGTTTGGATATTGAGTTGGTCGGTGAATAGTAATATTTTATGAGTGATGAATTTAACTTATTTATGTTAATATTATATTATTGAGTAGTTGATTGTAAAGAAAAGTAAAAGAAAATAATAATAAATAAAGAATAAATAAAAATTATTTTAATGAAATGGAAAAATAATAGGAAGTATGATGTAGGAAGTTATGAAAATATGAGTAGTTAATATAGAGAAAGATGATTTTTAACTAAAGTTTAGAGAAAAATTTGATCATCCGGATGTGAATGCTCTTAGGCTGAAATAGATTTAACTTTTTAAGTTAAAATATATAAAATAAGTTGATCATATGAGTTTAATTTTTTTTATGTGAAATTAAAAAAATAATAAATCTCATCAATAATTAATTTGAGATAAATTAAATTTAATTAAACAACCAACCACAATCTAAATCAGTATGTTGGTCCAAATTCTAAATGTCCCTTTCCCCCGAAAATGTTGCACTCACGATAAGACAAATTTTTTATTTTCTTTAGTGATTAAGACAATATTTTTTTAAAATGTTAAAGTGTATAAAAAAATGAATAAAAAAAAATTGCCCTTATCGGGACCTGTCTCGTGGCAAACACTCGGTGTGTGTAGCACTGCTCAAAGTTGAATTTTCCAAGGAACTTTGTTGACTCTTTCGTGGGTGGCATCCTGGGAGTAGTCATCCAGTTCCAACCATAAGATAACTGATATTAAGTATTAACCATTTCAAACAAGCTTCTTGTCGAGTTAGATCGTGAGTTTTTTACAGTGTGATAATTTTATTAGTAATCGTAAGATGCCACACTTCAATTAATTCCTTCAAGCAGGGCATTAATTTGTTTGTGCTCTTGCAGTACATTGAAAGTCAATCACCCAAGCGAGCAGAATTATCAGACAACCTATATGTGTCGTTGTTCTTCAATCAGTTTCATCATCATGATATCAAAAACTGTTGGACGGAGGGGCGCCCACTTGGGCAGTCCCCTCCCCTCCTGTACGTTACAAGCCAAAGCTATGCGTTACAACGTCTTACTTGTAGTTTAAAGACTGGCCTTTAAGGTCAATCGTATAGGGTGGGCTATATATAGCCCCTCTTATTTGGTTCTTAGTGACTATCTAAATAGTAAAATTTTTTATTTTATTTTTATCTTTTGAAATAGTATTTAGGTCGTGGAGTCGTTAAGTGTTATTTTAATTTTATACTATGTAGTACATTTCACCATTAAGAGAAAATGCTTGAGATTTGTCGATTTAGAAAAACTTGTGGAGTAATTTTATAAGCTGAGCTTGATGTATTTTTTCGGTGTGTTTTCTTACATAAACCATCAAAATAAAGATTCAAAAAATGAGGTCTAAAAGGTGAGAAACTCAACAAACCACCGATTTTTATTGATAGAAAGCGATAATTCAATTCCAAATCTGCATGCTCAACCCGGGAAAGCATTTGAAGAGAGAAACAAATACTCATGTTGAAATTACGTACTCAACTACATGTTGTCTAGATCTACCGCGATAAACGTACAGACGTTACATGATGGAGCAAGGGTTGGAGCTCTCATGGCAATCCCTGACCTCATAGATTGGATAGGAGCAGTAGGAAGGAACACCACCACCATAAGGCCACGCAATGCACTCTACTTTTTTCTCTTCTTTCTTCTCTTCTTTCTTCACTTCCTCCACAGAAATTATGTGTGCAGGTCCCACTTTCTTCCTGAGTAACGTTGTAAGTTTCACTGTATCAATAATATTCCCTTTTACTTCTATTTGGTCATTGTCATCCCCTTTTAAAGATGCTGATTCCACCCCTAAACATCACATACATTGGGGCGCACCATCAAAAACAGAAATGGAAAAAATATATGTAATTTTTGTTGAATTTTGCTCATTTGGTTAGTCTTACATGAGTGGAAAATGAAAAGGAGTAGGGCTCCAATGCCTATATAAAGGGGGTTAAGCCTCATTGATTTAAGTGCACCAGTCAAATGCTTAACTGGTAACTTTTGACTCTAGTTAAATTCTTTTGTTGTCTATTTTTATAAAATGGGAAGATGTGTGAATTAAAGTTTTGCTAGTAGGAAAGTTTTGTGGGTGTATTGGGGGTGAGGAGAAAAATTGTGTGATTATAACAATTTTCACATAGTAGATTTTCTTCTCTAGTCTAGTAGTTTTTTTCCGGTTTAGAAGTTTTCCACGTAAAATCTTGTGTTGTTATTATTTCTCTATTTTTTTCTTATTATTCTTACAAATGATGGATCCTAAAGAGGTGAATTTGAGAGGTTCAAATTCTCAACAATTTTCAGTATTAATAAAATGCTATATTAACAGCGGTGGTTTATACATGCAAATTAAATGTTGTATGGTACAGCGGTGGTTTATACATGCTATATTAACAGCGGTGGTTTATACATGCTATATGGTACTGTCGACCCAAATTAAATGTTGTATTTGATCCGTTAGGTACCTGAAACGCCAACTGCAATCTTCATGGCTTTGGTCCGGACTTTCCGTCCATCCAGCATACAACAGCGAAGCCAGCTGTGGCCATCCAGCATACAACAGTGAAGCCAGCTGTTGCCATCCATGGACACCTTGATCAGCACCGTTTGCTGCAAAAAACAATGCAACTTTATATTAGCTAGCAAAAACTACATATATCTTTTAATTGGTCTGATTTTTCTCACATGCAGCACGTACTCCTAGCTAGCAATTTCCAACATACCTTCATAATTGTCTTGGTTTTTCAGCTAAGATGATGAGTGTTGAGTATTGGACCAAAAGCCTCACGTCTTTTAGGGAGAGAAATATGCACAAGGTAGACGAGTAGCTAGGGGAGATAGTAACTAATTTCTTGTTGTTTTGAGGTACTCGATCTCAGCTGTTTGAGATACCACGGCCATTTATAGGTCTCAAGTCGTGCAACTAGCTTGAGGATGGGTCCCGAGAAAGTCAAGTAATTTTTTTAATTTAATTTTTTTATATTCTTAAATATTCTTTTATAAAAAATTTACAACATCATTAAAACATATTAAAAAAACTGTCTAGAAAATTCTTAAGACCATTCTCGGTGGCTTTTTAACTTTTTCCTACAGGTCTCTCTCTCTTGAAAAGGCTTGACCTGTCGAACACGGAACACATTGTCTGCATGCTTTTGCGTTTTCTATGCGGATTCATCTCGTGTCCACTAGGAGAACTCGTACGTCATCATCAACTTATACCAAAGATTACTTAATTCGTCATGACTTGATTATTCAATGTATATATATACTGATTTGAGAGATCCACTTTAATTAATTATGAACTACTTTAAATTAAAAAAGAAAAAAGTTGCTTATAACATGATTAGCTCTCACCAGTCCATAGAAGTTTACTTTTCAGACATTGGGAAGGCGATAAAATGTTGGATATTACGAATTAAAAGGTTGTTCCGGTTGCTTTCTTCCTTAGAATAGTCGTTTGATTCCATCGGAAAAAAAAAAAAAAAAAAAATGAATAGTCGTTTGTGTTGGTCGGATTATTAAAAAGTTTCCACGAAGACTACAAAAATTCTTTGGCTGGCTACATTAGTCCGCTGACTAGCTAGCTCGTTGATTTAATGTTAAACCATCCCAAAGACCCGTAGGAACTTTCAATGTGACCGCACAGGGGACACCTAAAGCTACCTAGACACTAACTACTTGGCATATATGAAGAACACGTCGTGAGAAACATTCCACGTCCAGCCACCTAAGCGAGTTAAGTTGCTAGTACTAGTACTTCTAGGTCATCGTTAAGTTGTTTAAGATTAATTTTTGCTGAGAAATATATTAATTAATCGAGAATGAAATATAGAATATATATTGTGATTGGTTAAAGATAAGAAAAGAATCAAATTGGGTTCATATATACGTGGGTTCTTAAGTTGTTTTATTTTCTGGGTTTTTATGATATGCATCATGTATGTATGTACACGTCACTCATTGCATGCCATTATTTAGGGTTGGTTTGGTTATACAAAAATAAACTATCTCATCTTATATAATCATTATAATTTTTTAAAATTTTTACATAAAATATAACAAACAATTCAACTTTTTTAAATTTAAAAACAAAATTAATATTAAAAAATTATATTCTAATAATATTTTATTTAACACTACAAAGAATAACGCTATTTGCATCGATTTTTAATATGTTACAAAAGAATTGGATGCAAATAAGCAGTAATTGCATCTAATTTCATATGGATGCACATTAACCCCGTGAGAATGCGTTGACCGTGCGAATCTATTAAGTTAAGAAATGTTGCGGCGAAATTATCTCTTATTATAGCGACTTTATCGTTGCAACAAGTCAGTATTATTTTGCAACGCCTGTCTACGTTGTAAATATCGGTTTTTACAACGGCTCTCGTTCTATTGGCCGCAGATGGACAAAACAGAGTAAGCCACTTTCGAGCCTCTGCACACCATTTTTGACCCAATCTCCCATTGCTTCCCACCTAATCTGATTTTGTGGATCCGCTCGATTTTCCCTTCCCGTTCCCAACAGCCCACCCCTTCGATCACAATTCTGAGCAATTTCTCCCCCAAATATGATGATGGACTAATCTGTGAAAGAAGCCTCATCTCTTTCGATCTCGCGGGCTCCGAAGTTGCGTGGATTGAGGTACGTTGATTTGAATTTAGGGTTCGGATGAGGTTTCTAATTTTTCTCTTACCATTTGCACTTTTATTATCAGATAACCCCCTCATATGTGTTGGTTGGCTGATCTCCCACCATTGAAGACCCACATACGAAGAGGTCCCTAAAATCCCTATTTCGGAGCCAATGCCGTTACCTGTTGGGGGGACAAGGTATTTGATAAGGCCTTTACATTCATTAAAAAACCCTTGTGATTTTTGTATTTGCAATCCAAAATGAGGTGGTTTTGGAATCAATTCGTGGATCCTTGAAATACCGTAACGATTTTCCAGTTGGTTTGGTGGTTTCTTTCATGTATTGCCCTCTAGTTGCGACCCCATTTTTGCATGTTATTAAGGTGTCGAAAGGACCAATTCTGGTTACAACTTATTGTCTTACATGTAAATCTGAACATGCCCATCGTATTGCCCATCAGTTGGTGCAATTGCCTTGTATCATTTCAATGGGTCGTCAATGCATGCATACATGTGTGACCAAGTTGAGGGATTTAACAAGTTTTTCCCTGTAATATGATCTTGATGATTTTGTATCTGATGTGAGTGTACATTGGGATGCATTTGATTACTGGAAATTTTCATAATGAGTACTATGCTTAGAAAATATATTATGAACACAGCAGAATGGTGATCATGTGGTTGTGGAATGGGGGTTATTCAAGGTATATTTTCACATTAAATTCAGTAGCTATATCTATGGTGCTTTTGGGTAGATTTTGGGCTATATCCAGTTTTTTTGGAATGTAAGCATCACAGCATTTAATGATAGATAGAGTCACCCCATTTGATGACTCACAATAGCCACAAATGTATTCACTCTGTAAAGAACAATAAAAAGTTTTATTTATAGAAAAGCACATGTGAGTTGGAAATATGTTGAATATAACCATCTGATTCATTTGCTCATAGCGAATGCTTGTTGTGCTATAAGTATTCCCTGTTTGACATTATCCTCAGCAAGAGAAACAAAGCATGTGAATTTTCTTGCTGTGGTTTCCCTAAAGGAAAACCTCATATTTAATTATACATGATACATGTACTGATATGAACTCACCTTGAATACAGTATATATATTAACTCACCTAAAGGAAAACCTCATACCTGTCCAAACAAAATCTATGGACTTGACTTATTATGTCTCTGCTGCATTTATCACAATTATAGGCAGTATTGTATGCAATCTTTTCTGGTTTGGGTTTTTTTCCTTTTATTTTTAAAACATAGGAAATATATAGTGTGGCTGGACATGGAGTCTGCTTGGATCCACAATATATATTTTTGGATGGAGAAACAACGTTGAATTAACCCAAAGTTGGTTGATTCATGAATGTTGCCCAATAAACGATGGTTGAAAATTGAATGTTGCCCAATAAACGATCGCATGAATTGACTTGCACATGTGAGTTGCTTTTTACTCATGCGATCAGCAGGACCTTCCATCTGATGGTAGTGATGATCTTTGAAAGACTTGCATTTTGTTTTGTTTTGTTTTTGGATGGTTGAAAAAGGTTTCAACCATGTACTTCACAATTGTGAGGATTTGGTACGAAGCCAACAACTTTGAAAAAACAGTCGAAAGCTATAAGAGGTAGGTTTAATATCTAGTAACAACTGGACAGGAGATGGCTTTGTGAAAGGGAGTGAGAACATGGTTTCTATAGTAGTACTTGTGAACAGTTGCATCTGTATGAGTCAAAATAAAATGGTGCTTTCCTCTCACTTCCTGCTGTTAAGTTGCTAGTCATGTTAAAGAACTTTTCTCAGATGTGTTAATGGTTCAAAAGCATATAATGATAAACATAGTAGTACAAGAGTTACATGACAATATATATAAGTATCTGTCATGTGATAATGTAAAAAACCAGTAGTAAATGCAGTTATAATGGATATAACTCTTGACATACGCTGAAAAAAAAGGAATGAATAATATAGTTGAATATGTTGTTCAACTATAAATCATACATGCAAAACATACTTAATTTTGTTGCAATAAGTCTAGGTTGGTCTTGCAACATATTGAAGTATGAATTCTGGTCATTGAAATTTGGTCTTTTGAGTTATTTTGGATACAGTTCCTGAATGTGCAATTGTGCTACACAGTGACCAAAATTAACAACCCGTGACTTATATGTCTTATAAATATATGTAAGACCTGAACTCTTTGAATTTACAGTGGATGAAGCTTCATTTACTGCCATCTCCCCATTTACAAATGTTATTCCTCCTTCAACTGTAGCTAGTTAGGGGAGACTTTGCTCATGGTGCAAGAAAACAGAGCCTCTTGAAGTAATTACGAATTCCAAGCAATTCCTTACCTAAATTACTGATGACATTTACTGGCTTTGATATTTAAAAGCCACCATGAGCTTTTATAAATGCTTACATTTATAGATTTGGCATTAATTCTAGCACTGTAACTATTGAGAATAAAATCCTTATTGTACAACAGAGTTGTTTCTGGTCAGAAATCCGGGGCATTTGAATTTTTGCTCTCATAGTTATTTAATTTTATGTGGGCTTAGTTTTTGTCCTTTCATCCTCTACTTTCCCCCTTTCTATTTTTTATTTTTGGTGGGAGGAAGAGTCTTTATATGATAAATTCACAACCTAATTTATCATGTATTTCAACAAATGCCCTATTATTGGATTGTCACTCCCACGATTACTTTTGCCAACAATATGACAATGTTGACTTATATAATCTGATCCAAAATTGACCCTTAGCTTTTTACAATTAAGAGTTGATAACTTTGATGTTGTGAGATATTATAATCTCACACTACTTCAAAATTCTGTATTGATGTATGTATATTATGTCTAATACTACATGACGTGACTTATTGATGTAGATAATGTCTAGTGATGATTACGATAATCTAAAGCAGAGATTAATTATGAGGTTAATCTCTGACCACTTGATTATTTTCTGTCCAAATTCATAAACTGCTGCTTAGTCACATTTACGGAAATAGATCCCATTATCTAGGCTAATGTTTGAGATAGATCATTTAATTTGTTTCATCTTTGCTTCATCTAGCCGAGCTAAGTGTCTCTAAAACTTTTTCTACCTAGAAAGTTTCTCATAGAGATAAATTACCTCGCTTAATGTAAATATCAGTTTTATCTTTGCATCCAGAATCTTTTAACAGATCTCATTAACAATAACTCCACCCTGATCAGTTTTGACTGGGTTTCCAATAATTATGATCTGATTTGGGTAATAGGGAAATGGGTATGAAATACTAAATATTTCATACCCATATTTATAAATTATATTTCTACGTGAATCCCTAGTGCCACTAATAATGTTTTTGCAATAGAAGAGACAAATTTATAATCAAGGTCTGCAGCTACCCAGCTACTTTCTCCCCGGACCCCTAATGGAAGCACAAATTCCTGCATATGGAATTTTGAGAAAACAACCTAATACAATAGGCTTGTTGGCTGTTAACATATCTTGTAAACCCTAACATACAAAATTCACAATATTGAAATCATGTGTGGCTGCCTACTAAGGTCTGAAAAGTTCTGCTATAGGTCTGAACGATTGAAATGTACGTGAAACTCCCGGAGAAATTTCAGAATATCCTCGCCCACACTAGTTTGGGACCATGTCTACCCATAGGAATGTTATCAAAATATATCACATGTACCAGAGATGAGATACCTAACAACTGGAAACAATTGTATCTAGTAAATCTGATCACAAATCCAATTATTTGTTAACCTTATTTGACTCATATCTAACTCGTTCGCATTGCAACTAAACTGACAAATGTCTTATAATCCTTTATAGATGGACAAAAGTTGGATGAGTTTGACTGATCGAGTTCGATCACCTGCATATGCCGAAGGGGTCAACCAATTTCTCACAACAGCACGAAGCCATGCTGTGGGGCATGACCGTATTCGGTGTCCATGCCGTATATGTTCTAATAATCTCTTCAGGCCTATACCTGAAGTGGAGAGTCATTTGTTCCTCAATGGCATTAATCCAACTTACACCCAATGGATATATCATGGGGAGGAGGAAATAGCCACTCGTTCCAATGAAGAGGATAACCAATTGGATGACAGTGATGACCACGACTACATTGATGACATGGACCATATGCTAGATGACGTATGGGCGGGTGCACTCTTTGATGAGGACCATTCTAGCACTCCACTTCATACTAACCCATCCATACCTGAAGATTTATCACTGTCATCTTTTTCCCAATTATTGGATGATGCCCGACAGCCACTTTATCCCGGCTGTACTAAATTTTCAAAGCTCTCATTTGTTGTCAAGTTGCTACACATTAAAACCATTGGCCATTGGTCAATTAAGTCATTCAACATGCTGCTTACGTTGTTAAGGTCTGCCTTTCCTGATGCATTATTGCCACAATCATATGAGGAGTCAAGGTCACTAGAGCGAGGCTTGGGCTTCAAGTACCAAAAGATACATGCATGCCCCAACGACTGCATATTATTTTGGAAGGACAATGCCGAGAAGAATGAGTGCCCTAGGTGTGGGGCTTCGAGGTGGATTTCAAGTACACATGGGACACGAGTCATCCCTCGAAAGGTTTTGCGTCATTTCCCGTTGACGCCAAGATTGCAGCGGCTATATATGTCTGCACAGATAGCAACTGATATGAGATGGCATAAAGAAAAACGAGTAGCTGATGAATGGAGCTTGAGGCACCCAGCGGACTCTGAGTCCTGGAAGAAGTTAGATACAGACCATAGTTGGTTTGCAGAGGATGCTCGTAATGTTAGGCTAGGATTGGCAAGTGATGGCTTCAACCCGTTCAACAATATGGCGAAACCTTATAGCATCTGGCCTGTCATCCTCGTACCGTATAACTTGCCTCCGTGGTTATGCATAAAAGACCAATTCTTTATGACATCCCTCATAATTCCTGGTCCGAAATCACCAGGGAATGACATTGACGTGTACTTGCAGCCTTTGATCGATGAGTTAGTTGAACTATGGGAACATGGGGTACCTACATATGATGCATCCACATCAGAGACATTCGTGTTGCATGCTGCTTTATTGTGGACAATCAATGACTTTCCAGCATATGGAAATCTGTCTGGTTGGTCAACCAAAGGAAAACTAGCATGTCTGTCATGTAATGCGAGTACAGAGGCAATTTGGTTGAAATATGGCCGAAAGCATAGTTATATGGGACATCGTCGTTTCTTACCACCTGACCATATTTGGAGATCGAAAAAACATTTGTTCAATGGTAAATAAGATCAGAGAGTGGGCCCACCATTTTTAGTCGGCTCAGATATCCTTAGTCAGCTGGAACTGCTCGGTGACATGCCTTTTGGTAAAACTCATAGGAAGAGAAAACGTACTGTTAATGAGTTAAACTGGACAAAGACTAGCATATTCTTCAATTTACCTTATTGGGCAACACTAATTTTACGTCACAATCTAGATGTTATGCACATTGAGAAGAACATCTCCGATAACATCCTCGGAACCTTGATGAACATTGCCGGAAAAACAAAAGATAATGTAAACGCACGGCGTGATCTGGAGATTTTGGGTATCAGAAAAGAATTACATCTTAAGCGTGATGGTGATCGGTTGACTATGCCAAATGCTTTGTACACATTACACGGGGAGGAAAGGCATAAATTTTGTGAGTGGCTATCGGAGGTCAAATTCCCTGATGGGTTTGCTGCCAATATTAACCGATGTGTTTCTGTACGTGATTGCAAAATTTTTGGGTTAAAAACCATGACAATCATGTCTTCTTGCAACGTCTACTTCCTATCGCAGTCGAGGGGTTCTTAAGAAAGGATATTGCCTTGGCTCTGACGGAACTGAGCAGTTTCTTCAAAGAGTTGGTGGCAAGGACACTAGATAAAAACCGTTTATTACAACTGGAAATGGATATTGCAATCATACTTTGCAAATTGGAGATGATATTCCCACCTTCATTTTTTGATGTCATGGTCCACCTCGCTGTCCATTTACCCCGTGAGACCATAATGGGGGGCCCGGTACAATATAGGTGGATGTACCCATTTGAGAGATACCTGGGCAAGTTCAAGCGATATGTTAAGAATAAAGCACGGCCAGAAGGTTCAATAGCCGAAGCCAACATTCACCTCAAATGCTTAACTTTTTGCTCACTGTATCTGGAGGATGTTCAGACGAAGTTCAATCGAACAGACCGTAATATTGATGGTGGAGAAGAGGTGACTACAGATGGATTCTCAATTTTCAACCAAAAAGTTCGTCCCTTGGGTGCAGGATCTAATGTGGCTTTAGATCCTAAACTGCTTCGCTCAGCAAGTTGGTATGTTCTTCACAATTGCACAGAGATTGGGTCCTACCTACAGTATGTATCCATAACTATCCCAATTATCTTGACTTTATTTAACCCAAATGCCAAATCAGGGCTATAAGTACTCCATACTAATAATGGGTTTTTCATGCAGAGAGCATTGTGACATATGTCAGCAATTGAACCCAAATATAGCTGATCGCACGCACCAGCGCGACTTTGAATCATGGTTCAAACAGTGTGTAAGTTCTTACCCAATGCTTATTGAATTGATGACCTCCCTCATTAATATGAACAATATTAATGAAATGTTATTAACTAAGAATGTCTATTAAACATTGCGATAGGTTAAAGGCCAGCGTACCATCAACCCACTTGCTGTGTCTGATGATCTATATGCGTTAGCATGTGGACCTGAGACGTGGGTTTCATCATACTCTGGTTGTATTATCAATGGAAAAAGGTTCCATACGAAGCAGCGTGAAGAACGACGGTGTGCTCAGAATTCGGGTGTCTTCGTAACTGGTGACAATCAGTCTAATAATGTAGACTTCTATGGTATTATCCATGACGTTGTGGAGTTACACTATATGGGATGGCGTCGTGTGTACCTATTCAGATGTTCATGGTTTGACGTTGGTGATCAAAGACGAGGGGTTCGAGTGGATGATCATATGACTAGTGTCAACATGGACAAGACTTGGTATAAGGACGAGCCTTTTGTGTTGGCATGTCAGGCTTCCCAATGTTTCTACATTAAAGATCTAAGGGCCAAAGGTAATTGGTATGTAGTGCAGAAGTTCACCAATAGGAATGTGTACGATATACCACCAGGGCCCACAATCTTAGAAGATATCCATTTGGGCGAGTCAAGTGATGATGGTGCCTATCAAGACAACGAGTCATCATTTGATTATGCACCAGCCCAAACTCCTGACTTCCCTTTGTCAACTCTACTAAGTCGGACTGACATAGCACCTACGCATATTGATGCACGAGAAGTTGTGGGTACGGATAGACATGGCTCAGGAGTTTCAGACTTTATAAACGATATTGATGTTGGATCTGGATCAGAAGTTGGATACGGTGATGGAGAATATTCAGAAGAGGAAGAATTTTCCTCGTCTGAAGACCATGATTCAGAGTAGACTTTGTAAGGGTTGTGAATGTTTGTACGGTAGGTAAATTAATGGCCATGTTATTTTACAATCGTACATGGCCATTAGTTCTTCAAGCTCATTTCATTTGTCATTTTATACATTGTAACATGTTCAATTTCATTACACAACTACAAAATTCATGTTGAACCCCTAATATAGCATCTTCCTGATAAACTTAATTTGAGTTATGTTTATTCATATGTAGGAACTAGAAATGCCATGGAGCTGCCAGCTAGATGTGTCTATTCGTGAAATCATCGGGAATGTGCAATACTTCACATTTGGGTACATTAACTTGTGTTGACTCTATATAATTTCTCACACAAGTAATTTACTTGGGTTTATAGTGCAATAAGCTGCACAGATGTTAAGGCCTTCTGATGTGTTGTGGATGAAGCTTGACAAACCTGGAAATTGACAATTTGGAACCATTTTGTAGCAAGTATTGTGTAAGAACAGCTTCTGTAATTAATATTACGTAATATACTTCCTAACCTTTAGGAAAAATCATTTGGTACCCTCATGCACATTTTGCATGGCTATTGTGTATGAGGAGTGTATCATCATTTTCTCCATTAACTTTGAATTTATGTTATATCTTGTTGTGGGACAACAAGGTTGATTGAAGATGAGAATGTTGGCATATAGCTTGTTATTCATTATGCTGTAAGTTATTATGGTGCAAGCATGTGCATGCAAGGAGCAATTAATTGTAAGCAGAGACAATCCTAAAAAACATGGCACATAATTGTTAAGTTGCTAGTCATTATGTTATAGAGAACTATAGTACTCAACTATTATATATAATTGAGTTGGGATTTAAGTTTCTGTAGGACTGGCAGTTTTTATACTAATGTATAATAGCAGAAATTTAATTATACATATACGTTTGTGGCAGTTTTGTATAAATTCAATCAACCAAAAATCTGGCCATATTTATGTATTGAGTTAAACAAATCATGCCTCTTACCAATTAAATATAAGATTCTTGTCAATATGGTAGTTTTTACTGGCGCTTGAGGATTGAGGAGTTAAGGGTACCTATATGCCATTACAGAGGTTATGGCATATAGGTTCCATTAATTGTCAATGACGGGCAGAGGCCATAGTTAAAAGGTGAAGTAATAACAATACTTCACCATCTAATATTTTGTAATTGTGAAGGGGTTTGAGACAATTTGGGCTGATGTGTTGCCTTGGCTGTGGTGTTTCACAAATTATAAAAAAAAAGACAGGCTAAAAGCGCTGCCTTATAATTTGTTGAGTTATTTTGCTTTGCCACTAAAATAGCATCCAAGTGTCCATAGTGGCTGAGTAAGTGTGGGCTAATGTGGTTAATATGGCTGTGTAGTACAAAAAAGTATACATAATGGCAAATATGTATTAGTGGGAGTGGCTATTAGAGTGTTAAAACATGTTATTATGACAGATGAGCCACAATATCTTGACCAAGTGTCCATTGTTCAATTGACTTAATTTGGGCTGATGTGGAAGGATGGCAGTAAGTGTGTATATGAATCGTAAGCATGACAATTTGAGTGGGAGTGACTGTAAACTATGTGTTAAAGCTTACTTGGCCTGTATTAGTGGAGAGCCACTAATATTGACCAAGTGTTTATAGTTTGACTTAATGCTGGCTGGCTATTATTAAAACTGAAGTAATATTGACCTAAGCCACTAATATTGACCCATGTTTATAATTTGACCTGATGCTTTAGTGTTAGAGTAATAAACTGAGGTAATATTTTGTAGTCACTAATTTTGACTATCTATTAAATAACAAGCGATATTTAATTTGGGTTGATGTAGTTAATTGGCTGTGGTGTAAGTCAATATATTATTAAAACAATATATTGTTATAGTGGCTGGCTGTTAAAAGCTGTGGGAATAATATCAAGCCACTAATATTGACTAACTAAACTCAAGTTTGACTTAGGTTGACCATGTTTTTTTCTCTTGGCTGTGGTGTATCGCTAACTAAAAAAACTGTTCAAAGAGAGTTAGTTAAGGCTGCAATATTGACAGCAGTGCAATATGGCAGATCTTTAGTTGGGTTTTTATTGGCTGTGTGGTGTAGCAGCAGTCACAGTTGGGTTTTAATTGGTTGTGAGGTGTAGCTCTCAAGTGGGGGGAAAAGTACCTTTATGGAGGGAAAAACAAACGTACATGACTTGATGAGGGGCGGGAGATGTACACAGAGATATTTTTTTTTAGGGGCAAAATAGTAAAGTTTTGTCAATCCTGGCAATCTGAAAGCAGGACACAGTTTTTCATGGCCTGTACAGAAGTGTATTCTCGGGACAAACAACCTGGCCGGGTAAGTCATGTTTACAAATGTAGACTTCCTCTTCCCTCTCACCCACTTCCTCCTGATGAAGAACAATGACCATTTTTCACAGATGACTTAACATGCATGCTCTGGTTGACCAGCATCCAGCAGTTGTGACTGGTGACAAAAGTTCACAAAAAGGGGAGACTTTCAGGGACACACATGCCAGAATAAATTTCACCACTTGAGGTAAGTAATTTTTCTTTGTCGTTGGTTGGAGTGCACTGGTGAGGAGAAGCTTTGCTGAGTCTATCTCAGCCTCTCTCTTCAAAGGTATGCAGCTCATCTACCAACTTGTAAACTATAAACTTTTTTATTTTATATTCTGAGTTCACAAGGCACTAGGTTAGTGTAGTCGGGTAAGTCCCTGTTTTGGCAAAATTTATAGGGTGTGAGTAGATGTAGAGAGCCATTATCCACTGGAGTGAAGTAATCAGTTTAAAGGTCTGAAAAGTTTGGATTTAAAGGATGCAACTTCACAGACCATAGTAGAAATGTAAAAAGGTCTACTTTTTGTCATGTGTTAGCTTAAGTACACCCCAACCTATCAATATAGACACAAGAGGATGATGGGTGAAGGGGGACAAAGTTACAACACTTCATTACCTAGTTGGAACCTCACTGGGTACTTTTGCATGAGAGTAATACAAATACATAACTGGCCTATGGGGGCCAAAAGAAACTCGTAGGTTGACAGGCAAGGAAATTAATATGTAGGTTATGGGTGATACAAGTTGGAGTGAAGTGGGCATGAAGTAAGATATACATGGTTAAAGATGCTTTAGTGTACCTTTGGTATTAGGCTAATTACTTTAAATTTCCAACAACTAAATGGCAATAGGCGATGTGTGGAAAATATTGATGTAAAATGTTAATAGTTTCCTGCTTTATATTTATCAATACTCACTAGGCATTTTAACTGACAGATTCACTTGCCAAAAGTGTTTGTGGAGAGGACTCTGTTTCTACATAACATAGCCTGCCAATCTGAATCGCCAGAAGTTTCTTCATGAGGACCAGCAACACAAGAGGTAATGTCTGTCAATAATAAAGCTTATCGCACACTGAAATACTCACTAATTGTTTGCTTTTACACATGTATCTTTGTTATACCTCACTTGGCCTGATTAATAGTTAGCATAATATAGGAGGAACTCTGTCTGTATTGTGTAAAACTTTCTGTAGCTGTTGTGGTAATATGCTACTACTAAGCTGAATGCTGGAGAAGGATCATAATTCAATGTGGGTTTAAATTATAGTGAGGTTTCAATAGTGATGTATTTCTGTTAAAGGCCGTGAGATATTGTACAGTAGGGTTCAAAATCTGATTTTGACCCCTGTTTTGCAAGAAATTATTGCTGACTTCTGGTAAATCTAATACATGACTACCAGAAAAGCTGATGGCACAAAGTGGAAGAGGAAGGGGGAGAGGATGGGGTATTTCTGTACGACGACGGCCTGAACCTTATGCATTTATAGGCCGACCACGTCGACCTCTTATAAATTCACAAACCCCTAGAGACCCTGAGGAGCGAAGTGATGATGACTCTACCGAACCTCCAAGTGATGTGGGTTCTCCACGTCCAATTGCAATGCCGGGACCTGAGAGTCATAGAGACGATATTGGTGAGTATTCAAAAAGTTATTATCTTATTGAACTTGGAATTCATTGAACGAGGATAATTTGTTGGTATAATTGTTTACTTTTTAGCGGAGCCCACCACAATGCCTGTAACAGAGCCGGTCAAACAGAAGAAACCTGGACGGGGGCCTGCGAAGTGTACTGAGTTCGAGAAACTTCGAAAACATGGTAAAATACCTCTTAAAATTAACGATGGAGAGATGGCCCCATGTTGTGAAAATGCCTTTTTGTTTACGACACGAATAACTTGGATATTGAAACATAATGCGAACATGGGTTATGGACGATGGACCGATGTACCCAAGGCCGATAAGGATGAGTTGATTGAGCGAGTCCGAGTAAGCCATTTACAAATTTTTTTTCTCAATCAATTCACCATAGTAATGGCAAACTGAAAATGACATTAACAACTACCATTTGTAGGGTGACTTCGAATTGGATTGGGATCTTTATAATCATCGGATGGCAGTTACAAAAGCATTGCGTAAGCGTTTTAATGCTGTCCACTGTGGGTTGCACAAAAAGTATCTTTCATATGGTAGCCATGAGGAGGCCTTGGCATCCGGGTCAATCTTGGTCGACCCAATAGTATGGGCTAAACTGTGTGATAGGTGGGGAAGTGATTCCTTCAAGGTATGTAAGATAATTAAATTGCATTCCTTCAATTAAGTCTATTAAACGAGTTAGACATAGGATAGGCAGCTCATGAATTAATGTTTACCACCATTTAACTTTCTTGGATTGTTGTATGCAGAAAATATCCAACCAAAATAGAGAGAATCGATTAAAGCGGAACATCAATCATACAGCAGGTAGAAAATCCTTCGTAAGGATTTTGGAGGAAAAGGTATAAGAGTTGTGATCTTTAACAAATATACATATGGGCTGGGTATAGTAACTATAAATCTGAAAATTAGCCATATTCCTCAATGGTAGTCACTTGTTGTGCATAAGCATGAGCTACATTGGATGTGATTGTGTTAGTATATCATGAGCTGAATGCATGGCAATTAGAATGTGTAATTCCTGTTAAGGATATTAGCTAGCCAGTCATGCATGTACAGTAGTGTTGGGCAAAACTAGATCTGATGGCAGATATTGTTAAGGCATCTGTTTTGTTGACATGTTGTTCAATATTAAGTACATGTATGTTATATGGGCCTTAAGTTTAATCATTTTATAGAGCTCGACTCAATTTAGATGAGGTGGTTTCAGCTAGATAATCTAAAGCCATCCAGAGTAATATTTACAAGTTCCAGAATGGTTTTGACTTCAGCCTCATGTTTTATGATGACAGTTATTTAACTTGTGATTGTAATAGCGTCCGCAAGGGGTCAACATGGTGGAGTTTTACAAAGATGTTCGTTGGTCGAAGAAGAGGAATAAATTCGTTACTCCTGAAACAGAAGAGCTCTATGTTAGTCTTTTAATATTTATAGTACAAGGTGAAATCTGGTAAAGCTAGAGCAGAATATGTTGAATATGCTTACTTAACAGATGCCATTTTCCAGCAAGGGATCAATCCCCCATATAACAGACTTGTGTGTATGTGCAGAAAGAGATGGTTGAAAAAATGAATGGTTTGGAAGCTGAAGAACGTACGGAAGAGGCAGCAGCAACTATATTTAGGGAGGTACTCGGGCATAGGGCTGGCTATGCAAGAGGCCTAGGTGAAATGGTCATCCCAGAGTCAACAAGAGAACGTGACCGTCAACGGGATAAAGAATACGCTGCCTTAGTGGAACGACATCAGAAGGACGTTGAGTATCACAAGGCAACTGTAGAGGTTATGAAAGGAGATATGATTAAAATGATGGAGAGGCAACTTGAAACTGACAAAATCTTGAGGTGGTTGTTGGCCGAGCGGCAATCAGCCGGAGAGTCTGAAGGGGAGACTCAGTGACCAAATTTCACAAAAAAAAAAACATATTTTGAGAATTTTTGGGGTTGCAAATTAGTGGGATGGGTTTTGTTAATAGGTGTGGGGGGTAGCAGAATTTTTTGTTGTGGGACCTACCTGAGTAGCAGGTGTGGGTGGCCATTGGGCATATGATATACATTAGTCTATCAGAGAATCTTTTGTATAGTTTAGTAAATTTTTGTGTAAAATCCATGCCCCTCTAAACTGATAGGGGGGTACACTATGCATTATTTTGGTGGTTTGTTTGGGCAGCTCATGCATGTAAGTATCTAATTTTAAAGAGATTCATTTAACTAGTAATGCAAAAGAATCAGACAATTACTGATTAACAATTTCTGATTTTTATCACAGGTGTTGAAGCTTCAGTTGGGGTTGCTTGGTAGAATGGTGGCTGTGTGAACATATAAAAGCTGATCAAATTCTACAAGTACACGGTGATCTGAATATATATGGTTAGACTTGAGGTTGGATGTTAAAGCTGGGAGTTCATAAATAGGTAAANATATGGTTAGACTTGAGGTTGGATGTTAAAGCTGGGAGTTCATAAATAGGTAAACTTATTTCAAACTCTTTTTGGTTAAAAAGGAATAATAAAATAGTTATTGGTGGCTGTTTATAGACATGTAAATGAATTAACCCTATGATTATGGTGGTAGGTAATATTGACAATTATGAGAATTATATATAAGTCAGTATTTGTCAACTTCATGGTAAATGTACGTGTTGTTCTAAGTGCTGGACATGAGAGGGACTGGTTGATTTTCTGATCTTGAGTGATCAACATGTGTACTTCACCAGTGATAGTACAGGAATTAGTTGCTTTATAGTGTGGCTGGGGTTAGGTCAGTTAAACATGGGCTGGGTATAGTAAAAGCAAATGTAAGAAACATGTAATGAGATATTTCATTGAAATGGGTCAAATAATAAACAGTTGGGTGTATCTGGGCCTTGTATAATATTGATGGTTATATTCTATCCATGGTATGTGATTACATTTTGCATGTTAAAATGGATACAAATAAAGTGATATGGTATTTATAGGATATTAGGGAAATGGGTGTGAACTATTCTGTTGATGCTGTAATTCACCCAGTTCGTTGAAGTAAGAAGAGTCTTTGATCAGATGTGGCTGGTTATAAATATGTTTGGATTTGGCTGCATACCTGAAAGAAGGATGGCAGTAAGTTGAGGACCTATTTTATTGAGATGCTGCACTATAGTTTGGTGGAACCTCAGATGATAGAGAGATGCTGAAAGTGGCAACAATTTGGTTCAAGAAATTTGACCCACACCTGCTTCCCCAAGATTAATTTTGTGTTTAAAGATGACCCACCCACAAATTCAGTACATGGCAATGATGTTATATTATTTTCTGTAAGTAATTACTGGAATGTTCAATGATGTTATTTCTGTATTGAATATGACTGGATGACTTTAGCAGTTTAATATAATCTGAATTCTCTCAATATGTACAGCTAGTTATTATCTAAACTTTGCAACCTAATGGGAAAGGATGCAAAGTTCCAAGTATATGGGTGGTTGCTGCCCATGACATGTAACATGTATATATATATATATATATTTGCAAAAATGCAATGTGGGGTATCTTCTTTGTAGACTGAAAGAGCTGAACATGCAGAGCATGTGTTAGAATTTTGTGGCCAGACTTGAATTCCAAGTATTATTGAACTTGTGTAGATAATAACATATGCTGGGAAATTTGAGGGCAGAATGCTGGAGTTGGGAGTTATAGTGACATATAGTTATGCTGGAAAAAATGATTGCAGAATAACGATTTTTGTCATGAGTTAATTAGACTATAAAGGGGATGTCAATGGGTTGATTTGGTTGATCTCCAGGTTAATTTGCATGATGTTTAAGCACTTATATATATAAGTGTAGTTTCATATACTTTTTATGCATGGAGATGTAGTAGTTTCTTCCATTTGATATATTACAGGGAGATGTACGGAAATGTATTAATGGGTTATATATATAACAGTATATATATAGAAATATCTCCCTCTATATGTAACAGCCTTTGATTGCCAGGAAATGATATATAGTAGTTTCTTCCTTTTCATACCTTACAGGGATATGTATAGGCTGATTTAATGGGATTTTTTATAACAGTATATATATATATATATATATGTTCCAGATATATATATCTTTTTATCACAGGTGTTGAAGCTTCAGTTGGGGTTGCTTGGTAGAATGGTGGCTGTGTGAACATATAAAAGCTGATCAAATTCTACAAGTACACGGTGATCTGAATATATATGGTTAGACTTGAGGTTGGATGTTAAAGCTGGGAGTTCATAAATAGGTAAACTTATTTCAAACTCTTTTTGGTTAAAAAGGAATAATAAAATAGTTATTGGTGGCTGTTTATAGACATGTAAATGAATTAACCCTATGATTATGGTGGTAGGTAATATTGACAATTATGAGAATTATATATAAGTCAGTATTTGTCAACTTCATGGTAAATGTACGTGTTGTTCTAAGTGCTGGACATGAGAGGGACTGGTTGATTTTCTGATCTTGAGTGATCAACATGTGTACTTCACCAGTGATAGTACAGGAATTAGTTGCTTTATAGTGTGGCTGGGGTTAGGTCAGTTAAACATGGGCTGGGTATAGTAAAAGCAAATGTAAGAAACATGTAATGAGATTATTTCATTGAAATGGGTCAAATAATAAACAGTTGGGTGTATCTGGGCCTTGTATAATATTGATGGTTATATTCTATCCATGGTATGTGATTACATTTTGCATGTTAAAATGGATACAAATAAAGTGATGATGGTATTTATAGGATATTAGGTGTATGGGTGTGAACTATGTCTGTTGATGCAGTAATTCACCCAGTCGTTGAAGTAAGACAGAGTCTGTTGATCAGATGTGGCTGGTTATAAATATGTTTGGATTTGGCTGCATACCTGAAAGAAGGATGGCAGTAAGTTGAGGACCTATTTTATTGAGATGCTGCACTATAGTTTGGTGGAACCTCAGATGATAGAGAGATGCTGAAAGTGGCAACAATTTGGTTCAAGAAATTTGACCCACACCTGCTTCCCCAAGATTAATTTTGTGTTTAAAGATGACCCACCCACAAATTCAGTACATGGCAATGATGTTATATTATTTTCTGTAAGTAATTACTGGAATGTTCAATGATGTTATTTCTGTATTGAATATGACTGGATGACTTTAGCAGTTTAATATAATCTGAATTCTCTCAATATGTACAGCTAGTTATTATCTAAACTTTGCAACCTAATGGGAAAGGATGCAAAGTTCCAAGTATATGGGTGGTTGCTGCCCATGACATGTAACATGTATATATATATATATATTTGCAAAAATGCAATGTGGGGTATCTTCTTTGTAGACTGAAAGAGCTGAACATGCAGAGCATGTGTTAGAATTTTGTGGCCAGACTTGAATTCCAAGTATTATTGAACTTGTGTAGATAATAACATATGCTGGGAAATTTGA
The DNA here is from genome assembly GCA_011037825.1 of Carya cathayensis. NCBI lineage: Eukaryota > Viridiplantae > Streptophyta > Magnoliopsida > Fagales > Juglandaceae > Carya > Carya cathayensis. Next base: position 63,904 of record QGSO01000255.1, on the reverse strand, counting down.
GGGCAGAATGCTGGAGTTGGGAGTTATAGTGACATATAGTTATGCTGGAAAAAATGATTGCAGAATAACGATTTTTGTCATGAGTTAATTAGACTATAAAGGGGATGTCAATGGGTTGATTTGGTTGATCTCCAGGTTAATTTGCATGATGTTTAAGCACTTATATATATAAGTGTAGTTTCATATACTTTTTATGCATGGAGATGTAGTAGTTTCTTCCATTTGATATATTACAGGGAGATGTACGGAAATGTATTAATGGGTTATATATATAACAGTATATATATAGAAATATCTCCCTCTATATGTAACAGCCTTTGATTGCCAGGAAATGATATATAGTAGTTTCTTCCTTTTCATACCTTACAGGGATATGTATAGGCTGATTTAATGGGATTTTTTATAACAGTATATATATATATCTTTATATATATAAGCATATAAAGATATATATATATATCTCTATCTTAAACTATATGTATTCTGGTTTGTTTCTAATATGGTTGACGTGCTATAAGGCCAGGGGTATCTGGCAAACTCTGTCATTTGAAATATGGATGGTAATTAACAACTATTTTTTTTCCTCAACGAAGTGAAGGGAAATTAATTGGAAGGAAAATCAGGCCGGTGTAAAAGTGTTCCTGATTTACATATTTAATTAGTTGCAAGGAAATTGGCAACCACCATAATTGAACTTAATTATGTATTTGCATCAACATTTAATTGAAGGTAAAATTCACAAATATGCAACACCAAAATGCATGCAAATAAAGTTATATTTGCCTCAAGTTATTGTGGAAGCAAATGTCTATTTGCATTCAAATTCAATTTGTTGCATCGACTTATTATGGATGTAAAATAACAACTTCTAAAAGTCCTCACACCAATTGCATCAAAATATTTGTGAATGCAAATGTCAAGCAAACTTTTTCCAATCGCATCGAGAAATTATGGATGCGAATGCCATTGGATGCTAAACTATTAAACCAATTGCAACCAAAATGAAATTATTTTGTATCGACTTATAGTGGATGCAAATGTCTATTCGCATGAAAAAATTTATTTTTGCATCGACCAATTATGGATGCCAATGGACCAAATCTTTGAACATGTTTTAACCGGTTGCATCCAACTATCCAAGTTTTGCATCGAGTTATTATGGATGCAAATATCCATTCACATCCAAACACATATATAATTGGGATGACTAATTCCAACCAATTTTAGGTTATTTTCAACAGATAAATCTCGATGCAAAAGGTAAGATATTAGCAACCATCTCCCCAAACGGATGCTGAAAGTTAAAAATAACCAATTAACTGCATCCAACTGGCGACGATTAAAAATCAATGAAAAAAGATATTTGCATCGATTTTGCCATGTTTTTGCAACCAAAACTTGTGATGCAAATGGACATATTTGTTGTAGTGTAACTTTTAACAAAACATCTCATCTGAACTGTATAATCAAACGAGACCGTAGTAGTTAATTTATCATCCCAGCCAGATTCTTGATGCATGAACACTTTGATGCTATGCTTAGTTCTACTAATAATTGGTAGTAATTCATTCAGTAAGAAATTTTAAAGATTCATGAAGGGATTCATGATGTATCTCTAAATTAACTAGTGTTTAGCAGCTGATAATTGATATTCCAAACCGAAAAGGCGAAAATTAAATTTCAAACTTGTATGTTTTTTCAATAATCTTAAAAATAATAATTTTTTAGGAGTTTTTAACATTTTGTCAGCAATGAAATTGGAACGACTACTCTCCTTCGTACACTTAACAGCATGCGTGAAAAAGCCACAGATAAAAGTTCCAAAACCCAAATTAATATTTTTTTAGTTCCAGGTTACATACTTTGGCTCTTCTTATTGAATTAAGTTGATATGAGTTGAGATGTTAGAGTACACCTGAGTTCTATAGAGTCCACCTAAAATGAATTTAGATATTAAAATCATGAGTTTATTATAAGTATTTATGGCTACGTAGTTGGAAAAAATTATAGATTTGCATGTAAAGAGATGTTAGTTAAAAAAATATTACAAATTATATGTATAAAAAGATTTTGAATTAAGATGACTTTAATGATTTAAAAATTTAGTATTTAAATGATAAATTTTTCTTATAATTAGATTAAATTGAATTGAGTTAAAAGCCCCAAACGGGGCCTTAACTATTTGGAGTGCAATCATTTCCGTCTTGGCTCCGGATTCCATCCAAAAAGATATAAAATTTTCAAAGACTTTCAGTTGACTCTTGTATATATATTTAACCATTTCAAACATGCAGTTTTTTCGATGACGTAGAGATCCTTTTTTTCTCTTCTTTTTTACATTTAGAGAGGGGAGTTTGAAAACTCCAGTCCTTAATTTTAAAGGCCGAATGTAATACTAATCAAACCACATAACTTTGACGATGTAGAGATTGAGTTGGATCGTAAATTGCTGTCTCGTAATTTTATTTTTAATTGCAAACCAGACTAATCATTAATTCCTTTAAGCAGAGCATTAATTCGTTCGTGATCTTGTAGTACTACTGCATCATTATTGAAGTTAATAATCACTAATCATCCACACCAGTATGTAGATCGATAATAATTCATATTTGGGTCGACGTTCTACGCATGAAATGTTATGATCTTTAAGAAGTATATATGTTCAGAAGAAAAGATTTCAAGAATGATATCTCTTAGAGGTGAGAAACTGAACACCAAATTTATTTCTCTATAGAACAGAATCATGATAACAGATTTGTTTCGCACACCTGATCGGGAAAGCATTTGAAAAGATAAAAAACAAATACTCATGCACATATTATATTGAAATTTCTCCACTGCTAGCTCGCTCATGTCTCTACTTAGAACAAGAACATGTAATCCCTGTCGACGGCGCATAGAATGGATAGGAGGAGTAGGAAGGCGTATAATTATAAGGCCACGCCAGGTATTCTACTTTCGGTTCTTTCTTCTCCTCTTTCTTCTCCTCCGCCACAATAATTATGTCTGCACGTCCCACTTTCTTCCTGAGTAACTTTGCAAGTTTCACTGAATCAATCCTCTCTCCTTTTACTTCTATTTGGTCCTTGTTGTCTCCTTTTAAAGATGCTGACACCACCCCTGAACATCATATATATATATATATATATGTACACCCATCAAGAAAAGAACTGGAAAAATATATTGTAATTTTCAGTGTTAATAAAATTTTAATATGTTATATCGACCCAAAATGTTGTATTTCGTTACCTGAAATGCCGACTGCAATCTTCAAGGCTTTGGAGCGGACTTTTTCTCCATCCAAATCACCAAAAAGGGACTTGTGGCCATCCATGCACACCTTTATCACCACCGTTTGCTGCAAAAAAAAAAGCCAAATCAACTTAATTTCAACCAGCAAAAAGCTATACAGTACTGAATTTGTTTGCTATGCATGATGAATCGATTCCGATACCTTCATGATTGTGATGGTTTTTCAGCTAAGATTGATGATGAGTATTGAGTATAGGACCAGATCAGAGCCTGATCAGTGATTACGTTCTTTTAGGATCAGAGAAAGGTACTGGAGGTAGCTTGGAAGGGGAGAGATCTAGTATTTCTTGTGGTTTTGAGGTACTCGGCTGTTTGAGATATGCCGCCATTTATCTAGGTCTCTTCGGAGACTTAACATGTCCAACGGTCAATACTTTGTCTGCATGCTTTTTGGCGTTTTCTACGATGATACAGTACCTCCGCCCGCGTTCACTCCGAGTCGGAGCTGATCCGGTCATCATCAAAAAATCATCCCCGCGCCAACGCGGAAGACTACTTCAACTTGACTTTAATACAAAAGTGGCTTTATTTAGACGCATAATAAATTAATGTTAATTTTTATTTTTATTATTTTTAGTCACTAGCACATTATATATTATTTTATTAATCGATCTTTAAATAAAAAATTATTTAAAATAAATTACATCAACTAGTGATCTGCTGGACTATTAAAATTTAATATATTATATGAATCCGTATTATTTTGTGGATTTCTTTTCTAGATTCTTTTTATAGATGTAGCACTTCTCTTAAAACTCATTTGGATACTAAAAATATTTTAAAATGAAAATTCTATACACTATACTATCATCTCACTTTTATTCTACTATACAAGATTTGACACATTTATCATTATTAGATAATTATTTATTAGACGATTATTTATCATTCAATGTTAATAAATATGTCACATCTTACACAGTAAGAAGAAAGTAGAACGAGAGTGTAGTGTATAACATTACTCATTTCAAAATATCTATTAATAGTAATAAAATAGTTTGAGTTAAGAGAAATGATATTTGCAGTCGTGGTTGTGCAAGCAGCGTGCAGTCGCTTTGAAAAAAGTAAATTAATATGGGACCCACATGAAAAAAAAAATTATTTTTATAACTTTTTTTTATTCATTCCGTACAACCGTTTACATCCCGCTTGTATGTACCGACTGCATCTAGCACTTCTGTTGAGTTAAATATGTCTTATTGAGTTTTGATAAATGAGAGATAAAAAATTGAATACAAATTTTATAAAGTTAAAATTTGTTTAAATATTATTTTTGTTTTGAAATTTGAAAATGTTATATTGCTTTCTATATTTTATTTAAAAGTTTGAAAAGTTCTAATAATTAGATAAAAAAATTAAACAATTGATATTAAAAAATATTTTATGTTGGATACTTCAAAATGAAATATTTAAAAAATGTCTAAAAATAGCAAATAATATTTACGAATGAGCCTCAGCATGAATAAGAAAATTTTTATAGGTGGAACAAGGAGAGAGAAAGAAGTGAAGGCAAAAAATGGCAACCTTGAAAAGGAAAGACAGATAGGCACAACCCAATGTACGTACACTATGTCTTAGTACGTATATGAGTGTTCTAGGGGTGCTACCAACACTCTATGCAGAGGGATAGTCCCCTTCCTACAGGGGTGGGGATTTCCTCCCCAACACTATAGTTGAAATGGGTTTTGGTCCATTTTGGACCTAGAAATTAGCAAAAAATTAAATTTTAAAAAAATAGAATTTACATAAATAAAAATAATATACAAGATATAAATTTAGAGCAAATGAAACATTGAAATACTATTAAAAACTACTAGTCTATTATCTAATAAATTAATAATAATAACTAAGCTATTACAAAATTTAAGGTTAAACAATTACAAATTACAAACGTAAAAGTGTCCAATAGGCATTATATCAACATTACAAATTACTAAATATATTATATAAGTATAACTTATTCAAATTTCAATATTTTAAGAGTGTTGTTTGACTGTAACATTTGGGACGACTCGAGAGGGTGGTCAATGGTGGAAAGACATGTAATTAGTGTTGCATATTGTGACTGTGAGTGTGACTATGTGAGATCATAAAATCTAAAATAACATTAGCAATTTAATAGGAAACTAAATTAGAATTATAAACAAGAAACAAGAATTAAAATTTCAAAAATATATTAGAAATGAAAAAATTAAAAACTAAAATATGACTAACCATGATGAGAAGGGGATCAAGATGAGACATTGAGAAAAAATCATTTGAATTTTGGTCATTGGGCTTGGAATTAGGATTAACTCATTGAGATTTGAGGCTTGAGCTACACATATTCATATTGTACAAACAATATGTAAATATAAAAATCAATTATGTACAAAAAATGAATAAAGGGACAATACAAATTGTACAAACCTATGGCTATGGCAAATGGCAAATTGGCAATGATGGATCCAATAGCACGAAGTCATATTGCAACAGAAGTAGACGTCATCTGACTCATCTTATGTATTTCTACAAAAATTAATTTAGAAATTAGTATCGATGAAATTAAAATGAATATAAATAAATTAAAATAATAAAATAAAATCAATGATTACCATATCTAGCCGGATCACCTCCCTCCTCTTCGTTGGTCTCTTTAAACTTAAGAACATTTCGGACATGAATTTCCTTTCCCATCATCCAACTTTGCCTGCATATCAATGCTTTCACAGTAGTTTTAGATTGAAACCTAAACTAATTTAGGGTTTCCAATCTGAAAGTTAAACCCTACAAAATCTGAAATCACACATCAAAATTCAAAAAATCAAAATCACACAATCACATCCACAATGAATTCTCCACATCACACAATTCTCAAACACAATCCCATCATCTATCTCCAATTCAATCCCATCCTTCTTCAAATCTCCATTCCAAAACTCAACAAAATTAAAATGAAATCAAAATAATCGGTAGTGACTCAGTGAGGTTCAATTCTAACCTTAAGTGCAGCAAATTAGACAGACGGTGATAGCAACGAGTGACGGCTTCGTTTTGCCATAAACAAGACGATTTCGTTTGACATGGGGGGTTATTAAAAAAGTCCCCATTTGTAGATGTCGTTTCATGTTAGGGGTTTTTTTTTTTTTAATATATATATATAAAGCGGGGTACGAGAGGGTTTTTTTTTTTTTTAATATATATATATATAAAGCGGGGTACGAGAACCTGGAGTGGGGCTGAGCCCCCTCTGTCCCCTACCTCCACTAGAGGCCCCAAATTTGGACAGGGGCGGCCAGAGCATGGGGTGCCGGGCCCCATTGCCCACCCTAGAGTGCTCTATCCCCTACCTCCACTAGAGGCCCCAAATTTGGACAGGGGCGGCCAGAGCATGGGGTGCCGGGACCCATTGCCCACCCTAGAGTGCTCTATTTCCCAATAGAAAATGAATGGTTGGTACTAACAATTTGAATGTTCCTATAGCTTTCAGGCCTCCTTGAGACTAGTCATTTGAGGTTGTCGGATTATTAAATGGTTTTCACAAAGGCCCTCATGAATCTTTGGCCGCATTAGGACAAATCAACACACATGGAGTTGACTCCATTTAATATTAATTTTAAACCATCACGTAGATCAGCAGGAATATTCAAAGTGAATGTACGGAATATTCAAGGTCTCACAACACAACACCTCGAGCAAGGCAAGTTGCAACCTCTATACTTCGTTTAGGATGGTTCTTTATTTCTGATAAAGTTTGTGTAGAACGAAGAATGTGATTGGTCAACAAAAAATAAGAACCTTGAGGCGTAAAGAACTTGTCTCCTCTTTTGGATCCATGAACACGTTGATTATGCTCTGTTTCTGACTCAATAATAATTTTCCACACCTTTTTCTCTGAAGTTGATGGTCGAAATCTTTTTGTAAAGAATTTTCCTTCGGGTTAGGCATGCAAAAACGCGTTGAGTGGAAAATTCCATCAAAATCTTCTCTCTCTAAAAAGGTTTGAAACTTAAATGTGGTGAATGATTTTGCAGTCGTTGTCTTGAGTTTAAAATTTTGTTTTGTTTTGTCTGGGTGCTTGTCACTTTTTGGGATCCATGTTAATAGGAGAATAATGGTCGAAATACTAGAGATGGATCACAGGCCTGAAGTTTTGGAGACTGTGTCAAAAGGTCGTGGATTTCTAGTCAAAACAGAGCAAACCGTCTCTGTTTTATATTATTTTGATAATTATTTCCTGTGTTTTGAGATTGTGTTCTTTCTGGTACTTTTCCTGAACATTGTTTTGGTGCTTCTATTGCTAGGTTGTGCTGGGAATTGGGCTAGGCACAGCAATCTATGCGCATTAGTAGTTGTCCAGTCAATTTTTTTGGTTAAATTTTGGTTAAGAAATTTATTTTTTTGAATTTAACCAGTCACCTTTTAAAAATATAAAAAAACAAACTCTCTAAAATTTATCGTTATTTTATTAAAATATTAATTTTAATATTATTACTTATTTTAATCATAATAGTACTTTAAATATTTATTTATTATTAAAAAAGGGAGACATAAAAGCTACCTAACGCTAACTACTTGGCATGAAGAACAGGTCGTGAGAAACATTCCCAGCATGAAGAACAGGTCGAATACAGAAGTGGCTTTATTTAGACGAATAATAAATTAATGTTAATTTTAATTTTAATTTTAATTATTTTTAGTCACTAACATATTATATATTATTTTATGAATCGATCTTTAAATAAGAAATTATTTAAAATAAAGTACATCAACTAGTGATATGCTAGATTATTAAAATTTAACGTATTACGTAAATTCATATTATTTTATGAATTTATTTTATAGATTCTCTTTATAAATGTAGCACTTCTTTTAGAGTTCATTTGGATACTAAAAATATTTTCAAAAGAAAATTATATACACTATACTATCGTTCCACTTTTATCTTACTATATAAGAAGTGTCACATTTATTACAATTGGATAATCCTTTATTGAATGATTTTTTATCATCTAATAGTGATAAATATGTCACATCTTACATAGTGGGATGAGAGTGTAGTGTATAATATTACTTATTTCAAAATATCTGTTAATAGTATTGAAGATAAACAGAGCAACGTACCTATTGAAGAAAAACAGGGCAAGGTGCCCAACGGCTAGCCAATGTACATACGGAAAGATTGCAAGCAACGGCTACTAACCATAACTATCCACCGCAAGCTCTCAACACCCCCAACGGCTATCTTACACTTATTTTAGGAAATCTTTTATTTTCTTTCCATAGTAGAGAAAAATCCCTTTTTCTATGTAATATTTTCTTGATCCCTTGTATTCAACAACGTATATATAAGAAAGATGATTCTCAATACACTCTCACATTGAGTGAGAATTTTCTCCAAACATCTGAAGTGCAATCTTCATTATGGTATCAAGAGCCTAAGTGAGAGTAAGAGAGTCTTCTCCACCGATGGCCTCCATCTCCCTTTCAGTAAACAACTTTGTTACACTGAAATTAACAGAGGGGAACTACCCCTTATGGAAGGAACAGATTGTGGCCTTGGCTGAAAGCCAAGACCTCCTCCCACATCTCACGGAAGCAAACCCACCCCCTCAACCCGATGAGACCCACGACAAAAAGGTGAGTGAGACTTACCTCCAATGGCGGAAAAATGATCGACTCCTTCATGGGTGGATCCTTGGAACTCTTTCTGAAGAATCTCTCAGCTTGGTGGTCGGCATGGACACGACATATCAAGTGTGGCAATCTCTACAAGCGGCTTACACCCAAAATTCCCAAGAACGGGAATTTCAACTAACCCAGCAGCTATCCTACATACAGAAGGACTCTTCCACTCCATTGGCTGATCATCTTCAAACCTTCAAAGGTATTTGTGATAATCTTGCTGCGATTGACCAACCGGTGAGTGACAAGATGCGGGTGTTTTCTCTTCTCAATAGTCTTGGCCCCAAGTATGAGACATTTACAACCACCATGTTGAAACCTCCGATGCCGACATACGGTGAACTGGTGCCGCTCCTCCAAGGGTTCGAGATGAGAACGCATCTGCATGAACAATTCTCCCCTCAGCCAGTTGCCTTCTATGGCCACAAAGGGTCTCACTCCTTCTCCAAAACACGAGAACGTGGGTTCCAGAAACCTTTTAATTCCAAGGGCCGTGGGTTCCCACCAGCCAACCATGCCCCACAGTCCAATGGCCCTAAAACTCATCCTGGAGGATCAAATAATAATTCTTATAAAGGGACCGGACGTGATTCAACCCGTTCCGAGGTGTGCCAAATTTGCGGCAAACACGGTCATATCGCTTTAAAGTGTTGGGAATGATTCAACCACAGTTTGCAACCTGATGATATACCGCAGGCTTTAGCTGCAATGACCCTCAATGACCCATCCAACGATGCTGAATGGACTGCCGATACGGGTGCTTCTGCTCATATGACATGTAACTCAGGTATGCTTAATAATCTTCATCGCTACCTTGGACATGATGCAGTAATTATTGGTGATGGTAGTCTTCATGAAATTACTCATATTGGTGATACTTTTATTGGCAATGGTGATTCTCGTATTATGTTCAAAGATGTTTTACTTGTCCTGGATTTAGCAAAAAATCTTTTGTCTATTAGTCAATTAACATCAGATTATCCTTATTCCTGTGAATTTTATGGTCTTGGTTTCTCTATTAAGGAACGAGCAACCAACCGCACATTGCTGACGTGCCATTGGAAGGGTAATCTCTACATCTTGACCCCACCTACTACAGCACACTTCTCCACTCGTTTTTGATCGGTTCCCGAAGAAGTGTGGCATCAACGGCTGGGACATCCCCAAGCCTCTACTCTTCATTTTTTACGCACTAAAGGATTTATTAATATTTTAGGTAAAAATAAAGGTACCTCTCTATGCGAGAGTTGCCAATTGGGAAAAATGAGTAAACTTCCTTTTTTACCTTCTACTAGTACTACACATGGTATTTTTGATAAACTTTATTGTGACTTATGGGGTCTCGCGCCCGTCTTATCTGTTGGTAAATTTCAGTTTTATGTTTATATTGTTGATGCTTTTTCTAAATATATGTGGTTTATCCCTTTGAGAAAAAAATTTGATTTTTTTAATGCATTCTTACTCTTTGAAAAATTTGTTGATCGTCAATTTAATAAAAAAATTAAAAATTTTCAAACTGATGGTGGTGGTGAATTCGCCGGTAATGATTTTAATTTACATCTTCAAAGACAAGGTATTCTTCATCATTACTCTTGCCCACATACACCTGAACAAAATGGTTCCGTTGAACGATGTCATCGTACAATCCGTGAATTAGGTATGACTATGCTCTTTCATAGTGGCGTACCCAAACGTTTTTGGGTTGAAGCCTTTTCTACAGCTGTTTTCTTAATTAATCGACTCCCCTCCGTGTCCATCACTTTTCAATCTCCCTTTTACTTACTTTATGGGAGTTATCCCGACTATACTTCATTACGAGTTTTTGGCTCAAAATGTTACCCCTACACTTGGGATTCGAAACAAAATAAATTTGATCCAAAAACAATCCCATGCATTTTTTTAGGTTATAGTGATAAACACCAAGGTTATAAATGTTACCATCCACCCTCTCGCAAGACTTTCATTTCTCGCAATGTTGTTTTTTATGAAACAAGCTTTCCTTTCAAACAACTCGGTAATCTTCATTTACCTTTTTCTGATACTCAAGTTTATCAACTTTTGTTGACTGGCGCTTCCCTATAACTAATGCTGATGACATTCCTAGTGCAACTTCTATGCAGGTTCCCCCTATCCCGATTCCCTTAACACCTCACGCGATTAGTTCTCTCCCTCCCCTCATGACAACACCCACTAATGATGTGTCCCCCCCATTAGATGACTCCCCTCTCCCTTCCTCGCCCACTCCACCATCTACACCTCCCTCCACTTGGGCCACTACAAATCACCCCATGGTCACTCGTGCAAAAGATAGGATCCGGAAACCTAATCCTAAATATGCCAATATTCATACTCTTCTCGGCCTACCCAAAGAACCTAAAACAGTCCGCTCCGCCCTACATCATGCCGAGTGGTCTCAAGCGATGTGTGATGAATTACACGCTCTTCATGCAAACAACACATGGACTCTTGTTCCCGAACCCCTGATATGCAGGTCATTGGATGCAAATGGGTCTTCAAAACTAAACTCACGTCAGACGGCACTCTTAACCGTTTAAAAGCACGTCTTGTCGCTAAAGGTTTTCATCAAATCAATGGTGTCGACTACAATGAGACGTTCTCACCTGGCACCATATGAATTGTCATCAGCTTAGCCATTGTCATTCAATGGGATCTTCGCCAACTTGATGTAAAAAATGCATTCCTCCATGGTGATCTCAAGGAGTCAGTCTTTATGGAACAACCTCCAGGTTTTATCGATCCCACTCTTTCTTCCTATGTTTGCAAATTAAATAAAGCCCTTTATGGTTTAAAACAAACTTCTCGTGCATGGTTTGATAAATTTAGTACATTTCTTATTTCTTATGGATTTACGTGTAGTACGGCAGATCCCTCTCTTTTTATATGTAATTGCTCTCGTGGTATTCTTGTTTTACTATTATACGTTGATGATATTCTCTTAACTGGTTCTAATCATGATCTTTTACATGATTTTACATGCACTGTTGGTAGCCAATTTGCTATGAAAGATCTTGGTCCATTGCATTATTTTTTAGGCATACAGATTACCCGTTCTTCTGCTGGGCTCACTCTTTCTCAAACCAAATACGCTCTTGAAATTCTCAAACGAGCACAAATGCAAGATAGCAAGCCCATGAGCACACCTATGATGGCCCACACTAAAGGCCTTACTAGCGATACCCTGTTTCCCGACCCTTCCCATTACCGTAGTATTGTTGGTGCCCTTCAATACCTCACTCTTACACGACCTGACCTAGCCTATAGTGTTAATTTCGTTTCACAATTTATGCATGCACCAACCATTTCACACTATAAAATGGTAAAACGTATTCTTCGCAATTTACAAGGCACTTTTAAACTTGGCCTTCATTTCAGTTCCCACTCTACACTTGATCTTTATGCTTTTTCCGATGCAGATTGGACTGGTTGTTCTCATACCCGACGCTCTACAACTGGATATTGTATTTTTCTAGGTGGGCATTGTATCTCATGGTCTACTAAGAAGCAACATACTGTGTCTCGTTCCAACACTGAAGCTGAATATCGTGCCATGGCCCATACCACCGCCGAGCTTACATGGATTTCCTTTATTTTGTGGGATCTCGGTGTTCATCTCCCTTCTCCACCACTTTTATTTTGTGACAATCTCAGTGCTCTTTACATGACCGTCAATCCCGTTTTTCATGCTCGTAGTAAACATATCGAGATTGACTATCATTATGTACGTGAGCGTGTTGCTCTTGGGCTACTTCAAACTCGACACATTCCTGCCGCTTTACAACTAGCTGATGTTTTCACCAAGCCTCTTGGACGACCTGCTCTTCAATTGTTGCGATCCAAACTTGGCCTTCTCTCTCGACAAAGTTTGCGAGGGCACATTGAAGATAAACAGAGCAACGTACCTATTGAAGAAAAACAGGGCAAGGTGCCCAACGGCTAGCCAATGTACATATGGAAAGATTGCAAGCAACGGCTACTAACCATAACTATCCACCGCAAGCTCTCAACACCCCCAATGGCTATCTTACACTTATTTTAGGAAATCTTTTATTTTCTTTCCATAGTAGAGAAAAATCTCTTTTTCTATGTAATATTTTCTTGATCCCTTGTATTCGACAACGTATATATAAGAAAGATGACTCTCAATACACTCTCACGTTGAGTGAGAATTTTCTCCAAACATCTGAAGTGCAATCTTCTTTATGGTACATTGGCTAGCCGTTGGGCACCTTGCCCTGTTTTTCTTCAATAGGTACGTTGCTCTGTTTATCTTCAATAAATAGTAATGAAAATATTTAGAATTGTGGTCTGCTTAATGGTTACTCACTATTTATCGTTATTAATTCCGTGTCGGTGTTAGCTTTATAATGCTAACGAAAAATTAAACATGGTGCTGAGATTACAAGCAGCTCTGCAGTTTATGTACATCGAAAGGTACAACATGAACATCAGGATTTACAAAACCCTATAAAAATTGGTTGGTGTCATTCATCTTGGATTAACTACATGTTGGTACTGGGATAGATTTCCAAGCTTATACTGGGTTTGCACACCTTTGTCCTAAAAAGGCTGTTTCTGCAGTACGCAACCCCCTTCTTTGAAAGCTTCATTGGCATGATCTAACTTCACTTTGGATTCCATCTGACTAGGTACTTACGTTTAGAAGTTCCATAGGTGCTTATATTTTCATGCTCTTTGAATAATTTGCACAGATGCCTATGTTTTCCTGCCTATTTTAGACAAACGTTATATCTTATAATTTTATTGGTTGCCTTTGCAAGATGAAATCTCAAGTGAAGCATGTTGTGATGGTGAAAGTTATGGGACGAACTGGATCCAGAGGTCAGGTGACTCAGGTGAGAGTCAAGCTTCTGGATGACCAGAACCGGTTCATTATGAGGAATGTCAAGGGACCAGTGAGGGAAGGCGACATCCTTACCTTACTCGAGTCTGAAAGAGAAGCGAGAAGATTGCGATGATGGGCGGCGCATTGGTTCACCACCTCAATGTTACTGCTTTCTTCTAGTAGTTAGTAAATGGTACTTATTTGCATCGGTGTGGTTGAATTTTGATATGGATGTTGAAATTTTCTTTGTTGGAAACACTTGGTTTGATTTTGCACTTGGAATCTAGTACTCTTTTGAATTTTAACTTGGGTATAACTTTGATATTTGTTGTTGAACTCCATTGAAATTTAAAGCATCTCGTGTTCCTCGTCTCGACTCCTGAACTCTACTCCTTTGGATGGTAAGTTGTAGATTGGGTGTTATATTGTGATGCCACCCTTTGTGACGGGTTGAGATTTGTGCAACAAAATCCTTACTTGAGAAGATTTGTCCCGTTCTTTTAAACCATGTCTCTGTTGTTGTCGGATTGAATGTGCATTGACCCGGCCGGTAAATCATCTATGAATTGTTAATATAATGTGCATGGGTTCATATGGCTTGTGCATAGATTACGAGGGTTTGGATTGCGAAACAGTAACCTCATCTCATCTCATGATCATTACTACTTTTTAAATTTCGATTCAAAATATAATAAATAATTCAATATTTTTAATTTTCAATTCAATTTTTTCAAGTCTAAAAATAATAATAATATTAAAAAATAATATTCTAATAATATTATATTCCACTTTCATTTAAAATCATCTCATTTCACTATTCAAACATTCTCCAAATCTCAGCCTGACTTGTTTTTGGGAAACGTTAATGAGCAAATTCTATTTGAGTTATTTTATCTTTAAGTCATAAAGTTTGATAAATAATATTTAAATTTAAAATTTAATTTTTAAATTAAAATATATTATTTAAGAAATTTATTGTATACCGCATGTGTTAGAAAAAATTACAGCGGAAAGTACCTCAGGCTCAGCTTAAAGAAATGCTCAACAAGTTTCTCCAGCGCGACAAAAAACAAGCGTTTTCTCTTAGTGGTAAAGTGTACTACGTAGTTAAAAAACTAGAGTAACACTTAACAAATCCACAGCCTAAATACTATATTAAGAGGGAACAAAAGAGAGAGAGCTTTTTACTTTTTTCAGATGATTACCGAGAATCAAAAGAGGGGGGCTTTATATAGCCCCCCTACACGGCTGGCCTTAAAGGCCAGCCTTAATCTGCCATTAATTTGGCAGAAGCAAATAACGCATGGCTTAAAGCCATGCGTTAGGCAGAGTGAAGGAGGGGTCTGCCCCACGTGGACGCCCCTCCAATTAACATCTCCCACTCGCACACAGTGGGCATGACCCCAGGTCAACATCTTTCTAATGTTCTCAATCTTATTCATACAAGTAAATAGGCCGTGCGACCACCAAGCATATCTATAGAAAGGTGGGAGTACATACACTAAATCTCTCCCAGAGAAAACTAGCATAGTAACATCCCTAAAGTGTCTGGTTATGTCCTAGACTCATTCGATTGCATCAAATCAAGTATTTTCGAAACCCTCTTGAGTTCAGAAAACTCAGAACAATGCTTGACTACCTCCAAATCATTTCAATATGTTCACAACCTTAGTCGCTACCAGTCTGTAGCGTCATAGTTTGACGTCAGCAAACACTATCGAAGATGCGATATCGAAGAATCTTCCCTTTGCACTCATATCATTCAACTTTGGTCGAACCGCTTTCCCAACAATGCCTCTTTAAACCGTATTAATCATGACCATAGACAACATGCCAAAGTAGCAGACATCACAACCTCCATCTCGTGACATAGTCAAAAGTAAAGGACACTTAAAAAAAATGAGACTCACACAGTGATAAAGAGGGGAACCATTTACTCACTTACTCATTTGGTCGAATAAGCACATGTAGTATGAAACACATGCTACGGTGGATTTCTCTTTCTTAAAGAGCATATGTCTATATCAACACCGTACAGATCTTAGTCTAGCCGCTCCTTAAGTGTCTAACCCGAGTTCCTCTATTTGCTCGCCTCCAAGGCGTCAAAGAGGATCTCACATCTGGCTAACCACAGGCTACATAGGTTGTGGGGTAACCCATGCATAGTCCTCTCATTGGACCTGATCTTAGCTCCCACCAAAACCGACATATCTTTGTGTCAACTAACTTATCCATTTGGACAAGTATCTTAGAACACAATGTCTCATCTCTACTCGCTTCTCAAGCGCTATAGGCGATCGCTCGTGTGAGTGAGCCGATCTAAGCCTGTTGACATATCTTGTGTGTGAATTAGAAAGACAATACGATAAAGACAATAACTGAATCATATTGTATTAATATCCCAATGGAAAGGTTACATCATAATGTCACAAAAAATATTTACAGTCTACGCAGTCCTAGATTCCTAACATGAGCCTCAAAGACATCTTTTGCTATGGGCTTCGTTAAGGGATCAGCAACCATGCGACTTGTAGAGAGGTGTTTCAGAACCACTTCCTTTTGCGCTACCATTTCTCTGATGTAGTGATATCTGATATCTATGTGTTCGGTTCTTCCATGGTACTTAGAGTCCTTAGCATATGCAAAAGCAGCCGTGCTATCGCAGAATATTGTCACCGGATCTGAAGTATCCATGCCAATATCTAAATGCTTGAGGAACCTTCATAACCAAACAGCTTCTTGAACTGCTGCAGAACAAGCTATGTATTCTGCCTCCATGGTGGATAAAGCTATACAAAGTTGTTTCTTGCTGCTCCATGTAATGGCGCCATTGTTGAGCAGAAAGACATACCCTGTAACAGCCCGCTAAACTTTAGTCTTATCTCCTCACCCTTCTCTTTCTTTTTCGCACATATTGACAGCATGACAATCAGTTTTGGATTCTTTCCCGACAGCAATCACTATCTCTCTCGTCTCTACCCTCACCCGAAATCATGTGCATAATTTATCTTTTCTCGTAAAACACGTAATTTGTTCTTCACCGACAATTGTAAAATCATGAAAAGAATTATCCTAAGCGTTGTACCTCGATGGCGTATTCCGGATCTTATCCACCGAATTTCAAAGTATTAGATAAACTTTTTTTTTTTAAAGTAGCACAATTATAATAATTTAATGAGCTCTGAAAATATTATAATTGTGGATAATTACTTAGATTAAATATTTTAGTTGTTTTAAGATATTAAGAGGTTTATTTTTACGTTGAAAACTCTTATCTAAATTAAATGGTTTTATCCTCTTTGAGTGATTAAAGATACTTTATCATTTTAATAATGATGAAGAAATATTATTTTATAAACTTTAGTTTATAAAATAATATTCTATCTTAATTCCTCTCAGTGTTGTAATTAAGTGTTTTATTAATTTAAATGATTTTATCTTCTTCGATTAATTAACGGTACTTTATCATTTTAAATAATGATGAGAAAATATTATTTTATAAACTTTAAAATGATATTCTACCTTAATTACTCGTAGTGTTTTATTTAAGTGTTTTATTTAAAATAAAACACTTACGCTTTTTCAAATCAGTGTTTTAACTCATCGTTGGTTTATTTGAGGATCCCGAAACGTAGGATTGAAGTTAATTACCTAGGCCCCTACCATTTTCCCTTCACTTTTTCCTTTTTCCTTTTTCTTCTCTCTCTTTCATCTCTTTCTCTCTCTCCCCATGCTCTTCCCTTCCCCATTTCTCCTTACCGTCGCCGCCCCTTTGACCGCCCGTTTCTCCGCCGTCCGGTGGAGGTGTCGTACACCACCCCCGCCATTCTCTTCCCATCCCACCAAAGTTCATCCCCACCAATTTTCAGAGCCATCGGACCAGCCGTTAGCCGCCACAAGCCCCCGGAAGTTGCTGCCCCTGCCCTGTTTTCTCCCCTGTTGCCGATTTCTTTCTCCGCCCAGAACCGCCGCTCGCCGGCGGCGTGGCCTACACCACCCACCCAGATTTCTTCCCTCTCACCGGTGAACATCCCCACCAAGTTTCACCTCCATCCGAGCCACCGTTAGCCACCACTCTCGCCTCCAAACAAATGGGTCTTTAAAGCTTTTTCACCATTTTGGACCACCATACACGGCCAAATCAGCCACCAAGCACCACCATTGGATTCACCACATCAAGGGCTTCCTCCCCATGTCTTTCTTTTTCCCTAACTCTCACTCTTTCTCATATGGGTTTCTCAAAACACCCGTTCGGTTGCACCACCGTGCGCCGCCGTACACGGCCACCCGTGGTGTTTCACCACCACCATCTTGTTCCTCTCATCC
This sequence comes from Carya cathayensis, assembly GCA_011037825.1. Classification (NCBI taxonomy): domain Eukaryota; kingdom Viridiplantae; phylum Streptophyta; class Magnoliopsida; order Fagales; family Juglandaceae; genus Carya; species Carya cathayensis. Next base: position 45,738 of record QGSO01000255.1, on the reverse strand, counting down.
TCATGAAACTCTCCAAGAAATTTCATGGCCAACGGAGCTTTGTAGAGCTCTCACTCTCTCTCACTCTCCAAGGCCGAAAATGGCTTCAAACGGCCGATCCGCCGCCGTCAGCCACCGTCCGACCACCACCTCGCCACCACAGCTCCACCACATGTTCATCTACCTTTCCCTAGCTTGCCATGAAGTTCTATGGCATTTCGCTACCTCGCGTCTCCTCCCACCGTTCGGTTTTACTGTTCACGGCGTGATGCCGCCGTGCTCCGCCACCTTTGACCATCACAAGGCGACCATGAGCCTTCCAAGGCCACGCTTAGCTTTTCTCAGCCCCAAACTACCACTTTATGTGGTGGACAGCCACCGTACGCGGTGTTACCGCCACGTACGCTCCTCCGACGCATGTTCGTGACGAGCAGCGAGCGACGCACGGGTTATCCCGTCGATGGTATAACCCTCTATCTTTAGTTATTTATGTTTAACATAGTTGATTTGGTTGGCTGTAGACTGTGTAGTTAGTGTTTGTGGAGTTCGCTGCGTAGTTGTGAAACGAAGTGTGGTTGTGAAGTGTTGGGCTTGATTTTGTAGTTTTGTGGACTGTGCTGTGAAGTATGGGCGTGAGATGGATGCCGTAGTTGTGATACGGCGTGTAGTGTGAGGAGAGTACGCGTGTAGCGTATTCTGTGTAATGCAGCGACGCGCCGCGCGACGTGCGCTGTAGTGATGTGTGGCGTAGAAGGAAGGGAGTACGCATGTAGTGTACTCCATGTTGTATGGCGATGCATCGTGTGATGTGCATCTTGATGATGAGTGTTGTAGCGAAGGAAGTACGCGTAGCGCTTACTCCGTGTCGCGTAGCGATGCACCGTGAGGCGTGTATCGTAGTGATGTGTGTTGTAGTGTGGATGGAAGAGAGTTCACGTGAGTGTACTCTGTACTAAGTCGTGCAACACCGGATGGCGTGTCACGAAGGGTTGGATGGCGTAACAGAGAAGTGTAGAGCGTATGGTGTAGTGTTGGGAAACTGTATGACAGTGTCCCGAAGCAGTGATGATATGGATTATAGTCCGGGGTGACGGGTGTCATCTTGTGGTTGACTATGGCTAAGAGTATATGGATTGAGAAAGGAGTTGTTTGTTTGGTTGTTATTGATAATTTTTAATGAACTTGATTTAGTGCAAAGGCTTTCTGAAGTCAAATTATCTCTTCCGAGTATAGTGAAACCTCAAGTTGCCCGTGGTGTTGCAAGTGCTCATAATATGGCAATTAAATTCAGAATTGAAAATCTTAAGGACTTGAGTGTTCCTCTTCCAGCTGTTGTGCAGTTCCTCGTGTTTCGCGCTCTATTCTCATAGAACGCGACGATCGAGGTAAGTTAGCCTCTAACTTACTATCAGTTTATTGTGTATGTGTGATGGGTAAGGGAACTACAATTTATGTATGTATGTTATCGTATATGCCATGTCATGCTATGTCATTACATGTTTATCTGTTACGTATGATTTAATCTCTCATGAATATTTATTTGTTACACAATCTTTTCTGTCATACAATGCTGTATGTTATAAGTATACCATATTAAGTATGCCATATGATACATGTATGCCATGAAATGTTTATGATTAAATCATATTGTGCCATTTACAAGTATACGCCATGTTAGAAAAGTATATGATATTAAATAATATCTCATGCATTAAGAAAGATAAGACATGTTATGTTACTTATAATACGTGGGGCCACAACAACTGTGGAGTACGTATTATATTTTATGTTACTTATAATACGTGGGGCCACTAACAACTGTGGAGTACGTATTATATTTTATGTTACTTATAATGCGTGGGGCCACAACAACTGTGGAGTACGTATTATATTTTATGTTACTTATAATGCATGGGGCCACAACAACTGTGGAGTACGTATTATATTTTATGTTACTTATAATGCGTGGGGCCACAACAACTGTGGAGTACGTATTATATTTTATGTTACTTGAATACGTGGGGCCACAACAACTGTGGAGTACGTATTAACGCACGTTATTAATCAAGACAATTGAATAATATTCCAAGTTTATGTTAAGTCCAGTTTCAGATCAAATACATGATAAGTCAAGTTGCAGATCAAGTTCATGTTATGTTATGCTCACATACATGTTATGTTCATGTTCATGTTATGTTCCAAGTTCACGTTCATATTATGTTATGTTCACGTTCACATTATGTCTCAAGTTCACGTTTATGTCATGTTATGTTCAAGTTTATGTTATTTTCAAGTTCTTATTTATGTTATGCATGTTTACGTTCATGCTATATTTCAAGTCCATGTTATGTTTCACGTTCATGTTATGTTGTTTGTTCATGTTATGTTTTAAGCTTAAGTTCATGCCATGTTAAGTCAAGTTCAGTTCACGTTTAAGTTCTGGTTATGTCATGCTATATGTCAAGTTATGCTATGCTTATGTACGACTATACTTATGCATTTATGCTTTTACTGCCATGCATGCATCTTTAACCTGTGTGTGAGTTTTATGTTAACTTACTGAGATTTGTAATCAAATCTCACTGTGGTAGTCCCAACTACCATTCCCCCCGAATGGTAGATCTTGTTACAGGACCCGAAGAAGAATTGGAATCTGACCAACTGAACACGGTCGACTAGGCCACGGTGCGATGTTGATGATGGCATAGTATTTAACTTAGGTTGCTACTTGTACTTTTGGAGTTGTATCTCAAGTATTCTTTTGATCACAACCATTTTGGACTAGTGTGGTGATCACGGCTTTTTAGTATGCCTTTATGTATGAAATATGTTTCAAGTATTTGGGATAATTTTTAGTTTGGTGCATAGTATTGCTAAAGAAAAAAATTATCCGCTGCGAATATTGCATAATGCTAGATGCATGTTAGGAACATTGCATCTTATATGTCATGAACGGGGGCAGGTAACCTTGTGTTGCATGTCTCGACGCTTCAAATGTTCGTTCAATCACAAGCGGAATTTGGGGGCGTCAACATACCCAGTGGTTGATTTACGCTCATCTAGGTCACTGCCCCAGTCGGCATCGCTGTAACCTCTTAGCTGCAAATTTGAACCTTGATAGCACAGCACATAGTCTGCAGTTCCCTTCAGATATCGCATAATCCTCTTGACTGCTTTCCAGTGAGCCAGTCCGGGGTTAGATTGGAATCTACTTACTAAGCCAACTGCATAGCATATGTCAGGCCGAGTACACATCATTGCGTACATCAGACTACCCACAGCATTAGCATAAGGGACACGGGCCATCTTTTCCTTTTCTCTTTGAGTCTTAGGACACAACTCTTTAGATAAGTTCTCGCTTTTTGTACAGGGGTGTCAATGGGTTTACATTCACTCATTAGGAAGCGTTCGAGAACTTTCTTTATGTAAGTCTGTTGGGACAAACACAATATTCTCTTTGAGCGATCTCTGTAGATCTTAACTCCCAGAATGTATTCTGCCTCACCCATATCCTTCATCTCAAAATTGAAGGATAACCACTCTTTTGTGGCGACTATCAACCCTTTATCATTTCCAGCTAGTAGTATGTCGTCAACATATAATGACAACATAATGAAACTCTTCTTGGATCTTTTGACATAGACACAATGGTCCTCTGTGATCATCGTAAACCCATTCGAAAGAACGGCTCGATGGAATCTGAGGTACCATTGCCTAGATGATTGTTTTAGGCCATATATAGATCGTTTGAGCTTGCACACTTTGCGCTCTTGACCTTTGACCACAAAACCCGTTGGTTGATCCATATAGATCTCCTCATCTAGTTCTCCATTGAGAAATGCTGTCTTAACATCCATTTGGTAGAGTTCCAAATCCATGTTTCTACTATAGTTAGAATCAGGCGAATTGAAGCAAACCTCACCACTGGTGAAAAAGTTTCCTCATAGTCTATACCCTCCTGTTGGGTATATCCTTTCGCCACTAAGCGAGCTTTGTACTTATCTATCGATCCATCCGACTTGCGTTTGACTTTAAGAACCCATTTGTTCCCAATAGTCTTACGCCCTGTCGGTAGATCAACCAATCCCAGACCTGGTTAGTTTTCATAGACTCAATTTCATCATTAAGAGCTTTCATCCACTCATCTTTAGTAGAAGATGAGAGAGCCTCATGAATTGTCCTAGGCTCATCATCATCATGCGGAGCTACCATAAAAGCTTCCCCTTCAATCTCAAAACGACGACGGGGAATACTTTCACGTGTGCTTCTACGGGCTGAGGTTGTTGTGATTGATTGACAAGTGGTGTGCTCCCACTCGGATTTAAGTCCTTATTTGTAGGAGCTTGAAGAATTTCTTCCTCATTCTCAACTAAATTCCTTGGAGCACTTTCCTCTTGTTCCATAATCTCATGAAGTTCTAAACTCCTATCAACCTCACCTCTACTTGGAAATTCATTTTCAATGAAGTCCACATCTCGTGATTCAATTTCAGTTACACTTCCATCAGTTTGTTCACCTATTAACACATACCCTTTAGAGTGTTCTGAGTACCTTATAAAGATACACTTCTTCCCTCTAGGGCCTAATTTCTCATACTTATGAGAAAGATCATGAACAAAACCCGTTGAACCCCATGGCCGCAAGTTACTTAAATTGGGTTTCTCGCCGGTCCATAGTTCATATGGGGTGGAAGTTACTGATTTGGAGGGCACTCGGTTAAGAATGTAGGCAGCAGTCAAAAGTGCATCCCCCCAAAAAGAAATTGATAGGTTTGCTTACGCCATCATTGACCTAACCATCTCAAGCAGTGTTCGATTTCTCCTTTCCGCCACGCCATTTTGTTGCGGCGTACTTGGCATCGTTAACTGTCTTTTGATTCCTTTTTCATCACAGAGTTTTTTAAATTGCTCAGAGAGATATTCTCGTCCTCGGTCAGTTCTTAGAGTTTTTAAACTCTTGTCTAACTGATTCTCAACCATTCTTAGATATCGTCTAAAGCATTCCAATACTTCAGACTTATGGGAGATTAAGTAGACATGACCGTAACGTGAAAAATCATCTATAAAAGTGATGAATTAGACACCTCCGTGTCTTGCTCTCACACTCATTGGACCACAGATGTCTGAGTGAACTAATTGCAGTGGAAAAGATGCCCTAGTGGTTTTTCCAAACGGTTTTCTCTTAGCTTTTCCCATTAGACAATGTTCACATGTGGGCAAGATGACCCTAGCGAGATTGCCTATCAGGCCTTCTCTAGCTAACCGAATCATTCTATCTTGTCCTTTATGGCCAAGCCTAGCATGCCATGTATGTAAATCCAAATTATCAACAGATGAAGAAAGAAAAACAATAGATTCATTTATATTAGAATAAACCAAATCCAATATCATAAAACCGTCTTGTAGAAAAGTTTTGCCATAAAACACATGGCCCAAATAAAAGGAAACATAATTGTTTTCAAAAACAATCCGAAAGCCAAGTTTTAATAGAGTAACAACTGAAAGTAAGTTTCGTCGGATCTCGGGAGCGTATAGCACATTGTGGAGGAAAAGAGTGCGGCCACCCTGCAAGTCCAGCTTGTAGGTACCAAGTCCCAGTACCTCCACGCTAGCTCCATTCCCCACCTTGATATCACGACTCCCAGTTGGAATCCAGCGATACTCCACAAATCCGACTCTATCTCGGGCTATGTGCTCGGTCGCTCCTGAATCAACAGTCCACAAAGGATAGGAGTGAGCAACCATCACATGGCTAGTTACAAAAACAATACGAGAAAAGTCAGAGTGTACCTTCTTCGGCTCAGTGCAGTCACAAGCGAAGTGGCCAGTCTTTCCACAGTTGAAGCACTCTAATTTTGACTTGTTCTTCCCGCGCTTGCCCCTCTTGGTGCGCTGAGAAGTTTCTGACACTTTTTTAATTTGTCCAGCAGCTACTCCAATCTTGGACTTCTTGCGCTTAGGCCTTGATGCCTTGCGCGAACCAGCATTAGCCACATAGGCTGTATGATTGGGCTTAGCAGCCTCTAGGCGCTCAGCCTCCAATTCCAAGTGACGCGAGACATCATCAAAGTCTTTGATGTTCTCGTTATGCATCAGGTTCTGGCTCATATTCTCCCAAGAATTTGGTAGTGACCTTATCACTGCCTGAACTTGCTGTTCATCTGTCAGGTTGTTTCCTACCGACTTAAGTTCGCGGATCATAATTGACATAGCCCTAAGATGCTGCTTCATCGTGTGGTCAGAGCGCATCTTATAGGAGTCGAATCTCATGGTTAATCCACGCAACCTAGTGGCTGAAGTTCCACCAAACTTCAATTTTAAAGCGTCCCACATGCTTTGGGCAGTGTCATAGACCTCGAACTCACACATTAGATCATTGTGCATGCTGCTTAACATTATTATGGGCGCGCACCGATTTTTCATAGCCCATTCAGTATAGGCTTGTTGATCTATTTTGTGTTGTTCTGAGTTCCCTTCCACAGGCACAGTAAGGGTGTGAGACAAGGCCTCCAAGACCTCTTGCTCATCAAAGACATATTGGATCTTGCGATGCCATATGTCATAGTTTTTCTATCTAATTTCTCCCCCTTGTTTAAGTCGGCAACTATAGTCTTAGATGCCATATCACTACAATACGCAACGAAGGGATATTATACACACACCTAAGAAATCTGCCGCTTCATTTCAAGATAGAAAAAGAATAATTTAGATATGTCGCAAGATCGAAAAATTGCTAGGCTTCAGAATCATCTCTTGCGCCACAATATCCAATTATTAGATTTCTAGCTCAATTCCCGCGCAAATTTTAAAAAACGAATATGGGAGAATTTATCATCATAAATCTCAACCATACTCTCACTGTCTTAAGTAGTCTCCTAATCCTAGTCATATGTAAAGACATAACCTACTAAAATCGCAGTAACCTTTTGGGCCAGTCTACAAGGACAACTACCCAGACCATAGCAACCTGTTGGGCCAGTCTACAAAGACAGCCAGACTACAGCAACCTGTTGGGCCAGTCTACAAAGATGGTTCATATGAGACCATTACAGTCCATTTTTCTTGTTCCATCAGTGCATTTACAGTTCTTACTGGGGCGACTGTAGTCTTTTTGGCTATGCAGCGCATTTACAGTTCTTACTGGGGTCACCATGGTCTTTTGGCTATACAGTGCATTTACAGTTCTTACTGGGGTCACCACAATTCTTTCAGCCTATCATTCACACTGACAATTCTAACTAAGACTACTTAGTGGGATTTTCTATTTTATCACTAAAAGAAATAAAGACTAATGTCTAAACATTCAAGTCTAACATTCATAGATGATAAAATAATCATATTTCCATATGTTCAATACACACATACATGTTATCACATATAAAAGAAAAATTAAATAATAGATCACATGTAATATAACATTATGGGGAAAAAAAATAGCATGAATATAGCCAAATATTCACATGTTATCATATTTAATCTAAAACATTAAACAAAAGATCACATGTAATATATCAATATATCTAAGCATATATTAATTCATGCAATTTTATTTATTTATTTTTATTTTATTATAAAAAAAAACCCCACCTAAACCAAAGAATATTCGCAGCTCAATGATGCGCTCATCTCCTTAATTTAGTAGATGGTCTTGGGTTCAAAACCCCATTGTGCCATTTTATAGTTTTATTTCCTTTAAAAAAATGGGCTTAGTTTAAAAAAAAAAAAAAAAAAAAAAAACTGGGCCAAAACACTGGGCCGAAAATAGCCCAGCTAAATGCCCCTCCCCTTTTTTTTATTTTTTTAAAGTAGGAAAACAAAATGGGCCAAAAGGCCCAGCCCATTTTATTTAGAGGAAAAACAATTGGGCCTTTCGGCCCAGATCCATCATAAACAAAACAAAAAAAAAACAGATGACTTTTAAGTCATCATCTTCCTCCATATGGGTACTGTTCACGTGAACAGTACCCCCATGCGGCAGAAAAAACTTTTTCCAGATGGGTACTGTTCACGCATGAGGCAGAACAAAAAAAAGAAAAAACTGAGGGCTGCACCACTGCCCAGTAGTGGTCGCGCAGTACCTCTGTGGTGCGCGCTGCAGCTCCGTGATTCTTTTTTCTTCTTTTTTTTTTTTTTTAACTGGATTAAAAAAAAACGATGGAATTTATATATATATATATAAAAACAACGCAAGCTCGTGAACAGTGTTATAAAAAACACATATTCAATTTATATGCATATAAAAAACTGGAAGCAATTACAAAAGCTCTTATATCAATGTTAGAAAAAATTACAGCGGAAAGTACCTCAAGCTCAGCTTAAAGAAATGCTCCACAAGTTTCTCCAGCGCGACAAAAAACAAGCGTTTTCTCTTAGTGGTAAAATATACTACGTAGTTAAAAAACTAGAATAACACTTAACAAATCCACAGCCTAAATACTATATTAAGAGAGAACAAAAGAGAGAGAACTTTTTACTTTTTCAGATGATTATCGAGAATCAAAAGAGGGGGGCTTTATATAGCCCCCTACACGGCTGGCCTTAAAGGCCAGCCTTAATCTGCCATTAATTTGGCAGAAACGCATGGCTTTAAGCCATGCGTTATAAGCAAATAACGCATGGCTTAAAGCCATGCAGTAGGCAGAGTGAAGGAGGGGTCTGCCCCATGTGGGCGCCCCTCCAATTAACAGCATGTTAATAAAAAATTTCATAATTTTTAAGATTTAAGAGGTTTTAAGCTTTAGTAGCTTGGAAAATGCTAAAGACAAAAAACAATTGTTCAGTTGTTCCAAGTTCTTACTTTTTATGGCGTGTTAAGCGTTGTATGGAAAACGATAATCATTTGTATGGCGTGTAACTGTGTAAAATCTCTAAAATAAAGAAAAAGCAAGACCATTCAAAAAGCTAAATTTACTTTTTGAGTAATGCTATGTATAGTTATGAAATGTGTAAATGTCGTGTAATCGCCTTGAAAAAAAATAGGGTCCATAATTAAAAAGTTAATTTTTTTCTTATGAGTCTTGTATTAATTCATTTTTTTTAACGACACTATACGGTACTTGCACAAATACGATTATAAATATCATTTTTTTACTTTTTGTGTAAGAGTTTGTATAAGCTTCTACGTTCTCAACTTTATATTTGCATTTTCTTTTTGCGGAGAGTAAATTTGTATCTACTATTACTTGAATCTTATGGGCTTTCAACTGAGACGAAGGACCAATTAAAACTTACAGACCTGTGACCCAAGTTTCAAACTGCCAATTGTAGGCTAGATTTTGGCACCTAAGGTACCAACTCAAGGCTTTTAAAATGATAATCATAATAATAATAATAAAATTAATGTTAGATATTATAGGCAACTTCCTACACTTTATTTGAAATAAAATAAAATTCATCATTAAAAATAAATATTTTATATAAAATCTATTTTTTTTAAATAAATGCTAGAGTATTACGTACCGTAGAAATCATTTCAAATTATCAAGTACTTTTGAACCAAGGACACAAAATAGTAAGGTATTATTTGGTTAGTGAGTTAAGATGAGATGAGTTGAGATGAAAGTTAGAAGTTAAATAAAATATTATTTTTAATATTATTATTATTTTTAAATTTAAAAAATTTAAATTATTTATTATATTTTATATAAAAATCTAAAAAAATTATAATAATAAAATGAGACGATATTAAACATTTTTTTTATTCAAACCGATTAAGAGCACTGGCGACTCATCAAAATTTAATGATTTTTGCTTTAAAATCCCGGCATTGGATTCACCATATACCCAAATCTCAAGTTTTGAGCTACAAAACATTTCATTTATCTTTAAATTTGAAGGCTCACTATTCACACTTTATAACTATTATTTTATTTACTTAAATTATTGTTTCCTAATTTTGAGCCACAATATATTTAAGTTGGGAAACAATAATTTAAGTATCAAATTAAATTATTAATTAACATATAGTTAGTGTAATAGTAAAATATGAAAAAAATAAATTAAAAATATTATTATTAAAAAAATAATATTATATTATTATTTTGTTGAATCTAATAGCTAATCTAATGTAAGGTTATGGATAGAGATGTTTTGAATTTATGAAAAATTTGTATTTTTTATCTAATTTTAAAAATAACTTTGATGAAACCAACGTGGATGCTCTAAATTAGCATGTCTGTCCCAAAGTTCAATGTCCCTTTCCCCTCTCATCTTGCTATTGCCTTGAGGGTGATGCCAATCCGGTAAACCAGCCTGATTCGGATTCCATCCTAGAAAGTTGAATTTTGTCGACACTTCCATGGGCAGAATTGCGAGGGAAACAAAGATAGAGGAGCGATGGGTTCGGTTGGATGAATATTTATTAAAAAAATAAGATGACTGTATCAGAGCACTTAGCCAAATGCCAGGCATTTAAGATTTTTTGCTTTATATTAGTGAAACTTTCTCTACATTAGGAGTTTGTTAGAAGGGATTAGGAAGTGTTGTCAATTGGGTTACCATCGTGTTCACGTTGAGACAGACTCTCAAATTCTTGTTAGATGGATTACTGGAGGAGAGTATAATATTTGGTACCTTGAGGACTTTTGGAAAGAAATTAAGGTTTGTCTTGGCTACATAGAGTATAAAGTAAGTAATGTATTTCATGAAGGAAATAGTGTGGCAGATTTACTTGCCAAGCAAGGAGCTGGGGGTTCTTATATGGAATACTAGAATGATGTCCGACATCCGTTGCCCAGTGAGTTGAAAGGTCTTATTTGCATGGACAAAAATTAGATTGTCGTATCTACAGATAACTTAGTAAGGTAAGTATCTAGTTGCATTTATTTTCTTTTGGTATTTTACGTATTGATGTGCACTGACGATTCAATGCAGGCTGCTTTTTGTCTTTTGTTTTGTGTTGATTTTTTTCTTGTGGTTTTTCTTTCTTTATGGATATTTGTATGTAGATATTAGAGTTAAAGTTGTTTTTTTACGCCCTGGGTTTTGGGATTTTTTTTAACCCCCATGTTCTTGGTTGTAATCACAGTTTTCCTTCGCCACAAGTGAGGACTATCAATAAAATTGGAGTACCATCATTTTCTTAAAAAAAAAAAAAAATTAGAGCAATCAAAATTTAAGAGCTCCACATATGAGCTACATCAAATTCAAACATTTCTCCATCTTTAACTAGACGATATTTATAGTCAAAATACATATTTTATTTCAAAATGTTGTTATCTCCGATTATTAATTAATATTGTCAATAATAATATTAATTAACTAATTTTGTGTATGATTTTTTTTTTTAAATAAAGGGGGTGTGGGGTTTCAAACCTAGATTTTTTATTTAAAAAACCGGATCGATCATATGTCATCATGCCATTATGCTCTTAACCTTTCTGCATGGTTATTAATATTGTTATATCTAATTATTACTTAACATATTGATAGTGTAGTTGAAAAATATGAAAAAAAAATTATAAATATTATTATTAAAAAAATAATATTATATTAATATTTTGGCTAATATATAGATAATTTAATGTGTGGTTTTATAATGTTGAATGATTTTGATTTGAAGCAAAACATACATGAGTTTTAAGCAAAATTTAACTTTGAATTTCGCTAATTGCCAATGCTAGTCAAAGAATTACTGTAGATGAAATCTTGGATGGTGGTGATATAGCTAATCCAATGCCAGGAAATTTAAGAAGAAATTCGCCATATTTGGCTGAGCTTTCAGCTGTTTGAGATTCTACTGCCATTTATAGCCAGGTCTCACCGTCTCATTCTCTTCGAAAGCTTGACATAGGCTTGACATATCGAACAGTTGGTTGGGTTTGAATGTTGGATTGAGTTGAGTTGAGTTGAATAAAATATTATTAAAATATTAATTTTAAATATTATGAGTATATTGGAATTTGAAAAAGTTAAATTTTAAATATTATGAGTGTATTGGGATTTGAAAAAGTTAAATTTTTTATTATATTTTATATAAAAATTTGAAAAAGTGTATTGAAATTTAAAAAAAATGTAATGATGAAATGAAATGAGTTGAGAGTAATTTACAATCAAACGGAGTTGCGTTTTCTACGGGGATTCACCTCGTGTCCATTCGGAGCTAGCACTCCTACATCATCAAATACCATGCAAAGATTACTTCTTCAATTTTCTACACAATGTATGGTCCTGCGATTCTTCTTTCTAACGAGAACAGCACCAAGCAGCTTGCTGGGTTTGGGTGGCTATACTACACTATTATTTATTATTTTATTATTATTATTTATCTATTTCTTATTATTTTATATTACTATTTACTATTATTCAATACTTTTTTATTATTTTTTCACTACTACTCTTTGCACTTCCTAGTGGGAATTTCCCTGGTATATGACTGATTTGAGACACTTTAATTAATTATTAACTATTTATATTAAAAAAGGTTGCTAGCTTACAACATTAGCTCTCGTGAATCAAAAGAGAGAGTCACTACAAGAAATCTTACTTTTACCGGCGTTTTTATAATCGCTGGAATATAAAACGCTGCAATATATATACATTTGGCAGCGATTACAAACACGCCGCTGTGTTCTACAAATAATCCGGCGCCACTTAATTTAAAGATCTCCTGCGGCGATTATAAGAATATTACAACAAAAAATCACGCCGCAAAATGAAATTTGTCTTCCTACCCTTTCATTTAGTATTGGGATTGGACGGAAGGGGCGCCAAAAGCACTTCTAATTTCCCCCCAACTTATTTCCCCCGCCCTCGTCTACGCATGATCACCTTCGGCACTTCGAACCAGAGCACCAACAGTGTCCAAAGTCCTCGTCGGAAAGCTCCAGTCACTGAAACCCCGCCTCAGTGACTCCCATTTTCCACTCCGAATTTCCCCACACCAGCCTTCTCCTTTATGTTCTAAACCTTTCCCTGTTATTACCTCAAAAATTCCATAAGCCAAACGGTCGACCCTGGTTTGCACACGGCATTCCCAGAAGTTAGAAGTCCAGTTGTGACTCGTGGACGCAGCACCACTCAAGGCAAAGACAAGCCGTTGAAGCTCCTCAGATTTGGAGGCGTCGTAATGCAGCGGAGGCCAAAGTCGTAAGTCCCTCCTCCTCACTTACTGTTAAGACCCCCGAAATTAACACTTACCATGTTCTCTCCCACTGACCTCCCAACCCCAAAGCTCCCACCTTTCTTCCTCAAATCATTTGCCGGGGAAGAGATTTTTCTTTAAGCATTTATATCGGCTTCTAATCCAAGTAATGTGAGTCTCTTCTGTTGGAGAAAAGAGAGGAGCTTGGGCCACATTTTTTAGTTCAATGGAAACCCCCTTTTTGGTTTACTCTATCTTGGTTTTTGTGACCCTCCTTGAGGTATAATATATACAGAGTTGGTAAAATCCCAGATCATAATGGTTGATATTCATTTGGTAGGTTGGCTCAAGATCTGAGGCCAACGGCATAGCAAAATCTGGAGCAAAGATGGTCATGGCAGTTTCCTGTGCGAAGGTTGGTGCCTCATATTTAAATTAATTTAATTTAATTTAAATCTTATTCTTTTGCAAGTTCTTTGATTTATAACTAATTGGTAAAAGAACAAAAAAAACAAGATATGAAAGAAAGTGATTTACTACTTCACCTTTTCCTATGTGTTTTTCTAGGTTCCCAAAGTTACCATAATTGTTGGTGGAAGCTTTGGTGCTAGAAATTGTTATTACCTCATTTAAAACTCTGTTATTCTCAACTTATGTGATGAATATCAATGCTGAACATCCAAATCTGGCACTACATGAATTCCCAACCATTCTAATTCTGGTAAATATCAAGATATTTCATTTCCACTTGAAGTCTGCTCTCTGAGTGCCAACTGCTTGTGTAACTAAACTCTTTCCCTTGCTCATTGAGTTATGTTTATATGTATATATATATATATATATATTCAGAGGATAAATTCAGAATTTAATATAAGAATGCCGTTTCATGCCATTGATTCATGTTTTGAAACTTCTAAGATTGGGCAGTACGGGCTGCAATCTTCACATTTTTTTTGTGATTACACTAACAACATAGGTTGTGAAGAAATAGTATGTGTAAGTTATAATCTTAATATTCACAGATTTAATATTAATATGTCTCTCTCCATATTTTAGAAGCATCAATACTTTCTCCCAATAATTAATTAGATTCCCTGTTCTATTTCTAACTTTGTTTCTTCCCCTTTTCTCTTTATGTTTTTTTATTATCTGCCTCCAAAATATTCTTACATATACATCTCTTAACATGCCAATTTTTTGTTCAAGCTTTCTGTCTACCACTGCAAATATGTTCATTCCAGAGACTTTTACATTATTTAAACTTAAATTTTTGACCTACTTTTAATGGCTGCTTTGATATTTGTTTGGAGTCAACTATGAAGGATAATATGGGCGAGTCGAAGCCTATTAACAACCTGTTCAAACAGCCAGACACAAAACTAATCTGCTGTGTCTGGCTTACTAAAAAATTGCAGAGCAAAAGCGTTCGTTGGCTTTGTCATCAAACTATGCACATATAGTTTGATGGACATAGGTTCTAAGTATTAGTTAAAACCCCAACTAATTGCATCAAAGTAAGCACATATCACATCTGCACATGGGTTCTAAGTAATTAGTTAATACCCAAACTAATTACTTAGAACCCAGCATCAATTCAAGGAGTAGAATAGTTAAACTATTCTAGGTTCATAACCATCCATCTTTCTCCACCATACTCAGCTACCCCGTGATGTGTCGAATACAATGTTATTAACTCTTGCTTGGTTTTTATTTTACAACTGTTATTTGGTGCTCGATTATATGTTATTCAACTATGTGATTGTATGGCTGTAATGAATTGGCTTGGTCAGCTTGATTTCTTCTCTCCTTTGTAATCAAGCTGGAAACTCTTCTCACTATATACTGACTGTACGTAGCTATAATATATATCTTGGTGGTTTCTATCCTTTTGATAGATATGTATACCTTCTGGTTTCAACCTATCCCCATTAAGTCTTGCCCAGTTCTGTTTCATTCTTTTCAACATTACTTGTTTGCTTCTCATCTTGCTTTTGGAAAATTTCTCTTCAGCCACTTCCAACGTTGGAAGTTGTATCTTGTATGTAGCTTGTTGAACATAAATTGTTGGAAGTTGTTTGTGCATTGTGAGAATATCACCATATGGACTAGTGGATGAATGCCTGCCTATTAATTCAGTATTTTGGTAAGCTTTTCTATTATTTTTGTCTAGATTATGGACACTCAAGCACGTTTGAGATCACTAGCTTCAGAGTAAAAATGCAATTGGATATGGAGGGTTGCTAGTTATTTGTTTCCATGAGGCATATTTTATGTGTTATGTTTTTGGGTTCACCCCCCTGCACCTGTTTCTGTTACTGCAGTCAAATGAAGAATGTTGTAATTCCTGTGAAGATGTTCATGAAGCATATCGAAAGAAAGGTTGGGGAATGTCAAACCCTGATCTGATTGACCAGGTTTGTGGATTCTTTAATATTTGTGACACTTAGTGCAAAAGAGAAGAAGGTGAAGGATGTAACATATATGGATTCTTGGAAGTCAATAAGGTGGCGGGAAATTTTCATTTTGCACATGGATACTTATCTGTATGCAACTTGTCGACAGCTTGCAGCTATATTTCCATTGGTAGTGGTGCACACCTTAGGGAACCTTTTCACTAATATGAGTCTTGGAAAAGTTGCAGTGTCATTTACTCACACGATTAAAGCTATGGAACCCTTCTTCTTAGTTATCCTCTCTGCAATGTTTCTAGGGGAGGTGAGGATTTATGTTTCTCGCCCCATTTTAATTATTTGGGTCACCAAGATGTCCTGGGTAGAAATTAAACTGGATGTCTATATTATTCTACAAATTATAACATTGAAATCTGTAGCATCCTTGTATATGTCTGAACACTCGGGCCTTTGTCTATTTTATGCTCAATAAAATTTTGTTTATCAATAAAAATAAAATCTGTAGCATCCATTAAATTAACCTTTTTGGTTCTTAAATTTTGTGAAAATGGTTTTTGGAAATTGATGAAAATTATAGCTTGCAAGAATTGTTTATATGATTATATACATTTTGTAATCATCAATTGGTTCCAACTCTTAACTGGTGTCTTCATGATCACACAGATTCCCACTCCATGGGTGGTTGCTTCCCTTATACCTATTGTTGGTGGNTGTGATTCTATCATTGTGGCAAAATTTGGCAAAAATATACTAAGAACTTGCAAAATTTAATGACCTGAACCTTTTGTTATGCTTTTCAGGAAGTAATTATTTTGTTTAAAATCATCTGACCACATTTTAACACTCAAAAACAAACCTCTCTGCAATATTTTGCTCACTGAAATCATGCGTGCTAACAAAATTGTTATTCAATGCAACATTTTCTGTCTTCAGTTTTAAGGCAACCATCTGACATACTCTTCTAGAAACTCATTAATTAACGAAGCCCAGAAAGCTATATAAAGAGGTCTTTCAGTTTTGAAGCATAAAAGATGAAAAGAGAGTCGTTTGGTAATCTTATCAAATCGGGGTTAAAACATTTTTCAGACCAAAAATCAGTGCTTTAATGCATGGACCGTAAGTCCCTATTAAATCTAAACTGAAGAGAGAATGTATAAAGTCCTCAAAAGGGGCTGTGGAGAACTGATTTAAATCTGTGGTGCTGATGCATCTCATATTTTGCTCTCATCCAGAGAGGAAGAGAGGTTTTACACACCTTATGTTGGCTGTACTTCTCCTTGATTGCGGGTAGATTACGATTACTGCAATTACAGCACAGGCTATGCAGCGCCTTGACACAGTCACTCAAATCAGAACCTTGGTAAAGTGTGTAATGCTTCAATGCAGAATTCTGTAAATGTGATATATCCAAAACTGAAATGCGTTACATTCCTTTATCAGAAGAGATGGAATAATAAACATCTTGGCCAAAAGTAAAATCTGTACGATAATTACCCACACATACCCAGGGTTTCTTTAAGGGGAGAAGTATAAATTTGGCCAAGAAAGTAGCAGAAGCAGCTACTAATGATGGAGAATAACGAAGCATGCTGTATTCGAGAAGGGATAACTCCGTGAGGTAGTTGGCCAAGCACTCCAGCTGCATTGATGGAACCTAGGAAAAGTAGCAGGCACCAACACCACACCATAACAAGATTTTGATCAACACCACAATGAAACAAAACAAATTTTATCACTCAAATTTTAACAAGACTTGATAACAAAAAATGACAGCATTGACAAGCATCTATTTTACACATTTTTTCTATTAGCATCTATCTCACACGTACTTTAAAAAAACTTTAAATGACAGATTGTTCATATGTTACATTAATTAACCAAAATCCACTGATATGACCCAAAATTATTCTTAGACCCAACAAATCTTGAAGCTATGACATAAAATTGATACACTTGGAAGTCCAAGAAAGAGATACCTTGCTGGTGGCTTGAGCAACACAAACAAATCGCCTGAACAATTGTGAATGACAAAAGTCAACCCAAAGCAACATGAATGAAATTCCACTCAATAATACAAAAGTAGCTATCACCTCAAAAAACATTTAGCTGTTGGGGCTGTCATTTCAAACTTTAATGAATTCAACACAGCAGATTCCATTTGCAAAACCTGCAGAAATTCCTTCAGTCCATGTCTATGGGGAATGTGATAAAAAGCCAATTCAAAGAAGCAGACAATAGTAGAATTTCAGACAACAGAAATGGGACCAAACCTCCTCCTTGAAGTATGTATTATCAGTTATGTAACAGAACTCACCCACACTGGGTGCACAGATCTCCTCATACTTGCTGGCAAGACAATTGCACCACATGTTATTAATCGTTATTCTTTATCATAGATAACTTAGGCAGATGCACAAATATAAACATGGGGTCAAACTTGTAAGCAAATCCACTATAGAATCTTACGCAGCAATCATCATGCATGCAACACCAAGCAATTGCAACCTTTGCCGATTCACCACATTGCCAGAAAGATAACGATCAATGTAGTTAACAGTCAAAAAAAGTGTATCAGGTACGAGACGGTACTCTTCAGCAACATACAGTTAACACTAGAATGTCAGATAACCAAAAAGCCAAAATAACTGCACACTAAAAGAAATGCTTGATGATATTGACAACGAGCAACTTTATAATGCCCGGTACAACCCCACTTATCAAGATATTTGGTGCTTGTTAATGAATAAGCGTGATCCAGAAAAGTGGGATGGAAAGAGGAGGAGGAACTTCTTGGATTATATAAATCACCTTGCAATATCATCACCCACCATAAATTACCTCCACAAGCCAGTCAATGAGTACAGCACGCATGCTGGCATTGATGTCTTTTTGGATCCTTTCCATGAAGTCCGTGGAAGGGCTTTTATTTGCCTAAAAACAAAAGAAATGAATCAATTACAATGTGCAGAAGTTCGGAAAGAAATGTGAACTCCATCAAATAATAATCGGAAATTTGAAAACATAAGAGAAACACAGTGGATACAACATATGGTGGAGAATTATGCAAACCTCAGATACACGCAAGTGCTTATAAATATCACAAGCAATGGTTGCACAGCATTGAGGGTCCATGACATTGTTATCAATATCTACAACCTGATCAAATGTTTCCATCTCCACAAGCATACCTATCTCACAGACATTCCCTGGAATCAATATCAGAGAAAATAAATTAGAAAGGGCATGATGTACATATGCCAGGCACACACTTTGCAGCTAATAAAAGTAGAACAAGATGTCATGGCCCAAATTGGGCATGATACTTCGGACACGTATCAAACCACTATTTACAAATTAAATGAGGAAGAGCCTAAACATATATGAAGTTTTCACAGTGAATAAAAAAAATATATAGGAATAAAAACCTGCTTTTTCTGCATTGTCTGAAATGAAGAGACTGTTGCTTGTCTTCCTCTCGATCAATCTAACTGCTGAAGCATCCTCATTGTCAATATATTCAAATTCTGGACTCCTCAGAGACTCACACGTAGACATGCTCTCATCCAAAGAGATGCAGCCACTAGCTGAGCTACTTGGAGAAATATCCATGCCTCTGGGAGCACGAATTGTGCTACTCAGAGCACAAAGACCGGCTTCCACACCGCGGGAAGCAGAATGGGCAGCAACACTAGCCACTGATTGATCATTTCTGGGGAAACATTTATCCTCCGATAGAACATAGACACTTGATTTCAAGCCCAAGGATGTAGGCAAAGTTTTCTCAAGGAAGCCTGTATTGTCTGTGCAAGCAGAAACTTTCTTCTTGGTCTTGGCAATTTTGGCAACACATGGCACCTTTAAATACTAAACTCAGTTAATCTTTCTCTGAAATTTTAAAACAATTACACTACCATGTGGCAGTACAAGCTAAAACTTCTGCAACATGTAATTGTGATACGAAAGATCATATGCTTATCAAAACAGTGGTGCAATGGAATTGCTCAACAACAAATATATTTTAAAAAAAAAAAAAAATCCGTAGGACTATCCATTCTGTACATCATAATTTCAGAAAAATATAACCACCAAGATATATTTTGAGGCAGTCAACTACAGTGCACCAATACCCACCATGGCTTTTAGATGAATTCTACAAAACCTTCATGGTTTGGTTTCATAAACCGCCTTTGGTGGTCATTTCCTCAATCTAATTGAGGAAATATGGGATCAGATCAATTAATTGGCTCCATTGCTCCCTGTTTATTTTTTTATTATATGTGCTTAATTGGTTACAATAGCGTGTTTTGTTTGCTACCCTCTCCATTTATATTCGTCTTTTAATTTAATGAATATTGATGACAATACATTAAGCATGTTCTTAATCTCTTTATTTATTTTTCGAACATCTTCCAGGTTGTCGTGTATGAAAGTAATTAAACCAACGCGGGTTTGAAGAATAGCTCTTTGGTCTGAAATTGGATCAAGGCAACACCATTCTATTTTAGCGCTAGGGGAAATAAAAATCAACGAAACATTTAACTTACACAGCAGCAAAGAAGCCCAACGGAGCAGCGTCCAAAATTTACCAAGAAAAGACGAGAAATTATAAAATTCAATGGTATGATACATATTGTAAACTAATCAATCATCCAATTATCCCTTTCAAGAATAAGAGGAACAGAGGAACAGGGAAAGAGAAAGAATCGAATTAAGAGAATTTTGAGCGCACCAGAGGCCTGGACTGAGGGAGCAAGGTGCGTGAATTACTTTTAGAGCCATTTCTTTGGTTGGTGACCTCAGCGAGAGCGGGTCGCTTCTTGGCCGCCGCGGTTAACTTCCCGGTTGGATTGTCCGAAACGGGGGGCATCTTGGCCGAAGACGAAGACGAAGATGGTGGGGGATCGTGGTTGCGGGTTGACATTTGGGTCGAAACCCTACTCTGTAGTGGAGATTTCGGTGCGAATTCTGACTTTAGCGATTACAGGATACAGAGTGTCCCTGTGTGTGTTTGTTTGTTTCTTTTTCTTCTTCTTGGGTTCGTCTTTTTACTGAAGAGTGATGAGGAACAATGGAGCGCGAAAACGTGTGGGTTTGAAAGATGAGAGATCCTGACCGTCTTTGTTTAAGTTGGATGGATCTGGACCGTCTGTGTTGGATGCGGAAATAGGTGTGGCTCGATTTCTGAAGCGGAGTTGGGAACTCCGCTCCGCTCCAAATCCTCATGAAGATACGTCCCGTGGGCCCAGATTTGTGCCAACCAATCAGATTTCACATATTAATCGTTCCTATTTTCGCTTCGGTGATTCTTGACTATTTGAGTTGGTTCCAGAATATTAATATTTTAATTTAATATATAAAATGGGTGAAAATGTATTTTAAATTATTCTGAAAGGTCTAAAAAATAGTAAATTTCTGTATCATTAATAATAATTAAAAAATAAGTAATTTGATACAATCAGTCGAATCTTACTAGACATTAAGGGTGATGACATTATCCATGTATAGTGTATGAAGCTTATAAATAAAATTTTTCTACATTAATATATGGCCCTTGCCTGGACAGGGGTTAGTACGGTTGGCTACTCGTGCTAAGGGCGGGTAGTAAAACTTGTATTTTGTTTTATTATTTTTTGTATTAGTAATGGGTTCTTTCATCTCGGCTAGTGATGCATTTAACAATGAAATTATAAGGGGCTTAACACTTGTAAAAAATATCCATGTTGAATTATGGATTATATAATTGTTTACAATTTTTTTAATTTAAATAGTCTCTATAATTTAAAGAAAAAAATATTAAATGTGTAGATTTCATGCATTGTGGGTTACACTATCTATAACATTTTGGAATGCGTTTTCCAAACAATCCCTTAAGTTACATTTTGATGTTTAGGTGACATCAAATTATTTATAAGTAGTTGTAAAAAAGTTGTAAATAGTTTGTGAATAGTAGTTAATCGTTTGTAAATAATAGTACTTTACTTACCAAACACAGGCTACACAACTGTGGGTTACACTACCTATAGCATTTGGTATCATTTAATAATCAGAATTCACTACCTATAGCATTTGGGATTCACATTATGTCCTTCTATCCTCAAATTATAAAAAGACAAATCAAATGATGCTTATCATACCATTTTACAACTTAACCTTGCCGAATTGAGTAAAAATTAAGTTTTATTAATTCGATTAAATTGAGTTGTCAAATGCCATAGTCTTTCTTTAGAAGGGTCTTTCCACATTAAAAATACTATTGGTGAATAATTTGTTTTAACATCGAAAGCTAGAGGATCTACTTGATATAACTATTTCTTCAAATTGTAAAAAATATATGAGACAAAAAATAAGTAATTATATTAAAAATGAAAATAAAACATTATTTTCATCATTTGTCAGGCAGCAAAGGAGGGGGATACTATACTTACTAGGAAGCCCACCTCACCAATAAATAGCCCACTAGTGATCTTGGGCATGGACCCAGTGGGATGCATAGGTCCTCCGGTGGGATCAAGGTGATCTGCAAGTTTTAGATATTAGAAAGGCCCAATCTCTTTTAAGGGATCCATAACACTAGGCATCTGCTCCCCCAAATATTTTTGTAGATACCTTTTGGGGGGAAAAAAAGAAGAAGAAAAACCTTCAAAAAACTTCACCTCCTGTTTTCAATGATACTTATTTACGTTGATGTATCAGTTATTGAAAATGAAGAAAATTATATAATTCAAAATTTGAAATTTAAATTGAAAAAAAAAACACTGAGAAAATGAAATTGTCACTCACTACATATAATACTGTACATAAAATTATACATACGTATAGGAAGATTCAACGTCTATTGTATGAAGTATTCACAGTAGAATCACTGTACACCCCAAATGTTCTTGAAATGTACTGTACTCAACACCTCAAAGATTATATATTTCTTTGTTTTTTTTAATTCAATTGTATCTTTTTTTTTTAATTAACACATCTAACACGATTTTATAAAAAACATAAGAGAGTTTCTAAAGAAGTAACGTTATTAAGAAATATTATTTTGAAGCATATTGTAGGATTTTTTTTTCTAAGCAAAAATGAAATAGAATTGATCAGGAGTTTAGAGCAAAGTTTTGAACATCGTATAGTGACAGTTTCAGTTAAAACACTGAAACGAAATATTTCAATACCGATACTGTTTCAGTAATTATTTCTCTAGTAATAAACTATTAGTTTAGTTGAGTAACAATGTATGACATATTTGCATGGATAAGAATTGTAGTTGTTAATTTCTTAAACTCATTACAGGCCTCTTCAACTCCATACACAGTTTTTATTGCACCATAATATATTAATTTACTATATTGTTTTGTAATTATTTAATGAGGTTATTATAAGTATTTATGTATGTATGATAAGTGTATTGATTCTTCCAAATTTGAACATATAGTCATTATATAAGATACAAATTATCTATTGCATATATAGTTAAAATTATTTATACATGACTTATTGCCAGAAACAACAAAAAATTGAGTAATAATTTCTTTTTCAAAAAAAAAATTGATATACTGATAATTTATATGACTTTATGAAAATGAATATGATCTCAAGTAATGTTGATGTTTATTTTATATGAGAAATAATAAATTAATCACATAGTTTGAGAACATGTTTGAGCTTATTATAAATAAATAAGCATATTTAAATAACCAACACATATTACTCAATAAAATTTACAACTCAACTATATTGGTGAAAATACTAGCTAGGGGTAATTTGACATTTTAAATTATATTCTAACACCTCTTTCCTCTCACGTCTAGGTTATACTTTTTTCTCAAGAAAAAATTTATTCAATCATAAATTTTCTCATCATCATATCTTATTACCTTATGATGTGGAATTAGATGATAGTTTTATAAGTAAAATATAATAAATAGTCTTCAATCATCTAATGCCACATTATGGAATAATGAGAAAGTAATGAAAATTAAAATGATGAATACCCTTACTCTTTTCTTAATAAATGGGGTGGTTTTAAATTTTATCCTAATCATACTCTTAATAGATTATTAACACATAGGGAAGGCGTTTCCTTAATTAAACGGTGTGAAGTGTAGAATCGAGTTTCAAATCCAAGACATCTACTTGGATGCTAAAAGATTAAACTGATGAAAAAATGTTAATTTAATTATTTAAATTATATGCTAACATATATGTACGTTGAGCCCAAAATATAATCCATTCTAATTACTCAATAACAGCTTTTCTTTTAACATAAACGATTTTACATAATATATACTCTCTTTTTTTTCTCAGCTTACATAATATATACTTACCTCATCTTTACTCTTTTCTATTCTTTTAGAAAAACTTTCAATAAAATATTGTATCTCAAAAACTTAAATCAATGAAGATATATGAATTTAATCATTTAGTTTATATTCTGACCATACTATATACCATAGAGAATTAATATTTCTTTTTAACAAAATGTTTTTCTCCCAGTCCTCAGCTTCAAAGGGTTCAAGATCAACAAAACATTAACCCATCAATTAGTTTGTCTACCCTCTATGACTATCTCCCTCTTCCCTCCCTTGGCTTTACACTCCCTCATTGTCTCTCTCTCTATCTTTCTTTCACATCCTCAAAGGTTGCACTCCGTTGCCACTCCTTGTCGGTCAATTTCCTCTATCAACCCCCTCGGTCTCCCTCTCCCTCTTATTTCTCTCCTCCCTCTCTCGCACTCTCTCTCTTCTCTCCTCTTGTTTAGTTTGGGCATCAAATCCATCCGTCTGCCACCACTGTACACCATCCGTTGTTTGACCTAAGGTCGTGGTAAGTGTCGCCAACCCTTCCCTCTCTCTCGGGCTTGAGGCTCATTGCATTAGGGTTCAAAAATCCTAATCTAAACCGTGCTTGCCGATTGATTTCGTCTCTCCTCCTTCTCTCAGTCTCTATCCACCCCACTCTCTCTCTTCCTCGAATTCTCTCTTTCTCCCTCTTTGTCTCTGATTCTCTCTCTCTCTCTGTGCTGGCAACCCCCACCACCTCTCACCAGCCTGCTTCTCCTCCTTCTAGTTGTCTCTCAATTTTTCTTATGAAGGAGTTAAAATATCTCAGGCCCAACCCATAAGAGGGCTCCCACTAGAAGACAACAGGAAAGAGAGAGGGGGAGGAGACAAGGAAAAATAATGTGCCAGAAGGAAGGGAAGGACGATGAAAAGGAGAAAGTGGAGAAATGATAGGAGGTTAGGCATACAAGAGAAAAGGTTGTCATTCCTCACCACTCAAAGGGACATAAGGAAAGAGGGATCGAATAAGATAAAAGGGGACGGCCAAATGACTTCAAAGGGACTTGGGGATTTCCAAACTTCTTCTTCGGGTTCAGCATCTTCAACTTGGCAATGAGAGCTCCAGTGACAAGTTTATCTCCAGAAAATGGATCCTAGATCTCCATTGTACAGTGAGGATAAGAAACTATAAAACAATCATGTTATAGTAGATTCTCCTTCCAAACGACACGTGGATATAGGCCCAGTGCCGAATCACTTAAATCTGTGTGTCTCTCTCTTTTTTATTTTTTCTGCATTTATTTTCTATTCACTGTCATAAATGTACACACTGAAGTCGTACAGCTACACCGGACTATCGCCAGGGGCACCAAACTGCACCTAGGGGTGTACAAATAATCCAAAAAATTAGAAAACAGACCCGCACCAATTGATTTGGTCCGATTTTTAACCGGTTCGTTCCTGAATTGGTTCCTTCATTTTAAAAACCAATCAAATCTGGTCCAGAATTGGTTTTACATTTTCCAATATTGGACCAAACTAGTTCACATATTACATATATCTTTTATTAATTTTTAATATTATATATAATATATAAATTATATTATATATAATTTTTTATATATAATTATGTAAGAAATAACATATTACAATTTATAACATAACATTTTAATCTTAAATATGAATATTTATCTGATCATATTTTTAAATATTAAATACATTTTATTACTTAATAAATTCTTAACATATTTCTTTTAATAAATACATTAGTAATACTACTGTTATTGAGTGGTGGGCTAGGTGCCGGAGCTGGTGGACGTGGATCTATAAAATCTAACCCACTTTGTACCAAAACTCTCGTCCAAAGGTTGAGATCAGTATCAAAAACCTCATTAATTTCCTAGGAGTACCTCACGCGGTCTCTCCGGATCGGAGCTAGCTCATCAACTTCTATATTTTTGATTGTCCTGCATGCTAATTATAATATTGGCTCAAAACTCATCATCGGTAATATCACGTGCATGCATATATGAATATTGTATTTCGACATATATAGAAAATTAATTTATGTTTCAAATATTTTTATTTTTCTGTTTTTTCTTTTTAACTCAATCGTCACCCATATATTGTCTATACACTCATGCAAACATACTTTATATCGTATTAATTCTTCTATTCTTCAATATTCTTAGAAAAGATAAGGGAAAAAATGGAAGAGGGTGCAAAAGTTTGTGCCTTTTATGCTCATTTCCTCGATCTCGTGATATCTCATTTCCTCGATCTCGTGCCTTTTATGCTCCTCTCTTTCGAGCTATCCTAGAAGATGACTGGAAAGCTGCAAAAGTTTTTATTCAGAACCATCCAAACTGCCTTGGAGCCGCCATAAAAGATCAAGATACAGCTCTTCACTTGGCTGCAACTGCAAAACGCACCCGTTTTGTAAAAGAACTCGTGAGATTGATGGAGCCGGAAGAATTAGCAATGAAAGCTACCAACGACTTGACGGCTCTTTATTTTGCCGCTAAAACAGAAATCGTAACAATTGCAGAGGAGATGGTGATGTCAAAAATAAGATAAAACTCTGTGTGAATGGCCGAATACCTTGGCCTTGAGATTTCCCTTTATTATATAAACTATGCCACCGAATACTATACATGGAAAGTCAATTATATACAACAAACGGTGTCTAACATTCCTCTATAATTCTCTTAATACGGTGCCTAATATTCCTCGTTGACAGCTCCCCTCAAATTGATACCCGTAAATCAACAAGCATCAATTTGTTACTTAGGAAGCAATGTCGATGACGAGTGAGAGCCTTGGTGAAGATATCAGCGATTTGAAGTTCAGTAGAAATATGTGGAAGAGTGATAACACGAGCGTCAAATGCTTCACGGATAGAGTGACAATCGACTTCAATATGCTTCGTGTGCTTATGATAGACAGGATTGGCCGTGATCTGAATAGCACTTGTATTATCGGCATGTAGAGGTGTGGGATCGGTCTCTGAAAAATCTAGCTCGGCAAGCATACCTCGAAGCCAAATAATTTCAGAACAAGCTAAAGACATCGCCCGGTATTCCGATTCCGTAGAAGACTTAGAAACTCTATCTTGCTTCTTACTCTTCCAAGAGATCAATGCATTACCTAAGAACACACGCCAACCAGTGATGGAGCGTCGTGTATCCGCACAACCAGCCCAATCAGCATCGCAATAAGCAACAAGACTAGTAGAGTTGTTAGCCGGGAAGAATAAACCATGGGCAGAAGTGCCCTGAACATAGCGTATGATCCTACGGACAGCAGCCAAATGAAGATGACGAGGAGCCTGAAGAAATTGACTGACTTGCTGTACAGCAAAAGAAATGTCTGGTCTAGTAACGGTGAGATAAACAAGGCTACCCACTAACTTTCGATATAATCGAGGATCAACAAGTAAGTCACCCTCCTCTTCGCAAAGCTTGACATTTAATTCCATAGGTGTATCAACAGAAGTAGCCTCCTGTAGGCCAGCTGTAGTCACCAAGTCACCAGCATACTTATGTTGATTGAGTGAAATACCAGAAGGACTACGATGCACCTCAAGACCAAGAAAATATGTGAGAGATCCAAGATCTTTCATATGAAAGGACTCTAAGAGATGAGTTTTGAGCTGGCCAAGTAAGACAGAATCGGAACTAGTGATCACAATATCATCAACATAAACTAAAAGAACAACAATACCCATGTCTGATTTCTAAAGAAACAATGAAGTATCATACTTGCTTTGCTTGAATGAAAATTGTAATAAAATTGTGCGAAATTTATCAAACCAGGCCCTTGGAGCTTGCTTTGGACCATAAAGGGAGTGACGAAGCTTATACACATGTGAAGTCGGAGAGGTGAACAATCCCTGGGGTGGCTTCATGTAAATACACTCTTTAAGATCACCGTGAAGGAAAGCATTCTTAACATCCATCTGATGTAGTGGCCAATCATTGGAAGCAGCAAGAGCTAGAATCAGACGAACAGTAGTCATCTTAGCCACAGGAGCAAAGGTCTCTTCATAATTGACACCATATTCTTGATTATTCCCAAGTGCAACAAGTCGATTTTTGTAACGTTCCAAACGTCCATCAGATTGGACTTTCACTGAATAAACCCATTTGCAACCTAGAGGAACAATGGTAGGAGGACATGGCTCAATGTCCCAGGTGTGATTGGCCTCTAAAGCAGCAATTTCTTCTTGCATAGCTTGTCGCCAACAATCTTGCTTGACAGCATGTGAGTAGCATGTGGGAATATCAAAATTGGATAATGTAGCAGTAAGAGCAGAAGCAAACCATCCATACCTATCCGGAGGTATTGACACTCGAGAAGAGCGACGTGCCAAGTTCTCTAAGGGCGTTGCAACTGATTGGTCCTGGAGCATGGTAGGAGCAGATATCTCTGGAGCCACTGGAAGAGACTATGGGCGGGAGCGTCTCATATACACAAAACCTGGTCTAAAGCGAGAACTGA
This sequence comes from Carya cathayensis, assembly GCA_011037825.1. NCBI lineage: Eukaryota > Viridiplantae > Streptophyta > Magnoliopsida > Fagales > Juglandaceae > Carya > Carya cathayensis. Next base: position 17,495 of record QGSO01000255.1, on the reverse strand, counting down.
CGGGATGACGATCTGAGAATGGCTGTTCAAAGGAGGGGAGAATCACAGTAGAAGAGGATGACACAGAAGACACAGGAAAGAAATGTTGATTTTCAAAGAAAATAACATTTCTAGAAATCCGTGTACGATGTAAAGTATGATCATAACACACAAATCCCTTTTGACACACATTATATCCCAAGAAAGCACAGCGGACAGATTGAGCAGATAATTTATGTCGCTCATGAGGAGGCAAATGCACAAAACATACACAACCAAAAGTACGAAGGTTATCATAACTAGGTTGTGTAGCAAATAAGCGGAAATAGGGAGACTCCATATTTAAGACTTGAGAAGGCAAACGATTAATCAAATAAGTAGCTGTTTTCAGAGCCTCGACCCAAAACATGGATGGAACAGAAGATTCTAACAAGAGAGTACGTACCACATCAAGGAGATGACGATTTTTGCGTTCGGCTACTCCATTTTGTTGAGGAGTAGAGGGACATGAACGTTGATGAATAATACCCTTAGAAGCCAAGAATGTTTGAAACTCAGTAGACAAATATTCACCACCGGAATCTGTGCGTAATGTCTTAATAGAAGCAGAAAATTGATTGTCAACATACGCTAAAAATTCAGTAAAGATACGAAAGACCTCAGATTTAGAGCGAAGAAAATAAACCCAAGTAAATCTGCTATGATCATCAATAAAAGTCACATAGTATTTAAACTTTTCATGTGAAGGAACAGGAGAAGGTCCCCAAACATCACTATGGATAAGATCAAAGTAGTGAGATGCTCTACTAGCATGCAAAGGGAAGGGAAGAGTTTTGCTTTTACCAAGTTTGCAAGAATCACATTCAAGAGATAAAGAAGAACGATTTTTTTTACCAAGTAAACCAGAGTTCAATACATGAGATAAGATTTGAGTATGAAGATGACCTAAACGACGATGCCATACTATACTAAGATCTGAAACATTATTACAAGCAAAAGCCTTAATAGAAGAAACTGGAGAGAAATTGGGAACAGACAAAAATAGTGGAAACAAGTGCCCCACTTTAGGTCCCTTCATGATCGGCTCCCCCCTTTCCTGGTCCTGCACAACACAACCATCACTAGAAAAATTAACAGTACAATTATTATCAACTAATTGGCCAACAGAAATAAGATTCGTAGAAAGCTGAGGAGCAAGAAAAACATCAGTGAGCTTCGAAGAGGCATCTCCGACAGCAGCTATGGGCAAAGAGCTGCCATTGACAGTCTGAATAGCAGATTGACCAGTGTAGGGCCGGACATGGCATAAAGCAGTGGGATTATTAGTCATGTGATTGGAGGCCCCCGAGTCCATGTACCAGAGTTTAGTAGAATTGTTACCTTGGAACCCCATTGCTGATAATGCCGAAATGAGCATCTGTTGCACCATGTCGGGGGTGCAGTAGTTCATTGCAGGACGTGCAGAATCAGAGGATGCATCGGAAGGAGAGCCATGTGCTGCATGAGGAATAGTAACCGAAGTCTGAAATGCTTAGGCCGGACGATGCTGAGGGCGAGTACGACACTCTTTGATAATGTGACCCTTCTTCTTGCAATAAGAGCAAAATTTCTTAGAACAATTGGCAGCAATATGCCCATATTCCTTACATCAGAATCACTGCAAGTTTTTAGAATTTATAGGTGGTCCTCGTCCGTGGGCAGCATAAGCTACAGTAGTCATCCCAGAATTGCCATGAGATTGTTCTAAAATAGCTTGAGTACTAAGACGTTGTTCTTCACGAAGTAACTCTCCAAAACAAATATCAAGAGAGGGAACAGGAGATCTGTTCAGTAAAGAGGAGCGAATAGATTCATATTCCGAACGTAGCTGCATAAGAAACTGATCACGGCGGCTAGTCGCATGAAGAGTCTAAATAGTGTAAAGAGCGGCATCAGGAACATCCGCTATAACCAAATCAGCATATTCATGCCAAATGGTCAGAAAAGCCGAGTAGTAGTCCTGGATAGAAAGACTACCCTGTTGAAACATGGCAATCGCATGTTCTAACTGAAAACGACAAGCATCATTATCATGATGATAAACCCTCTTCAAGTAAGCCCACATAGATTGAGCGGAGCGATGAGGTCGCAAGTTTGTGACAATATGAGGCTCCATTGAACCAAGAAGCCAAGACATGATGCGTGCATCAAGCACAGCCCATGACGGAGAAGACTTGTCATCCGGAGATTTTTCAGAAGCAGGGGGCATGGCGACATTCGTGCCATCAATATGACCCCAAAGATCTTTTTCTTTAAGAAAGAGTTCAAACTGAAACGCCCATGTAGAATAATTGTTGCCCTTAAACTTGATACATACAGGTGCAGAATCCATAGAAAAAAAATTAGAGCCAACCCGTGAAGAAAGAGACCCACGTGAAGGAGAAAAAAAAATTTTAATTGAGCTGCCCAAAAAAAAAAAACTCTCAACACGTGAAGACAAAAAAAATTAATAAATGTGCCGAAATTAGTTGTTCCGACAGCCACATTAACACAGCACCAGAAGCTTAACACAACACAGCACCTTAACAGTTCACGTGAAGCTGCTGGAAAAAAAATATATATCTGGATTGCAAAGCACCGACTGTGACCAAGAGAAATGAGACCGAGAGAAAAAAAAAAAATCGAGAGGAGACCGAGAGAAATAACACAACCTACCGAGCCTGCAGAACACGAAGCCAACAGGATGATAGGTCTCGTGTGGTTTGCCGAGAACCTGCCCTTCTTCCTCTCCCGCTTTATGCAACTCCTTCTGCAGTAGGAGAAGATCAAGAACCTCCACTCTTTCTCTATCTCTCTCTTTCTCTGTGCACACACGTACCCTTTTTTTATTTTACGAAACTAGAAAGCCATGCCTTCACTAGCCTTAGCTGATCCTCTTCTCTCCCATACCCCAAAGGACAAGAAGGAGAAGAAGAACAAGAAGATGAAGAGTATGGAAATAGTAAACGCAACTCTAGAAGCTGATTCTCCTATTACCGATAAGAAGACGAAGAAGAAGCGAAAGACTTTGGAGATCAAGGAGGCGGAAGAGAGGAGCGAGACGAGCTCGGAGCTATTTGATCCTGTGAATTGGAAGGCCGAGGATTCAGAGAAGAATAAAAAAATAAGAAGCTAAAAAAGGCGAAGGTTGAGGAGGAGGGAATCGAGTGCCGACAGACCACCAGAAATTGCCGAACACCAGAAATTTTGAGATGCCGAAACGTGAACAGAAGCTGCCGAAAGTGATCCCACCGGGAACAGAAAGTGCCGACAACACCAACCCAGAAAACTAAATCCGAGAAACTAACCAGAAAGTGCCGAGAATAGAAAAACGTAGAAAAAAAAATTACACAGCTCTGATACCATGTCAAAAATAAGATAAAACTCTGTGTGAATGGCCGGATACCTTGGCCTTGAGATTTTCCTTTATTATATAAACTATGCCACAAATACTATACATGGAAAGTCAATTATATACAACAAATAGTGCCTAACATTCCTCCATAATTCTCTTCATACGGTGCCTAATATTCCTCGTTGACAGGTGAAAGAGAACAACAATCTGCCATCGATATTCCCCAAGGATTCCATCCGCCTTTCACCACTTTACGCAGAAATAGAGACTGGAAATAAAGACATGGTATCGTATTTATACTCTGTGACTCCTCTTGAAGACTTGGCTTCTGCGGATCGCATTGAGCTCCTTAACGCTACTATTTCCAATGATTTGTATGGTATGTCGTCTATCCTACGCACCAATACTTGTGATAATCAGTTTGAGACAATTAATTATGAATAATGCTATTAATCTTGTAATATGACACATTTTTACAAATAACTTCATATATTAACCAATTATTAAATGGTAGTTAACTTAAAATAGACTAAATAACAATGATAATTGTCTTCGTTTTTATGAACAGATACGGCAAACAAAATTCTGGATACTCTAAAGACGTTAGAACCTGGAGAGAATGAACTTCTTTGGAATCCATTGAAAATGTTGGCCCGAAAACCTTCGGAAATTGGCAGCAAAAGGCAGCCATCAGTGTGGGAAAGATACTTAAAACTCCGTTTAGTTTACTTCCAACCCAAACTATTAACCTAAATATATGTATGTATATATGAAAGTATGCATATTGTGTATATTTATAACTGGACTGGAGGAATTTCTTTATTAAACACGTCGATCTATAAATTTACCAAATGTCTGGCCTTAAATGTGTAAAGAAGCACCTTTTTTTTAACAGTTTAGCTTACTAAGTTGACACTTTAAGTCTTTATCCTAAGTGTCACGCCAGTTGTTTTGTTACAAATATTATAACAATTTGATGAAAAGTTATATCAAGTCACCTTGGTAATTGGAATGATAAAGCAGTCTTGCTTCATGATCTTAGATATTGATTAGATAATTAGCTANTTCAGACTCTTCATGCAACTAGCCGACGTGATCAGTTTCTTATGAAGCTACGTTCGGAATATGAATCTGTTCGCTCCTCTTTACTGAACAGATCTCCTGTTCCCTCTCTTGATATTTGTGTTGGAGAGTTGCTTCGTGAAGAACAACGTCTTAGTACTCAAGCTATTCTGGAGCAATCTCATGGCAGTTCTGGGATGTCAACTGTAGCTTATGCTGCACACGGACGAGGACCCTCTATCAATTCTAAAAACTTGCAATATTTCTGCTGCAAGGAATATGGGCATATTGCTGCTAATTGTCCTAAGAAATACTGTTCTTATTGCAAGAAGAAGGGTCATATTATTAAAGACTGTCGTATACGTCCTCAAAATCGTTAGCCTCGAGCATTTCAAACTTCTATAGCACATGGCTCTTCCTCAGGTGCTTCTTCTGATCTTGCACCTCCTGCAGCAAATTACTGCACACCAGAAATGGTGCAACAAATGCTAATTTCGGCCTTATCCGCCATGGGGTTTCAAGGTAAAAATCCAACTAAACTCTGGTATGTAGACTCAGGTGCTTCTAATCACATGACGAATACTCCTATTGCTCTATGTCATGTTCGGCCCTATGCTGGTCAATATGCCATTCAAACTGCCAATGGTATTTCTTTGCCAATAGCTGCTGTCGGAGATGCATCTTCTCAAATCATTGATGTGTTTCTTGCTCCTCAACTATCCACAAATCTTATTTCTGTTGGTCAATTAGTTGATAACAATTGTACTGTTCATTTTTCTGGTAATGGTTGTGTTGTGCAGGACCAGGTAACGGGGGAGCCGATAGCGAAGGGACCTAAAGTGGGGCGTCTATTTCCACTATTTTTACCTGTTTCAGTACTTTCTTCAGTTTCGTCTATTAAGTCTTTTACTTGTCATAATGTTCCAAATCTGAGTATGATGTGGCATCGTCGTTTAGGTCATCCCAATGCTCAGATCTTATCTCATGTATTACACTCGGGTCTCCTTGATAATGAAGAGCGTTCTTCTTTATCTATTCAGTGTGATTCTTGTAAACTTGGTAAAAGTAAAATTCTTCCATTTCCTTTGCATGCTAGTAGAGCTTCTCACTGCTTTGATCTTATCCATAGTGATGTTTGGGGACCTTCCCCGGTTAGTTCACATGAAAATTTTAAATATTATATGACTTTCATTGATGATTATAGCAGATTCACTTGGGTTTATTTTTTTCGCTCTAAATCTGAGGTTTTTCGTACTTTCACTGAGTTTTTCGCATTCATTGATAATCAATTCTCTGCGAGTATTAAGACATTATGCATAGATTCTGGTGGAGAATATTTGTCTTCTGAATTTCAGTCATTCTTGGCTTCTAAAGGTATTATTCATCAACGTTCATGTCCTGCTACTCCCCAACAGAATGGAGTAGCCGAACGGAAAAATCGTCATCTTCTTGATGTGGTACGTACTCTCCTGTTAGAATCCTCTGTTCCATCCATATTCTGGGTTAAGGCTCTGAAAACTGCTACTCACTTAATTAATCGTTTACCTTCCCAAGTCTTACATATGGAGTCTCCCTATTTCCGCTTGTTTGCTAAACAACCTAGTTATGATAACCTTCATATCTTTGGTTGTGTATGTTTTGTTCATTTACCTCCTCATGAGCGACATAAATTATCTGCTCAACCTGTTAGATGTGCATTTTTGGGATATAATGTGTGTCAAAAGGGATTTGTTTGCTATGATCCTACTTTACATCGTACACGCATTTCTCGGAATGTTATTTTCTTTGAAAATCAACATTTCTTTCCTGTGTACTCTATACCTTCTTCTTCTACTATGGTCCTTTCTTTTTTTGAAGAACATCTCTCAGATCTTCATCCAGTCAGCTCTCGTTTTAAACCTGGACTTGTATATACGAGACGCTCCCACCCACAGTCTCTTCCAGTGGCTCAACTGATATCTGATCCTACCATGCTCCAGGACCAGTCAGTTACAACACCTTCAGAACACTTGGCACGTCGCTCTTCTAGAGTGTCAGTACCTCCGGATAGGTATGGATGGTTTGCTTATGCTCTTACTGCTACATTATCTAATTTTGATATTCCCACATGCTACTCACATGCTGTCAAGCAAGATTGTTGGCGACAAGCTATGCAAGAAGAAATTGATGCTTTAGAGGCCAATCATACCTGGGACATTGAACCATGTCCTCATACCATTGTACCTCTGGGTTGCAAATGGGTTTATTCAATCAAAGTCCAATCTGATGGACGTTTGGAACGTTACAAGGCTCGACTTGTTGCCCTTGGAAATAATCAAGAATATGGTGTCAATTATGAAGAGACCTTTGCTCCTGTGGCTAAGATGACTACTGTTCGTCTAATTCTAGTACTTGCTGCTTCCAATGATTGGCCACTACATCAAATGGATGTTAAGAATGCTTTCCTTCATGGTGATCTTAAAGAGTGTATTTACATGAAACCACCCCTGGGATTGTTCGCCTCTCCGACTTCACAAGTGTGTAAGCTTCGTCGCTCCCTTTATGGTCTCAAACAGGCACCGAGGGCCTGGTTTGATAAATTCTGCACAACTTTATTACAATTTTCATTCAAGCAGAGCAAGTATGATACTTCATTGTTTCTTCAGAAATCAGACATGGGTCTTGTTGTTCTTTTGGTTTATGTTGATGATATTGTGATCACTGGTTCCGATTCTGTCTTACTTGGCCAGCTCAAGACTCATCTCTTAGAGTCCTTTCATATGAAAGATCTTGGATCTTTTACATATTTTCTCGGTCTTGAGGTGCATTGTAATTCTTCTGGTATTTCACACAATCAACATAAGTATGCTAGTGACTTGGTGGCTACAACTGGTTTATAGGAGGCTACTTCTGTTGATACTCCTATGGAATTAAATGTCAAGCTTCGCAAAGAGGAGGGTGACTTACTTGCTGATCCCAGTTTATATTGAAAGTTGGTTGGTAGCCTTGTTTATCTCACTATTACTAGACCAGACATTTCCTTTGCTGTACAGTAAGTCAGTCAGTTTCTTCAGACTCCTCGGCATCTTCATTTGGCTGTTGTTCATAGGATCATACGCTATGTTCAGGGCACTTCTGCCCGTGGTTTATTCTTCCCGGCCAGCAATTCTACTTGTCTTGCTGCTTATAGCGATGCTGATTGGGCTGGTTGTGCGGATACACGTCGCTCCATCATTGGTTGGTGTGTGTTCTTAGGTAATGCATTGATCTCTTGGAAGAGTAAGAAGCAAGACAGAGTGTCTAAATCATCTACGGAATCTAAATACCGAGCAATGTCTTTAGCTTGTTCTGAAATTATTTGGCTTCGGGGTATGCTTGCTGAGCTTGATTTTTCTGAGACCGATCCCACACCTCTACATGCCGATAATACAAGTGCTATTCAGATCACGACCAATCCTGTCTATCATGAGCGCACAAAGCATATTGAAGTCGATTGTCATTCTATCCGTGTAGCATTTGAAGCTCGTGTTATCACTCTTCCACATATTTCCATTGAACTACAAATTGCAGATATCTTCACCAAGGCTCTCACTCGTCATCGACATTGCTTCCTAAGCAGCAAATTGATGCTTGTTGATCTACGGGCATCAATTTGAGGGGGGCTGTCAATGTATAACAGTAGTCTACAATGTATAACAATAGTCTACAATAGATTGTATATAGGTAGGTTAGTCAACACGCCCCTAAATAGAGGTAGGCTGCACATGGTGCTGCTAACACGCCCCTAAATAGAGGTAGGCTGCACATGGTGCTGCTGAATATCAGGAGTAATCTAAGGGGTCATAGATAGGTAATCTTCCAGCTCAAAAGTACAGTACACAAGCCATATAAATTCTATATAAGTGTGAATAAATCCTCTGAAAAAGGATCATCGAATCCATTTAACAATAGAACCATCCAGTGCTGGGCTTTTCAAAAGTATTGCAAAACAAAGCTGAACCTACTGAGTACAAAGCTTATAGCGCATTTCAGATATGTTTACATCCTAATTGCAGCGGTGCTACAGCTATATTACATATAAGGTAGATCCTAGTGAGTGTAGAATATGTTTGGCTTTCAATTGACTATCTAGAATGACTGCAGCAAGCACGTAACAAATATCCCTCCACTTTTTATCATTCATCAACCAAGTAAACCAGGGGAAACCACATTCCCCAGGCAATTTCAACTAGAAAGATATAATCTAACATCATTGCAATGATGTAGGAACCATACTTCCTTAGACAAATTAATGCTTCTAAGTTATGCACCAAACTATCCACTAACCAAACCATGCTCCTTCCGTTTTTCAGAGTAACACAAAGAAGAAGAAGAAGAAGAAGAAGAAGAATATCTTACGAATAGTACTTGTTCATGAGGACTATCTGCCTCAATTCCATCATTACTTGCATCAGATACTTTCTGACGTATCTTCTCAGGTAATTTCTTGGTTGAATTCACATCACTATCTGATGACATCGCTTGAGAGTTTCTTTTAGTCATCGGTGTAAACTTCTGGACTGCTCCCATCTGACATGCAACATTAGAGCTTTCTGTGCCAGCTAATTCCGTATTAGAAACTGTCCTCAAACTCTTACATATTCTCTGCATAGTACCTGAGAGGTTGTTTAACAAGAGTTGCTACTCCAAACTACCCTTCATACTGACAGGGAGAAAGAACTCCAGTATATAATCAGCATCACCAGTGTAGGTGCTCCTTAGCCTGATCGAGACTGCTGCATTCAACCCAAACTTGCGTGCATGATGGACAAGTGGATACTCACTTATGTCATAAGTCTTCACATCAGGAAAGAAGAAGGGATGATTGGATTGAAGTGCTTTCCCAGCTATACCTTGCCCTTCATCAAGATGATGTTCCAAACATGCATGTACAAAACCTTCCATCATTCGATCATTAACGTAGCAAGCTGTCTCCTCAATGCAAAGTATATATTTCTCATTAGAATTTGTTTTACCCTCTCTTACCCGCACTCCTGTAATTTCTTTACCAGCTCTCTCAGTGTAGCAGCAAGGAATCCATGTCAGAGCTAGTGGCAATCTATGTGCATGACATACAGCATGTAAGACATCAATTATCTCTGCTAAGGCAGCTCTTTGGTTCACCGACAGACACTGCAAATAGCATATTAACTTGATAAGGATGCAGAATTGACCAGGGGACAGGGGGAGGGGGCCAGTGTCATCAACAGTACCTGAGGATGAAGTCGAGGAGGTGCAGCAGTTGATAAATTCACAGCCTGCAAGGTAAGAATAGATCTTATAATAATATTGGTAAACCTTTTCAATCTAATGCAAATTCATACAAAAGATACTTCTTAAAGAAGAAAAAATTCATTCAAAATATACAAGATCATGTAGTTTTTAGTACATTATTGGAACTGCANGTTCTGCTGCATTTTCAGTCACATGAGTCCGTCAAAAGTGTGTCTTCCGTGTGGAAATTTTTGCACGGCTCACCTACACATGTGCACAACGATTAACTTCCTCAATTTCATGTAATAAATTAGAGATTAAGACCATAAAATTAGGTTGTTATCAATTGAGTTAGAATTTATTTATTGAGGCCAAACCCATTCAATTACTAGTAAGAAAAGTGTGATTGACTTGAATTTAAGTGCAAAATAATCACAATATTATAGCTCAATCAATCGTCAAACTCAATCTCGATCGACGACAATTGATTTGTGATAGTGTTGAATTCATTCAAGTGTTGGGAAACAAACATAACTTCTAACGTCTTCCAATTGAACAATTTCTTCATCAGATGCACCTTATTATTCACAGACGGCTTTTTATACATGCTTGATGAAGCAGCTATAAGATCCATTGTGGTTCTCTCCTTCATGCACAACGGATTTAGATAGGGTGAGCCAAATAACCCCCAAAACCTGTTGATCCAACAGATTCCACTTGTCATCGACCATGCTTTCCAGCTTCTTTCCATACAGAGGAAGATGGAGCCTCTTCCCATAGAGATAATCCCCGATCTACATTCTTCAGTAACCAAAATATGTACCATCGAACCTCTCAGTTCCAACCTTCACGTCTTCTTCGGACATCATTTAGCCCCAAACTCTAGAACCTTGGGCTCTTATATCAGTTGTTATGGAAAACCACCAGAGCAACCACAACAACACCCACACACAATGATATCGAGACAAACAATGAAATAAAGGCGGAAAAACAAGAACCAAGCACACACACGACACACAGTATTTAACATGATTCTACAACATGCCCTCGTCTACAATGCTATAGGGGATTTTATTCTAGAGGAGATTACAAACACACAGTGAGTTACAAGAACTTCTCTTTCTCACAAAATCTCAACTCTCTCTCTCCCTAGGGCTTTCTTCTCTCTCACAAGATTGCTCTACACAGTTTCTATTCCTCTTAGTTCAATCTAATACATTTATATTCCAAAACATAATAAATATATATATATTTAACAAATGGTGACAAGAAACCCCAATGTGGCAAAATTGGGTTATTTGCTTGAACAAATGTTGCGTACACCACTAGCGAACAGACAATCCAACATTGGCTCGAGCGGACAGTCAAGTGAGCCTCAAGCAAACTCTGTCTGACCTTCGCTCTAACTCTCCATCGAGCATACCTCGAGCTAACTTTATGTCCGAGCTTTGTTCAAGGCAATTTTCAAGTGCACCTCAAGCCAACTGACTGCTTGAGCTTCACTCTAGCACCAAGTCAAGCAACAATTGAGCTAATAATCTGTCTACACCTTTTCCAACTCACAAATCCAATTAGGCTCAATACTCCAACAGACCCAGTATATATATATATTAGATCATGTCTATAATCGCATGAAAAATTTGACACAGAATGCCAATTAATCGAGCATATATAATTAACTCATGGGAATGTGAATTTAATCATTTAATTCATTATTTTGGCGTATATATATATAGAATTAAAATTTCTTTTTAACCAAATTAACGATCTTCTCTTAATCCTAATAACTAGTCTTCAAGGGTCGATTCTGCAATAAAGCTATGATGCAAGCATTAGCCCATCAATTGGTTGACCGCCTTTGGAGAGAGCTACTTCGAGACAACAGTTTTTTCTCAACTCATGATCATATGCTTCAACATCATAAGCAACTAGTTGTTGAAGCTGCAAAAGTAGGGAATGTTGAATTTATAATTATACTTGTACACACTTATCCCAATCTCATATGGCAAGTTGACCAAGAAGAATATGGAACTTTATTTCACGTTGCTATTAAATATCGACAAGAGCGAGTTTTTAATTTAATATATGAGATAGGTGGTTTGAAGGGCATCCTTGCAACCTATAATGCTGAAGGGGGAAACAACATGCTACACTTAGCTGGAGAATTACCTTCTTCCGATCGACTAAATATCGTATTAGGTGCAGCCTTTCAAATGCAACGAGAGTTGTTGTGGTTTCAGGTATGTACATATGGGTCTTAAATATCATATCAACTAATTCTTTTCTTCTTGTTGCACACGTATTGCATGCATGGTCTCCCCTTTCAATAGTTTTTAATTTACGAGTAATTGGTTATTGCGTGCAGGAGATAAAAAATATCGTGCTGAAGTCATATGTGAACCAACCGAATGAAAAAGGAGAAACACCTATGGATATATTTGTGAGGACCCATGAAGAACTACAGAAGAATGGTGAAAATGGATGAAGATGACGGCAAACACTTGCATGCTGGTGGCAACACTGATTGTCACTGTGGCTTTTCCAGCTGCCTTCACAGTACCAGGTGGCAATAATCAAGAAACAGGCATTCCTAGCTTTCTAGAATGCAACTGGTTTATGGCATTCTTCGTATCAGATATAGTAGCAATGTTATTCTCTTCGACTTCAATATTAGTTTTCTTGTCAATTTTCTACTTGGAAAAGGATTTATTCTTATCATTACCTAATAGCTTGTTGTTGGGAGTAGCTACGCTTTCAATCTCATTAGCAGGCATGCTAATAGCCTTCATTACAGCCTGTTTTTTGGTCTTTAAACTCATTAACAAGTGTTTTGATCGATTTAATTGGTGGGACGTGCCTCCTTGTTTACCGGCCATTTATTTACTATGTTAGGCTATATTATGAACTTTTGTTTATTATATGCTCAGCGTCCTACTCTGTATTCCGGTCACAGAATAGGCTTGTCAAGTACGGAAGCTAGCTAGGGAAAGAATGGCATGTCTTGAAATTTCTCAGTATGAAATTTGACCAAATTATGATCAAAGGCTTCATGAGTTTGATCTTTATTAATTAGCACCTAGAAATGTTGGTTTTTATGTGTACAGTGTGCATATTTGTATATGTGTGTGTTTCTCGTATGTGCTTTTCCTTAATTTGTAAACTCTCTGGTAAGATAATTATTTAATGTTAGTCATTTTATATATCTCTAATATGTTGTTGAATATATCAGATGAAACCATTTGTATTACCAGTTAGTTGACCATTAATTGATCCATTTGCTTCACTGATGGCCAGTCCCTATCTAAGAAAATTTTATGATTGCTAGAAAGTTCTTAGACATAATATTGACAAAGTGTAATGTTACATACAGTAGTGGAGTGCGCAAGTGCCATCACTACAACAAAAAAGAGCTATTGGGATGATTATTGTTTAGAATAAAATGAAAATCGTCCTATAAAATGAGATGTATGGACGAATTTCAAATTTTGTTCCTAAAAAATGATGGAAGGTGCACATTCGAATGGTATTTTTGGGGACAAAAAATTTTGTTCCTAATAAGAAAACAATTCGAACGCCAACTATTAATGTTCGAACATAGTGAAATAAACATTCGAACGGAAATTACATTTGTTTGAACAACAATTTGGCGCGTCATGTGAAAAAATTTAGTAGGACATTGAGTTAGCGTTCGAACATTAAATAAAAACATTCGAACGCTAATGCTAAATAATGTCCGAACAGATATATTATTTATGATCATTCGAGAAATTGGCGGGTTAAGTCAATAAATTTTGGCCGAACATTGACTTATCGTTCGAACGGAACATATTACTATACCGTTCGAATGGTATATTAATTAGTGTTCAAATTAAGTGTTCGAATGAAGATTAGAGGAATCCTACTATACATATTTTAAAAAAACAATTACTTTTTAATTTTAATTTTATTTTATTCTTGTTAAACTAATTAAGTTGTTCCACTTATCATTCATACACTATATACTTGTTATAGGAAAAATGAAAAAATAAAATGGGTTAAGTGTGTGGTGTGTACTAGAGATAATAGGTAGAATTATTATTATTATTTTTTTTTGTGATTCAGAATTATTCTTATATTAACTAGTAATTTATAAGAAAGTTATCAATTAAATAATATGAATAATATAAATCAATAACTAATTTAGAAAAGGCAAAAAGGATTTAATTCATAATTAAATCAAATTTACAAAACACAAATATTGTCCATTCCAAAATTTTTTTAAAAAAATGTAAGTAAAAGATAGAAAGTACTAAGACCCTAATTCTCGGCACACATCCTCCACTGCAGCTAAGCGTTCCTCTATCTATGTCAGTCGACTAGTCACATGACTTAGGTCATTGACATGGCATCAATCTCTATACGTAACTCAGAGATGCTAGCATTACTCTCTATACGTTAGTCAGAGATGCTAGCAGTAATCTGTGTACGGACCTTCATACGCACTGCATCGATCACAACTGATGTCTGCCCGCTGATCACTACACGCACTATATCGGCCATCTCCCCATGAGTAGTTGTGCATGATGCCTCGGCCTGCGTGAATGTCTCACCAACCGGTACTCCACGATCTTTCAACTGTGCATCTCTTTGAGGATCAACGGGGTCTAGAACAGGTCCACGAAGACAAAGTCTTGACTGCCCCATGCTTCATGAAAAGGTGGTGCTGTTGATCAGTCCCATCGACTCCTGTTTATGCTCTGTAATATCAGGCAGGACCCCAGCAAATAGCAGAAATCAGGTGATCAAATCTCGAATGGCAATATATATGTCATAATGTATCGAGACTCTGATCGAATCTTATTGAATATATTCCCCACTAGGCGATAAGAACGCCACGAGAGTGGCATATCATAAACTTCGCCTGATCCATGCCAACCTCTGTCTTGTTCTGCCGCGGGTCAATATTATTAACAATGACCAAATTCATGATTTTGAAGAAAGGAGATAGATCTGTCTACTTGATGCTTTTCATCCCATCATACATAGGAGCATCTGGACTGACAACCAAGTCCTTCACCTCATGATCGGCGAGGGCTGTATAAACTAACTGCTTCCTCAAGCGTCTACCCATTACCCGAAGGTGGAGACTCTCTAGGCACCACATTCGGATATGCATCGCGTAGCCTAGGAATACTGATAAATTCAGCGAGTACATCTGCTAAAATATAACTGGAGCTCCACAGATAGAGATCTTGAATGCCCTTTGTAATCTGGGTTGGTACCACCGAGCTATTGATACAACTCAGCGACAATGTCAATTTAAGACACAAGCTCAAAAGCTTCTTCCCTCTGATATAAGATTGGTGCCCAACCACAATCACTGAATATTGATGGTAGGGAATGACCCTCCCATAAAAGAGTCAGGAAATCTGAAATCTTGACCTGCTGCTCGAGTAGACTTTCCTCTCTCTGCCTATTTGCATGGAAGTCTCACCTGGTCTGGTACGCTTATATCCTCTAGAAGACATTCTCAACCTGAAATTTAAAAAATATATATGCAACATTAGTGATAAAATATAATAAATAAAAAGGGTAATGCTATAGTTACCGTTGTAGCTTCCCGATTTGTCTTACCGCTTGACGTGGCATGCCACGTGTTTTTGTAATTGAAAAAAAAATAAAAATAAAAGGCAAAACTCGTCTCCTGTCCAATGTCTCACCCCCCCTTTTTCCTCTTCAGTCTTCAGAAGTCGAACATATCCTCACATTTCCTCTCAGCTACCTTACCGTTGCGTCGTACGCACGAGATGCTACCTCCGCGATGGTGTCGTATATGCCAAGCTAGTGCCTGCACCACCCAACACGTCGCGTATCTCAGGGTCGCATTCCCCAGGGTCGCATTCCTCCGTCAGACCTCCACCGCACACTGCAGTCCCAGCTATTTCATTTGCAAGTGAGTATCTTTTGTTTTTGTGCAATTGAAATGGTTGAAAATGAAGTTTAAGTTGGTTTTCTAGGGCTTTTTATGCTTGTCTCGTTACTGAAAAACCATGGAAGGCACCGAAGTTTCTTTCTCTCTATGTCCCAAACATGTTGTAGAATTAAGTGGGAAAAAGCAAGGATTTATGACGCAAACTCCATAAAAATCTCTTTCACCTAAAACAATGATTTCACTTTTGATCAAAATCATCCAAAATTCTCTGTCTTTCTTTGGATATACCTAAACGCATTACACATATTCAAAAAGGATATCGATCAGTAAGATTATCCTTGTAAGAATTAACGATACTCTGTGATAAAATTCGAGATTAGAGTTTGCAATAGCCTCAAAAACTCTAGCCCAGCATGCGAGACTTGAAAATAGCAATCTTTCTGAGACTCGAGAAACAAGGATTTTCGAAGGAAAATAAAATAAATCAATAGGCTTTCAAAGGCCCCTTCCCATTCATATTCTGTCTATAGTCTTTCTTTTGATTCACTGTTGCAGATATTTTGGCGTCTATGGCTATGCCTGACTGAAGAAGGCCTGACTTTTTTTGAGTTCATTAGGATTCTGGTTTTCTGAGTCCAAAGTCGTCTTTTTTTTTCTTTTTTTTTTAACTTGAAATCTACAACCCATCTTGAAAGCCTGTTGAAAATTCCATTTACAAAACTTTTGTGGAAAGCAGATTCCACTCACAGAGAAATATAAAGGGAGGGTAGGCCCAACATGAAAATGTTGCGATTTTTGTGTTAAGAATTTAATTGAATAAAAGGGATGTTGAGATTGCACCTAAATAGATATTTGTCCTGAAACTACATTATGTAAACACATTACTAATCATTAGGTAAGCTTTTTTTTTTTTTTTAAATGAAACAGATTTGTTTTATTGATAAGTAGGAAATACAAGCATTGTCTTCCATTACAAATTCCATAACAGTAGCAGGAACAGATCTGGTTCAGGAGCATCTTCTAACCAGATATGTTCCTCTTCATGTTGTAGTCCAAGCTTGGCAAGCTAGTGAACCACCTGATTGCCTTCTCTATAGATAAATGATCATTTCCACTAGGGCCTACCTTGTAGAATTTCTATGACATCATTGATGACTGGCCCATACCAGGACCAACTTTCCGCTGCTTTGTTGATGGCACATATAATAGTTTGTGCATCCCCTCAAGCTGAACGACCTGAAAGCCCAGCTCTGCACATAATTCTATAGTTTTCCATAGAGCTAAACACTCTACGAGGACAGGTTGAGAACTAAACCTTTTTGAAGCACACGGAGTTGCTAGTATATTACCATCACAATCTCTAATTGTGGTCCCAATTCCCATCTTCTGGTTTTTGGAATCTATGACTGCATCCCAATTAGCCTTAATGGTATTCTCATATTATCTCTTCTTGAAGCTTTTGACATTAATTGATGTTCTATTTTCAAACTACATTATGTTCTATTTTCAAACTATATTTGCTTGTTCTAACAATTGTGATATTTTTTTTCTATATCTTTTTGTATCATTGTAGGCAATTCGAATGTTGGTTGGACAATGGATGCCGACATAGAACATTCAAATAATGAGTGTGATGAGATAAGAATTGATAAGGAGATTGAATGTGATGAAACTATTGAAGAACCTATAGTTGGAATGAACATGAAATATTATATTTAGTTTTATAATAGTTTTTTAGATGATAGTAGTTACTTTTTGTTCATTTAGGCGCAATGGAGAAGATTGCATCTCTCAGGATAATGATCCAAGAAATTATTCATAAATGATGCCACTTTTGGTGATTGGAAGACCTTGTATATTTTGGAAGATAACTGGTGTATATATATGATCCCTTTCTTTGATTTCTTTGGTTGATTAATGAGGGGAGGGTCCAATGGT